>CM076402.1:18753419-18872141 GCA_038363315.1 Mugilogobius chulae | reverse complement strand
CTCTCTCTTTTCCTCTTTGGTGCAGTTAATCTAAAGTTTGGAAGCCGCTGATTGCTCTCTTGTGCTCTCCAATTGAAATTACTTTTTAATACCTTTTCTCACTATACGTTTGAACCTCATTATATTCTTCATAAAGCTGTTTTAGCGACTGGATTTCAGAGTTATTTCTCGCTTCTGAATGTTGTCTGAAATGAGATCTGGTGTTGCTGTGTACATTTAAACCCTCGGTGCATTCGTCAGTGGAAGGATTTCAGATGAAGAGCGGAAGCTGACAGAACTTTGTGGAACTGGAATAGAAATGTACAGTATGAAGTAGTTCGAATCATGTAATTGTATTTTCACATGGATACACAAATATGTCATTATAGAATCAGGCCTTTGTGTTTGAAAGAAAGGCATCATAGTTATATCCAGGGTTAAAGTGGGCCGGAACGGTCAGGAACGGCGTTCCGGCACCTTCAATGCCCTCCAAAAAAAAATTTAAAAAATTAAAAAGTAATTAAAAATGACATTGATATAATAAAAAAACACTGCAAAATGATATAGAAATTAAGGCATTGAGTTGCAGTTGCTTTGAGTTGCATTTGCATTTATTTGCAGCTTAGATATATTTGATAAGTGATCAAGTTACAGCGGCACCAGCGAAATGAACAACTGGCCCTGAACTACACGCGCACCTCGCTGCTGGGTTACAAAAGCTTGTGTACACCAAACTATAGAAAATTGTCTTGTCTTATTTTTGTGGGCAATTTTATCACATATACTATATTTTATCTAGAAATAAAACCAGATAGATAGATAGATAGATAGATAGATAGATAGATAGATAGATAGATAGATGATAGATGGTAGTTGATATCCCTCTGTTATTTAAAAAAAACAAAAAAGATCCACAGTGGACACTGAAATCACTCAAAACATACAAAAGTAGCAATAACAGCCTATACATTTGAATTGTACATCAACAGTATAAAGAAAAAAACATGAAACAAACCTGAACAAACATGATGGCCTTTTGTGGCGATCACTGCTTTCAAACGATTTGTGTAACTCTCAGTGAGACTTGAGTCTGTTGTCCTTCTCCTCGTGAGTAAACTGCTCTAGTTGTGTCAGGTTTGAAGAGTCGTGTCCAGATGTTTCAGCTCTTTCCACAGATGTTCAGGGACTGAGATCTGGGCTCACAGAGACGCTTCAGAATAGTCCAAAGCTTTTCTTTGAGACATTCTGTTTTGGGTTGTTATCCTGTTGGAAGACTCATGATTAAAGGCAGTCAGACAATGTGCGATTTTTGACCCATTATGATTTTTCACTCGAACCGATTAACACCTCTCGGCCAGTTTCCAATCAATCGTAGGATCGCAAGAAAATCCAACCTGTTTGAAGCCCTAGTGGGTCCTCGTGGGAACATCGCTCTGTAGAAGCAGTGTAACGAGCCACACAATCTCTTACACTGAACACGGCAACAAATGTTTGTTGTTAAACACGGGCATCTCCACTTCCGGATTCTTCTTCTTCTCCTCCACTCTTTATGTCGTGCTTCCAGATACAGGAGTCTGACGTAGACCTACAGTGTGAGACTCAGATCAGCCGTGTAGTGTGAGGACTATGAATCGTGACCCTAGAGATTCACACGTACAGTCTTAGCAGGCGCTGCTTATCCACAACTGAAAACATCGCACCGCCTTTAGCTTTCTGACAATCAGCAGCACATTTTCTCCAAAATGCCTTGATAGTCTTGAGCTTTCATTGTTCCTTGCACAGATTCACACTCCCCAGAAGCAGCCCCAGAACATAAGCGAGCCTCCTCCTGTTTCCAGTAGAGATCGCGTTCTTTTCTTGCATTACTAGATTTTTCCCTTCATGAACTTAGAGTTAATTTTCTTATCAAACGCTCCAGTGATTTTCACATGGTTAATATCAAACATGTATTGGTTGCAATTATAGTCAGTAAACATCTGTTTACAAACTACAAAGTGAAACTGGAGGGACCACTTGAGCTCAGCCAATCAGAGAGCTGCATTCGGCTTCCGATTAGAACTAAAACTCTTGATTTTTCATTTCAGACAGTTCTCAAAGCTCTTGTATGTTTACAAAGTGCTGCCTTTATCATCTACTTTTTAGAGGAAAACACAAAATGTACTTACCCCAACTTTAACATAGGTACCAACAATTTTGTCTGTGTGTAATTATAAACTTTGATTTTTTATGACATCTGAAAGCAGTGTTCTGATTGGGTGATCCAACTCACTTTGCCGTTCAGTTCTAAAGCCCCAAACTTATCGTAATCTACAGTATAAATAACCATGTACCAAAGGGTTATGAGCGATAGGAGTTGATTTAAATACCTGTTTCTGCTTCTATGGTATAAGACAGACAGAATTGTTTCCAAGAGTTGTCCTTTGCGTCACAGTACTGCTCATTATGTGTGTTCATGGCTCCACAGTCCGTCAGGATGAACTGAGCCACACATACAATTCAATTAGAGATTGTGGTTGCAAAGGTCAGTGAGCGGCTGCAGTCCAGTGGTTTACACAGCAGATCATACACCAGAGATGACAGTTTACTGATGTCTTTCCTGCTCCAAACCCCTTTCACACCACACTCTATGTGAAAATAAAGCATTCTGAAATACCCTTAAAACACTACAAAACAAAAGATCATTGGCTGGATGTAGAAAACATATCTTATCTTATAATCAGATGTGGATGTGGAACTTGAGAATCTGCATCTGACCAGTGTGTGAAGAGTCAAGATCAGCTGTGTATAGAATAGTACAAGGTCTTGTGTAGTATGAGTCCACAAGCTCCGCAGTGTCCACTCACTGTCAGTCCTCCGTGTACGCACATGTCCTTTGTTCGTGCTCTGAAATCCCTGTACAAATGAGAGAGGAAACATGACCACTGTCGATCAAGCTCTTGTGTACGACATGATTTCGTCCTTTAACCATTTAAAATCTCCATTGATAGGCCAATGGAAAATCTACTGATGTGATAATGACATGATACTGAGGTTAATATAAGTATTTTTGTTTGTTTTTTTGTTGATGGACTGACAATTCAACAAGACCACAATCTACATTTATTTTATTTTTTTATTTCACCTTTATTTAACCAGGAGAGCCTCATTGAGATTACAAATGTCTTTTTTAAAAGTAAAACAAACGTACAAATTTCATATAAACCATTTATAAGATGAAAACTGTCCCTCTAATACATCTAAAAGCTCTTATACATGTTTAGTGATACCAGATTGTTTAGACCAATTTCAGTTTGTATTTCATTCCAGGACGTATAGGTGCAGCAAAGCTGAAACCCTTTTTTTCCCCAACTCAGTTCTGACTCTAGGTACAAACAGTGGTAAACACTCTGCTGTCTGTGTGAGAGTCTGTGACCTTTATAATTGTCCCTGGTCCAGTTTAGGTCTGGGATATTTACTAAAAAAAAAAAAAACTTCAGTGTGCTAATTTGAGTGTTTTATGTGAACTTACCTTACAATGAATGGCTACAACAATAACAGCAACAATAATAATATAGAGTTTTTTTATTTTATTTATTCGTTATGATGACAGTTCTTGCTGCTCTTTAAGACGAAGGATGTGGATTTTGGCTTTGATCATTTGTTTTGTCGCCTGTGTTTGAAACCTTTGTACGTTTCCATCTTTGCTCTTCAAGATGGAAGCTTGACCGCTGCTTAAGGACAGTTTGAGTCTGTGACGGTGGTTCACTCACAAAGACAGGTGAAGTAGAAGTGCTTTGCTCAAGGAAACAATGGCACTATTAACTCTAAACCCACAACTGTATGAATAAAGAACAAATGTGACCGAAGCAGAGCCCAAAGCAAGACACAATCCTCAAAAAAACCTAACAGACTTTCAGAGAACTTGGTAATCGCCCTTTGTACAAATTTTAGAATTCATACCAGGGCGAAGTCTCTGAAGTCTTAATAGGTCTCCACACCGTCCTTCGTACAAATATCCAAAGATACTCATCCTAAGACCTGTAGGTGAGGCTGAAGTGTCTTGCTAAAGGATGCCAAGGCAGCATTAACTCTAAACCTACAACTGCGAATTAAGAGTGCAAATGTTTCCAGAGAGACAAGACTTTAAGAACCTAAAAAAATTGCTTAGAGACTTTCAAAGGACTTGGTAATCGCCCTTTGTACAAATTTTAAGAATTCATACCCAGGGCGAAGTCTCTGAAGTCTTAATAGGTTTCCTCACTCTTTCCTCGTTGCAGAAACGGTCTTTGTCTTTTCAGGTTCCATATGTTACAATTGTCTTATCAGGGCGTTTTATATTTCCAATCGTTGCCAAATATCCCCACATTCGTCTACTTTGTTCCCCAGGTCCAAATTACTCGCCGTTTTGTGGATTTTCACTTGTTGCAATTTGCTTTTGTCCTTTTTCCTCAAGCTCCTTAATCTCTTCTTTAAGTATGACCTTCTCATCCTCAAGGAAATCTACAGTTTCTTGTAGCTCGGTGTTTACACTCTTGAGGGACTGGACTTCTTTTTGGTATTCGGAGATTTTGTTCGTCAGACGCAGCATTTTCTCTGCGTTATCTTTCATTTTAAGCTCATACAGCTGCATTTGGTTGTCCAAGGTTTCATGATCTGACATAATTTGGCTTTCAAAGCTCAATGTGTTGTTCTGGAGAAGATCGTAAGCTGATTTTAAACTCAGGATCTTTGCAGAGTCTTGCTCTTTTTGAAGCAGCATTTGTTCTTTCAGGTTCCGAATGGTTTGTTTGTAGTTTTCTATGTTTTCATAATCCCGATCAATACTTACCTGAGAGTTTTTCTCTGTTTGAATTCTTAGCTGCTCCTCCAACTTGAGATGCTATTGTCCATCTCTTCCTTGAGTACAACCTTCTCATCCTCAAGGAAATCTACAGTTTCTTGTAGTTCATTGTTTAGATTTTTGAGGGACTGGTTTTCACTTTGGCATTCGGAGATTTTGTTTCTCAGCTGCAGCATTTCCTCAGCGTCATCTTTCATTTTGAGTTCATAGAGCTGCATTTGGGTTTCTAGACTTTCTTGACCGGACATAATTTGGCTTTCAAAGGCTGACATGTTATCCTGGAGAAGATCATAAGCTGATTTTAAACTGAGGATCTTTGCTGAGTCCTGTTCTTTTGACGCTGCATTTGTTCTGTCAGGTTCTGAATGGTTTGTTTGTAGTATTCTATGTTTTCATCATCCCGATCAATACTTACCTGAGAGTTTTTCTCTGTTTGGATTCTAAGCTGATCCTTCAGATTTAAGATATTATTGTTCATCTCTTCTTCCTGCACAGCCTTCTCAATCTCAAGAAAATCTACAGTTTCTTGCAAATCAGTGTTTAAACTCCTGAGAGACTGGATTTCACTTTGGCTTTTCGAATAAGCTACAGTCTGAGCGTTGTGTTTCTCAGTCTGGATCCTCAGCTGCTCCTCCAAACTAGAGATATTATTAAGAAATCCTGTTCTTTCTAACTTAGCTTTAGCTTCGGCATCCTCCAGGTAACACAGTATTTCCCTCTCACATTTGGAGTAAGCTGCAGTCTGATCGTTGTTCTTCTCAGTTTGCGTTCTCAGCTGCTCCTCCAAACTTGAAATACTGTTTTGAAATCCAGTTCTCTCTAAGTTCAGCTCCCAAATGGTGTCTTTTTGTCTCTTTATGACTTTGGACAAAGAACGAACAAGTCCTTCCAGCGAAGTCTTAGAACTAAGTAAACTGTCATTTTCTAATCGCAGTTTCTCGATGTCGGCACAATCCTGATCGATTTTAGACTGAGCTTCTAGTTTAGCTTCGACGGTTTCAAATAACTGAGGATTACTTGCTCACATTCAGAGTAAGCTACAGTCTGAGCGTTGTTCTGTTCAACTTGGATTCTCAGCTGCTCCTTCAAGCTTGAGATGTCATTTAGAAATCCAGTCTTTTCTAACTTCAGCTCTGAAATCTCCTCAGCGTCATCCTTCAATTTAACCTTTAGCTCTTTGATCTTTTTCAAATTCAACATTTTTTCAATTTCAGATTGCAAGACGTTTTGTTGGAGATTCTCATTGGCCGACTGAAGCTGCAAATTCTCTATTTCCAGAGAAGTTTTGGCTGCAGCCAGCTCTTCATTAGTGGTTTTGAGCAGGTCGACTTTCTCTTTCTGGATGTAACTTTGTTCTACCAGATCCTTGATGGTCTTTTTATCCATTTCCAACTCAACATTAGTTTCCTGCACTGTTTCTTTCAGAAGATTTACATTATCTTCAAGGATTGCTCTATTTTTGTTAAGCTCGGCAATTGTAGATTTAAGCTGTCTTATCTCGGCCTCATTTCCTGCTTTTGATCATCTGTTTTTCTTGTAAATCTTCAATGATTCTTTCTTGCTTTTGTCCCTCAGTGAAGCTGCGTTCTCGGGTTTTGATAATTTCTTCCCTAAGTTGACAGTTTTCATTTTGGGACAAAGCGTTGGTCGTTAGCAGCATGTTATACCGTCCTCTCTGGGTTCTCAGTTCTTCCTCGAGATCCTGAATGTTCTTCTTGTACTTTACCTCTAGTTGGTTCTTTTCATAGAGGTTTTGTTCACACCTGTCCTCTGTCTCCTGGAGGTCGATCCTCAGCTGTGAATTTAACCTCTGAGTGTCAGCCACATCGTCTTTCAGCTGAGAAATCTCTGCTTCGTATTTCTCCTTTTCCCTTTTGAACTCTGAACCAGACTCGAGAAGTGTCGCTTCAAAAATCTTCTCCTGGATTTTGGACACTTCAGTCAGAGCGTAGATCTTACTTTCTAATGTGTCCTTTTGAGTTTCTGTCACTCTCTTGTAATCGTCTATCGTGACTTTCAGCTCTGCGTTCTCACTTTGGAGCTGCTGGTTTTCAGACACAAGTTCTCCGTTTATCTCCACAACCTGCACATAGTCTTTCATCAGACGTCTTTTGCCGTGACGAAAGTTGTGCAGCTTGTTTCGAATAACGGTGAATATGTTTCTGGGTCGTCTTGGCCGTCTTGGTTGAGAAAACTCAAACTCAAACTCAAGCGGTGTGGAGGTGCAGAGCAGATCTAAACTCAGTCCCTCCATCTCAGACATGACGCTGCTCGCTGCCATTTGTCTGTTTTTCAAGGTATAAAGACCTTTTATAAGTTAACTATGAGGTAAGTTAACTAAATATGGGTCAACTTTTTCAGAAAAGTTGTGTTTAACAGGACAAGTGTCGTCGTGTTTCTCTCAGTCAAAACTGTGTCTGTCTCTCTCGAGCGTCAGATACGAAGTGACTGAGTCTGACAGATGAGAATGTACATAAGCTGTGGAGTGATGTCACAAAGCCGTCGTCATGGAGAAAGAACAGAATTCTGTTGGAAGCCAGAGTTACCATGGCGACAGTACTACTACTAAATATAAAGCAAAAAACAAAGGTTTGCAGAAGGTTAATGCTAGATAATCAGGTCCGGAGGGATGATGGTTAAGTTTGGGAGAACGGGTAAGTTTAGGAAAAGGGTTAGGGTAAAGGTTAAGACAAAAAATATAACATTATAAGCATGTTTAGCAACAGAAATAAACTTATTACCATGGCAACAAGCTCACTTCTGTCCCTTTGGACCTGACTATCTAGCACTAACCTTTGCAGAACTTCTATAGAAAGAACAGCTCGGTGCATTAGCCAAAAGTTTAATTTAATCTTATAGCAGTAATGTGGGAGACTTTTCAGACTTATGCAAATACAAGTGGGATCTTTCTGTGTTTATGGTAACTTCAATATGCAAAATAAAACACAGACGCTGTGTCCGAACGTCCACACTCGTTCCCTATCCACTCAAATACTATATAGTCCTGCCCTGTTCAGTGGACTGGTCAGTGCATTCATTCATCTGGTCTTTCGGACACGTTGCACACTACTTTCAGCTGACCGCGGGTCACGTGACTCTCCCACTTGAGTTTCTAACAGTCGGCAAAAAAGTCTGATAAAAACGAACTTTTGTAATAAATACTGGTCAAGTCCGTCTGACACGCACATATATAAGGACTGCTAATCATAATACAAGTCTGGTTTAACTTGGACAATACATTTAACGGCAAACGGACTGGATAATTCATTTTTACAGCCCAAACTAAGCTAAGCAGCTAACGTTAGCATCTTTATGACTAACAGCTTCAGTTACGAGTGTTTTGTTTATTCTCCGGCTCAACAGTGAGTTTAAACGGCTCCTTATCATCTTTACTTCAGTCGTGTTGTTTACAGTTAAAGACCTCATGTTGTCCGCGCTGGTTTTTTTTTTTTTTTTTTCGATTCTCGCAAAGAATTGTGGTCCATATTGACCATTCTAGTGACCATCGATGCTTGCTACTTTTCCAGATGCATTGTGGACATTTGAGTGCACTACTTTTTGACCTGCTGGACATTCGGACACCACTACAAAATGGCGTGACCCCCGAATAGTGCACTATAGTAGTTAGGG
Source organism: Mugilogobius chulae (assembly GCA_038363315.1). Lineage (NCBI taxonomy): Eukaryota > Metazoa > Chordata > Actinopteri > Gobiiformes > Gobiidae > Mugilogobius > Mugilogobius chulae. Next base: position 18,863,713 of record CM076402.1, on the reverse strand, counting down.
CTCACATTCGGACACAGCCAGAGACTATTATTTGTCAGAGTAGTAGGCTTACAACAGTCATAACCGTCTGTTTGACAAAAATTATGATGTCAAAGTGGCCTTTTGTCGACTCTCCTGGTCTACAGTTTATGCTCATAATAACGTGCCACTTTTTCCTGTGATCTTGCTGCTCTTTTCTCATGCTTGCAGATGTGCAGCAGCCGAATGTGTCACCTCAGACCTGAGCTCTGGCCTCGCCCCTGACACTTTAGAGAGTGTACTAGTGGCCAGCACAAGAAAAACTAAAGCTTCTGTCAGTGCGGCGGGCGAGACAACGATTCAAGAGTTTGTTCCAAAGTGAGAATAACTTTGATCTCAGGAGTAGTTTCTCAGACACACAATATTAACAAATAAAAATGTTTAAGTGTGAAAATCATCGTGCTGTTCCAGCGATGTCCGCCAGCTGCGTATATTAAATTTTTTTGCACTGATTTTTACAATGTTTATCTGACTAATTATGTCGTCAATATTTGTCCTATCAGTACGAAATAAAAACTGAGAGTTTAGAGTGTTTTCTGTTTGATTATTGCTTGTGCTCTCTAAGTCTATTTATCGAGGAGAGTTTTAACTACAGCTGCTCAAAAATTACAGTCAATTTGATCTCACAAGATCTTGTGCCACGAGATCTTGTCCCAAGTTGGGCTTATGTTCTACAAACCAGCTCCTGCTTGAGGCTGAAACACTGGTGTTATGAGGTTTTCTCTGTGGCTCGTCCCAGATTCTGGAGCAAACTTCCCTTGATATCTGCATCATCACAGACTTTTACATCAAGGCTCAAAACACATTTATTCAGGATGTTTTTTAACATTCAGTAATGTAGTAACGTCTGTTTGTATCTCTTGTTTATAGAGGGATTTTCGGTCGACATCACTTTCCGCCTAATGCGCATACACTACACAGAAAGACCCGCTCTCCGTCTGGTTACATGTGGAAACTTCTTTGAATAAAACAATGAAAAGGGTCCAGAGCAGCTGTTTGGATCAGGTCTGAACTGGTCCGACAGACGTCTGGTGTTTTTCTCGCCGTTTTTCCCCTGTATGTAACTTTTAAGGGTCGAATTTCATTCATAAATGTTCATTTAGCAGCAGATCTTTTGTTTTTCACAGATAAACTCTTGTAGTTAGTTGACCATAGTGCTTTTCGACTTGTTTCCACTGTTTGTGTCTATGTGTGGTGGCTCTTTCTACAGGCGGGGTGCGCAGGCATCTCCCGTGTTGATAAACACAAAATCCCTCTATACTGATTTTATGTTTATGGTAAATATATTTACATTTCATTGGTTTTATTAGGAAGCACTTTGGTCACTTTTAGTGTTGTAAAGGCTAAATAAATAAAGGTTGATTGATTGAAATGTAATTTGCTATAACAAGCTTGACCCCAGGCCAAACAGGCCCAGTGGCCTGTTTACCGGTGTAACGATTCAGCCTAATCCCCCTGCCCACCAGAGTGAAAAACTTCCTAACCCTGGCACTGACCTGGGACTTGACTTGAAACTCGAGGGTAAATACTTGGAACTTATTTGAGATTTGCAAAACAGTGACTTGGTGCCACTTCTGCTCTAGAGCGAATGCCAAACCCACCACTTTGCCTCTAACTGTGCAACAATGGAGCATTTTCCAGCGATTTGGAGGCTGGAGTTCCCTCATTACGATGTAGAGCCAGGCCCTCCATAAACAGAGTAATTCTCCACAGTCCTGAATGATTTATGCGTAAGTCTTAATCAGCTTTTGTCCTGTATCGTGCATATGCTGCTGCTGGACCGGAGCCCGGGCTTCTCTCCTCTCGCTTGTGTCTCTGCGGACCTAGAACACACTCATTAGGAAGCCTTAATGACGCCTCCTTCTCAGCGCTTTCTCTCGCTCCTAAACCGTCCGCACTTGTATGATTTTAATGCTTTTTTTTTCTTCTCTGGATGTCGAGGAGGTTTAATTAATGTGGGAGTGAAGCCGGATCAGAAGCAGCGTGTGAAAATTGTGCCGTGTTAATCAGGAGCCACTGTAAAATAGAAGAGATTTGCACTGGTTTTAAAAGAAGCGTACAACAAGTTAGACTAAAGAGTGAACATGATATATTATAATTATAATATGAGATGTCATGACTTGGACTTGAGTCACTATGTTGATGACTTTGACTTGATGAAATGGACTAAGACTTGGGACTTGGAGATGTGACTTGAGACGACTTGAAGCTTCTGCTCAAATAATTAAATAGCCGGTAACACTTTAAAGTACCGCCGCTAGTTATTAGAACGAGTCTAATATTTACGTGTGGACCTCATGTAAATTGTAATATTTTACGGACGTCGTCCGAGTTTCTAATCCTTTGTGAATCGTCCATAAATGTACAAATGTCTTTAGGATTTCCTCAGAATTTTACTTCCTGTAATCACCTCACAACTCTTTTGTCCTCATGTAATTCTGGTCCTGTGTGAACGTGTATGTCTGTGTTTTCAATCTGTGAACTGATTATAAATTGATGATAATCAGTGTTGGGTAAGTTACTTTAAAATTGTAATACATTATATATTACTAGTTACAGGGAGAAAAATGTAATACATTTGTATTACAATATTACTGCCTCAAAAATGTAACTGAGTTACATTACTGTGAGTTACTTGAGTTACTTTGAGCTCATCACACATTGTTAGACTAATCCTGTTACATTTACACTTGATTACTGGTTAATGTATGCAAATGTGATGTCACAACACATTTTCCTCATAATATTTGATTCACCTTTAAGCAAACAGACTTAGTATTTCAGTGGTGTTTTGTTCCTGAAGTGTAGTTTTCAATAGAATATAAAAGCAATTAATTTACATGAAAGTAACTTGAGTTACTCAGATTGTAACTGTAATATATTATCAAGTTTTTTAGGAGTAATGAGTTACACTACTTAGTTACTGAAAAGTGGAATATATTACAGTAACTAGTTACAAAAGTAACTAGTTACTCCCAACACTGTTGATAATGACTCTGCTGACTATTTTATCTTAATACAATTAAAAATAAATAATAAAAGACACTACCATAAATATGTGACCTAGAAACACAACATCGTTGTCATTGTAACTGAGAATTTAGAAAATGGATGTTTGGGGAAGTGTGGACAAAGTTTGGATGAAGGAACTGTCAGAAACACACACACAGATTTAGACAAAGCACATTTTGTAAAATGAGATTACCATTACAGTGGTCCCTCGCTCTATCGCGGTTCACTTTCCGCGGCCTCGCTGTTTCGCGGATATTATATTATCTATTATAGACCAGTGTTTCCCAACCAGGGGTACGTGGACCCCAGGGGGTACGTGACCCATTGCCAGGGGGTACTTAGGACAATTTCAGATTTAAAAGAAAGGTAGAATTGCCAGTTTTGTAATGTGAAAACCGTTAATTGCAACATATTTTACATGTTAAGAGACAATTGTTTGACATTGGATTTAGAAAAAACAACAAAATGCAAAGGTTATAAATGAAAATACATGAGTGAAAATAAAGTACCTGTATAAAACATATGACATTGGGGGTACTCTGTTTGTGAGATCATGATCAGGGGGTACTCAAGACAAAAAAGGTTGGGAACCACTGCTATAGACGTACGCTATGCTGCGTGCTTTTCTCTCAAACGCACTGTTTAGGGGACCGTGTGACATCGCAGCATTCACAGGCAACAGCACAGAAGCTCTTTTAGAAAACTTTAGACATTGGATCAGGCAGTGGAAGCTGACCCTGACGCTCGGACGTTTCTCCAGGTGAGGATTTGACTCTTTGAGCTCGTAGTTACGATGATAAGTTTGTTCACGCTGGAACGTCATTTGTGTAGTTCAGAGATGTGTTTGAGGAGCGTGTTGTGACTTCACTAGAGTCCAGATGTGTTTCATGTCGGCTCTGGAGTCTGTGTGATCCGTGGCTCTGCGGTCGGCTGTGGAGCGCAGCGGGACGAGCAACGTGCCAAAAGCAGAGCAGGCGAACGCGCACAGCATCGTCCCTCTTTAAACGTCACAAAAACGACTCGTGCTGTTGTACCTCGCGGTGGATCATGTGTTCAGCGCATTATTATCTGTACAAAAGACACTAAACATCAGAACCAGGCAGGTTATCAACTGAAATTACTACTTTTCGCCTTTCATGGGTTATTTTTTGGAACCTAACCCCCGCCATAAACTAGAGACCACAAAGCCGTAAATATCCGATTAAGCTAGTTCCAGCTGCTAACTGTTAGCTTAAAGGCCAAACCCACAACACAAGAAATGCACAAGTCATGAAAAAAGCAAAACAAGTCGGTAAATGATGCCGTGTGAAGAGAATAAAAGACTTGGACTTGACTTGGACTTGTGGTTCACAGCTGATGTTGGATATATTTACACTTTGCACCACTTCAGTCTTCTTCTTGTCTTTATATTTTGTTTGAAGTTGTAATCATTTGACAAACTTAACTCTCATTGCTCTGTTCTGTTTCTGTTCTTTTCAGTTTGGCCGGACGGAGGTGATCGACAACACACTGAACCCAGACTTTGTCCGAAAATACATCATGGATTACTTCTTCGAGGAGAAACAGAACCTGCGCTTCGACCTGTGAGTTTGATGCTGTTTTTTGTCAAGAGTCAATTGCTAATGCTGCAGGAAATGTGTCCTTACATAGTTAAACACTTGAAAAGCACCATTCCCAAGTTTCCTAAAAACACGATTAAACTGACTGCACTATGTTTTGCTCATTTTACCATGTGATTAAAATGCTAAATGGTAACAATATAAACAGTCACATTTCCTGGATTCCATCAAAGTGCTGATATTTTTTCTACTTTATGTCTGTCCATCAGTCATCAGGCCTGTTGACTTCACTCTCTGGTTTGAGCTGAACATAAACCCTGCTTAACCAATCCTACGAGCTTAAAGTGATGGACCCTTCTCTCTTCTGTTCTTGTGACACGACAGATACAGACACTTCCCCTGTGCTGCTCAAGACTGACAGACGCAGAAACGTCCGTCTGGTCTGATCATCCTCAGCACAGATCAAAGAGTCTGGGAACAATTTGGACACAAATACATGGTCTGAATCTCTTAAAGCGGGCCTATTGTGTTCACTGTAAAAAAAAACCAAAATATCTAAAACAGTTTAAAAATAGAAACAGCTCTAGTGTCTTCCTAAGTCTCGTCTATTGTTGTAAAGTGACTATGGGACAGTTTTGAACCACACATGCTTTGCTTTGAGTAGGAATTTTTCATGTATACCAAGTGAATCCAGACAAGTGAAGAGCTGCAGAAGTATACAAGTTTACTCAAACATGCATGAATCAATCAATCCAAACACAACTGAACTTATGATGAGGGAATGTAGTTATAACAAGGTTAAAATCATTGAATAATTGATTTTACATAATAAGCCATCTTTCAGACAATCTTTATTTTTAATTTGTTAAATTACCACAAAGAAACAGTAGATTTCTGCATATTTCTGTTGAATTCTTTCAGAGGCAACATTAAACAAGTTTCAGATTTTAGCATTTCTGTTCATAAAGTCCAGCGCGATGATGCATCTTCTTAGCGTGAAAAGGGAACAGAGGCGGAGCTCACAGGGGGAACAGAGGGCGGGGGCCCCACTGACAAACCCTGAGGAGAAGTGCAATCATGTTCTATCATCAGTGTTGCCAGATGGGAAATGTTGAATTATCGTACCAAGCTTCAAATTTATCGTACTTTGCTAAAAAATATCCTACACTTCCAAACTTTGTTCTATTTCGGGCAATTGGAATTTGTAGAATCAATAAAAATCTGTTCCGCTCAGTTGGGAGGGTGAAAAAAGTTAATTATTGCTGTTTAATGCATTGCACACAGTAAGCTTTCTCCTCGTCACAGCCCAAAATAATATTAATAGAACTCATCATACTTAAGTAAAACAAGCATTGATTCACTCTTTCCCTTGTTCGAGGTCTCCATGATTCACTCTTGTGCCCTGGTTGTGTATTTACGTTTGGTCTCAGCTCATTGAGGCAGACGTGCAGCTGTGACCAATAATATCACAAAACAACGCTAAAAGCCCGCTGTGTTAAGTGTTTGCTGATCCTGAATCAGATTTTCAGCCTTTTATGTGAGCTCACGTTAGTCAAGATGAAGAACATACCCGGCACTTCGAAATTTTATACATTACATAGAGTTTTACAGAACTTACAATTATTGATCGCATCGTACAGGAGTGAAATTATTGTACAAATACAATAATTATCGTACATCTGGCAACACTGATATCATAAATTAACATAATACATATTAAACTTCGACATAAATTGACTGTTGGTTAAAGATTTGTTGGTCTAAAAGAGCACACTCTAGATTTAGGGAAAATGCATCTGTTTTATTCTCAAAGTTTCTGCAGCAGGAGCTTACATTTTCTCTTTAATGTGAGAAATATTCTTAAGCCTTTGTTTGTCGCTTTGTGTTTTTTATAAACTCTAATAGAAAAGTGCATTTAAATGTTTTTTTTGACCTGACTGATTAGGTTCGTAAAATAGATTGAAGGGCCCCTGAAGCTGGTTTTTGCTTAGGGCCCCCAAAAGGTTAGATCCGGCTCTGGACAAACGATCTATTATTAGCAAATATATTTTCACCTGAATAAATACACCGACCAATGTTTTCTTTGGCAAAATAATAAAATATTATGTGAGTCTTATTTCATAGATACTTAAATCCTGAATAAATTGTCCAAAGAATGTAAATAAAATGTATAATCTGGTGGAACTTTCCTTTCCTGGAGACACGAGGGTCACGCAGAGCAGAGCTGAGTGTCCTGTTTTACCTCTGTAACGTCGTCTCATTTCAGATTCATTCATTTTAATGGCCTTACCCTTTAGTCCAGAGCGTATGTGTCCTCGTTCTCAGCTCAAACTGCCATCCCTGCATTTTAACTGCCTGAAATAAAAGCCCTACAGTCGGATTTGTGCTGAGGACAGGACGGGACTTACAATGGACCTTTGGGACGCTGGCAGCTGAAGTCAGGCTCGTCTGATGGAAAGTCTGAATATTTATATTAAACAATTCTCTCTGCATCTGATATATTGCTTGTAGAGCTGCAACAGGTTAATTGACTAATCGCAAAAAGCAGACAGAGTTGGCAAGTGATTAAATATTTTTACTCAAGTACTGTACTTAAATCTTTAACCGCCAGCCCAATTTGACCATCGTTCCCTGCCAGGCCTTTTGGCTTTTGGCTCATTTTAGGAAATATTCACAGCTCCACAAAAAACTTTGTGCAACTGGAATCATTAAATGTTGTACATCAGTACAGTGTCTACTTTCATTTAAAAAAAGAAATGTTATTCTACATTAACCCGTATATATATTCTGTATATACTGTATATATACTATACTATACTATATATATACTATATTTTACTGAAGGGCTGATTCTGCTTGTTTTAGGCTTTTCTTCAAAGACTTTATCACTTTTTCTTTCTGAAATCTGGCAACAATGGTCTAACCTGGCTCACTCCAGATGGATCTGTGTTGAACTTCGATTTGAGTTCTTCCACAGTCTCCATCTGGAACTTGACTCACTGAAAGCGTTAGGGTTAGGGATGTTCAGTGAAATACTTAGAGCTGATTGGATGAGCAGCCGACCTTATTTGTGCTTAGCCAATCACAGCAACAAATAGTAAAGGAGTATCCAATGGCCACGTGGGATAGAACAAGAGTAACACAAACTGCTTTTCATTCAAAAAGACATTCCTCCGTATTTCTGCTGAAACCGCATCAAAAGCAGCAGAAACACGTACGTACACGGAGCAGCCATCTTTGTTTAGCTTGAATCAGACTTGGCGCTCTTTAGCCCGCCCTGCTACAATGTGATTGGGCCTCAAAACCACTGTGCTGTGATGTGAGTGAGCTGAACCATCGCCGTTTCGGACTCTCAAACCAATCGGGCGGCTGGAAGGCCAGATGGTTTATCTCGTGTTTGTGAAATCACAAATATCGCGAGATAAACCATCTGGCTGGCAGGTTAAACAGTGGTCAGCTTTTGTTTTCTCTGGGTGAGTGACAGCTGGATTTAGAAGAAGGAACTAAAAAAGCAGATGGTTTTATTTACTTCAAACACAATAGAAAATAGACCAAAAATCAAGAATTGTGATAAAATCTAAATTATAACCTATAGGTCCAAGAAAACCTTAATATCAATCAATCAATCAATCAATCAATCAATTTATTTTTGTATAGCCCAAAATCACAACAACAGTCGTCTCTGAGGACTTCCCAAGATTATTATTTTAGCAAATATGAATAATAGGAAATCAAAATAAAACAATACATATTAATAAAACAATACATATTCAAGTTTTTCCATATCGCCAAGAGTAGCTTTATGGACGATGTGAATCCAATGAAATAATAAAAACATTTTAGGATCAGATAGTTCCACATGAAAGAGCAAACCTTTAAAACAATACTTTGTCTCTCCTTAAACAGACTGATCCTGAGCTCATTAATTTCGTGTTTGGTTGTTGTTGCGGCGGCGTTTTATGTCCATGTGATGTCCACGTCTTTGTCCTCTGCTCCTGTCGCGGCTCCTACACAAATCTTTCTTGTGGGTTTGATCTGGCACATCACAAACGCTCACTTCCTCCTGCGTTTTCTCATGTTAATGTCGCGAGCTGCTTTTAAGGCTTCAGATCCCGGGCTTTGTTCACAGAAAAACCTCTTCAGCCGGCCACATAAATGAAGATACTTTTGTGTTTTTGTCTTGCAGATACGACGTGGACTCCAAAAGCCTGACCTCTCCAAACACGTGAGTCATTAGCAAATTACCATTCAGATAATTGTATTACCCAATCAGACAAATGTGTTGTTACTATTACAGTAAATTATAGTTCTCAAAATACATTTCTTTGCTCTGAGTAGCTTTCTAAAATGTTTACCTCAAGTTGTCTGTAAACTTTAAATTCTCCCAGGTATGAGTTTTTTTTACAAACATTCACACGGGAAGAGTCAAAGTTGTAATTTTCTTGTTTTCAAACTGTATTCTGAAATGGCGACAGTATACAACTTGATTTATAACAACAACCTTTCCTTTATTCATAACATTTCTTGTGTTTTGGGTTTGTTTCATAATTATCTTATTTATTTATTTATTGTATATAATTATTTTTTTATTTATTTTGGATCCCCATTCGTTATTATGACCTGAGCTGTGGCAGCATAAATGTGGTTCTTAATAGGGCTGTAGTCGACCAAAGAAATTCTTGGTCGACTAAAGACATGTCTCATCGACTAAAAGGGGGCGTGGCTAAAGCTCCGAAGCTAAAAAAAAAATATAGTTTGATCTGACAATTTATCTGACACAAACTGGCAAAAAGGCAAAAGTGCAATGGAGTTCCTGCAAAAACAACAATTTACACAGAAAATTAATATAACACAGTGTGTTTATATCAAAAAAGGCAGATTAGACCAATGATTCGGTTCCAACTCTTCAGCTAGAGTCTAGATTCTGGGCAAGAGCCCGAACCCAGCCCGAGCCCGGGCCCATGTTTCGGGCCAAGACGCAGAGCTGCACTGAACATGTGCGCTTCGCGGATGATTGACATCCGCGTCAGAACCCAGCGCAAAACCACCGCTGTGACCAACTAGTGGCCAACTATACGCCGTGAGAAGTCTGATGCACCGCCGCGGAGTGAGGAGAGAGAGACAGAAGACTTGTGAATAAGCGCGGAGCAGGTAAAAGAGGAAGGAGAACGAGAGACGGGGAAGGCACTTCTTTCATCGCCGCGAATCAAGTAAAAGGTGAGGAAGAAGAGAGAGAAAGTGCGCACGTTAAGCGCGCGGGATAAAAGAAGGAACAAGAGGGAGAGTGAGAGAGAAAGAGAGAGGAGTGTGCGGTGGAGGAAGCGCTTTAGTGGAGAGACACTCTTACATTAAAGACATTGGACATCATAAGGAGCTTTTTCTGTCATTAAAATACCACAGTTCAGTGAGTGAGCGGGACGGGCTCACTTCGGGCTCAGACACACAGAGACTGACTCGGGTTCCGGTCGAGTTCGGACACGACGGGCTCCGGCTGGGGTCGACTAATAATAATTTTGGTCGACCAAAGCCCCATCGACCGATTAATCAACTAAACAACTAAAGACTTACTGCACTAGGTCTTAATCATCGATCAAGTTGTTGTTTCTCTCTTTTAATCCATTCACGGTGACAAAGTCCCTCCATTCAAACTTTCCCCACTGTTTATCATCTTGACTGGGTCACAGATTTTATTTAGGTTTTTTTGTTGTTGTTGTTAGTTTTTAGATTTTCAAATGTAGAAACAAAATTACAGTTTCATTGGAGACTGATCTGTGGTGAATTGTAATAATAATTTAGTCCAAATCTGAAGGTAAAATAGGTCACAGAGCAGCTCACAGATTAAAAACACAGACATACACATTCACACAGGACTAGAATTACATGTGAATTACTGTGTCCCTGTGGGTTTTCTCCGGTTTCCTCCACATCCAAAACATGCATGTTTAGATTAATTGGGCATCACTGTAAATTTCCCTTAGTGAGTGAATGAGAGAGTGAATAGATGACTGTCGAATCCTGCGACAAGTTAGCCACTGTCCAGGGTGTTCCCCGCCTAAGGCCCAAAGTCACTGGGATAGGCTCCAGTCGCCAGCGACCTCTAACGGGAATAAGCGTTAGAAAATGAATGAATGAATGTTTGAATTTGGAAAATATTATTCTGTGCAAATAGGACATATTACCATGTACTTGCAACCATTCAAGGTTTCCGCTGGATAGATAAAAGTCTTCATTTGTGACATTCAGTAGGTGGTAATAAAAAATGTGCTTCTCTGTGTTTTTATAGCACACTATTCACCCTGATAGTTTGTCGACACAGTCTCCGAAGAAAACATAAATATAGAAAAACAAAAATGATGAGCAAGTCAAAACGCCATGTCACCAAGTGGAGACATTTTCTTTAGGTTTAAAAGGTTTAGGCTTCAAGTTACTAAAATGGGTAAGTTTACTCTGGGGCCCAAGGAGTAAAACATCACCACCTGTTTTGGTCTTGCCCTCTGATCAATAACTTTTGGATTACAATTCATTCTGAATTAGAAGTCATTCTGGACATGCAAAAAAATCCCTTTTAACTGGGATGATCTTTTATTTGGACTTTATAGCTACAGGTACGCCCTTTGTTCTTTGTTCATTTTATATCTATTATTTAGTTTATTTTTGTAACGTTTTTAAAATATTCTTTAATAAAAACTAAAAAAAACATAAATATATAAATAAAATGGGTAAGTTTAGGGCTAAAGCTTGGCGGAGGTTAAAATGAGCTCATCTGCTCAGGCCAGGCATTAAAATGTGCTCATCATATGTTTTCTTCAGAGAATGCACTGTCTTTTGTATAATTTCAGCCTGAATTCTCCAAACTGTAAACTGCAGCTCTTGTTTTAGCCTCATTTACGCTTTTGCAACTCGATTCACTTTAAAATCTTTTTCTGTCTCAATCACAACTTTGCAAAAAATTCAATTTATTTTGCAACAACTTAAGTCAGTATATTTATTTGAATTGTGCAATAAACCAGTTCAGTTTAGGCTAATAAGCTGTCGACCTTAAAACTACCACCTAATGACATCACGGTGTGTAACAGCATTTCTTTAGAGAATGCAGGATTACTCCAACATTTGTGAGTGAAGCAAAACCCAACTTTGAGTATGTTTTAGACAAAGATAACAACTTTTTTTTTTTTTTTGATCATTTATTTATTGCCATTTTTTGTTTTACATTAATAAAATAAAATGGTTGCATAGTGTATCTATGCTAAATCAAAAATAAAGATAAGATAAGAATAGGAAAGGGAGAAAAGGAGAGTTCAGCGGGAAGCAGCTGAATAAAAAGAAGACGAATAAGAAAGAAAGAGGGTATAGGTGAGCAAAGGTAGGGGCAAAGAAGAGGCAGAAGGAGAGAGAGATATAGAGAAATACCTCTAGCAGATTTATATTATCAAAATCACCTTAACATACAAACACACATTGAAGAATAATAATAAACTGATATATTTGTAATAATAATAACAACATATTAACAGCACAATATTAAACAATAATGGAACACAGTCACGTTAAAACAATCACACCCCCCCGCACTTATACACACATACACAAAAGCCTTGGATCGTACATAGATAACAACATATGATCATATATTATGTAACAAGTTAATAACATCAGTTCAGTTCCTATTGTGTGTCGTTGAGTTTTTCTAACATCTTTGTCCATATAAGTACATTTTTATTTGAGCACCATGTACTCTTGCTGCTGAGAGCTCAAGTTGTGCGATGTCCTTATATTCGTTAAGCCATTCCTCTTTTGTCATTTTATATGGATTTTTCCATCTACATACCAGAAGTTTCTTTGCTGTCGTTAATCCAGCTAATAGAATTCTCCTTTCATTAATAGACAGTTTGAGATGGTGAGTCTCATTAAGTAATAACATTGAAGGGGAAACAGGTATTGTTCTTTGCATGATCTGTGACATTGTATTTGCAATTTCATTCCAAAATTGTAGGACTTTTGGGCATTGCCATACAATGTGGTAGAAAGTGCCGATAAAGATAACATTTTAAACTCAAACAAGTCTGTTTAATATCATATGCAACCTTTTCATGAATCAGTTATATAAACTGTGCACACATATGCAAATAAATATATAATAATCTACAATAATCCATTTTCAAATCAGACAAAGACCAAAGAAACTATTTGCTCATTCTGAATCTAATGTTTGATTCTCAACTGGAAATGATCCATCGTTTGGTTTTTGATAAAATGATTCAGATCTTCAGGGAATATAAAAATACAATTGAAGATTTGAAGTAGTGATTTGAGGCTTTTATATGTAAATACTCAAACAGTTTTTTGTGTTCGCTGATTAAATCAAACGTAGCACACTTTACTTCCTGCCAGTTTCCCCACTGTGTTCCTCCTTGAAAAGCTTTTGTGGACTTTTGAATTAATCTGAGTCACATCCAACCGTTTGAACAGCTCGGATAGAGAAGTGCAGTTCATTTTTATAACAGAAATGTGTCTTTTACTTCAGCACTTGGCAAAAAATAATTATAATAAAAAAAGATTACATTTAGTTTAGATGTGATGTAAATGGCCATAACTCTCTTAGATCTCAGAAGCTAAGTAGATTCTTCCTGGTCAGTTCTTGGATGGACGAACCTCAGATGTCACAGTTAGACCGCACAAGTTGTTGTTGTTGTTGTTGTTGTTGTGTCCTCAGTCAAGACACTTCTTCACATTGTCTAGTGTGACTCTGGTGTGAGTGTGACTGGTTGATGATGGGCAGATTAAATTAGCCTTTAGTGTCTCCTCACAGTAAAAGTTTGATATCAGAGGCACAACAGTTGGTGACACTGTGGCACAGTGGTTAGCACTCTGGCCTCATAGCTAGAAGGTCCAGGGTTTGACTCCCGGGTGGCCCGTGGAGTTTGCACATTCTCCCTGTGTCTGTGTAGTTCTAGTGTCTAGTAGTGCCTCCCCTCTACAGTTCTACAGATGGAAAAGAGCTGTACGAGCTAGAATCTGGTACAAGTATTTCTGCCATTTAGCTTAATGTAATTGTACATTGTCCAAATACACCTGCCTACCTTAGTGAAGGAGCACAAGATGAGTTTTTAATGATATCCTAAAATTGCTTCCTCATCAAAACGCAGCAGACGTTTTGTCTGTGAGATATATTTTTTACACCATAAACAATGTTCTGAATATCCCAAATCTGTGATGTCGTAGATAGATCTGGGATCTTTTTTTTGTTTTCATTTTTAGGTCCCTAAGTCACTCTGACAGACCGAAAGATCTGATTGTGTGTCAGGTGTTCAGTTGTTGCACAACTCATGTGACTGTAAGTACACTTCCTATTGCACTCTCTCAGTGGTACTGAATGGCAGCCTCACTTCTGTCAGTCTGCCCCAGGTTAGCTATGGCAACAAAAGTAGCTTACCACTGAGTGAATGAATCATCCCAAAACCTGAAGACACATAAAACACAATTTTCAATTTTGTGATTATAACGACCTAATTTTGTCACAAGAAAGGTCATGAGATCTGTAAAACAAGTTTGTAGAGCCCAAAGAAAAAAAAAATCAAGGTTTTGTTATTTGTCTTGTCCAATGACCAAAAATGATTCTGATTCTGATACTGATCCATTAAATCTTCCTGAGTCGGCTACATTTGTTCTCATAACATTGGTTTAACCGACATAGTTGTGTCTTTAGATGTAACGAGAGTGTTTGCAGGCTGATGTTGACACATGTTTAAATGTTGTTCACACAAAGTCACAGATGAATCCTGGAGCTGTTGTAGTGCTGCTGCTGTCGCTGCTTTTACCCACAGCGCGACAAGACCAGGAGAAAGAAAAAAGATCTCTGACTTGTTTTATAGTGAAACATAAAGCCCGCTCAGAGCAGAGATGTGAAATGCTCTGCTCTCATGACTATTTGATGAGCCAGGACACATCTGAATATTTCATCGTGTGTTTCATGTGTTTATTTATAGCTTTGTGTTTGAATCAGTTCAAAAGAAACGAGCTTCATCCTATGCACATGCTTAGTCTCTTTTGTGCATGTTTGACTGTTAAAGTGAACTCAACTGAACCGCACTGAAAGTAAAGTCACTCACTTTTATCTGTGAGGATAGCAATGTTTGAATTTTTGTACACTCATCCAAACCCGGGCCTGCTTGAACATACTGTATGGATCTATCATTTGATGCAGTGGTTTTCAATCTTTCATTTTCCATTCATTTTCCACCGCTTAATCCCGTTAGGGGTCGCGGGTGACTGGAGCCTATCCCAGTGACTTTGGGCCTTAGGCGGGGAAACACCCTGGACAGTGGCCAACTTGCCGCAGGGTTAGACAGACAAACATTCACTCTCTCACTCACTCACTAAGGGAAATTTACAGTGATGCCCAATTAACCTAAACATGCATGTTTTTGGAGGTGGGAGGAAACCGGAGTACCCGGAGAAAACCCACGGTGACACGGGGAGAACATGCAAACTCCACCAGAGAGATCGTGAGATGTCGATATGGTCCGACCCGGGAGTCGAACCCACGACCTCCTTATTGGGAAGCCAGAGCTCTAACCGCTTGGCTACCGTGCACCCGTACCGTGGTTTTCAATCTGAGGATCAAAAGTGATTTCTGGTGTGTCCCGTGATTATAAGTAAAATGTAACCTTGCTTTGTTATGTAGTCTGACATCTTTCAAATGCAGTGATGAATGTAGTTACTTATGAGCTGGCACCAGATAGATTTAGCAAATGTTTCTCTTTTGTATTAAATAGTTTGGTAAAAAAGCTGTGACAATGCTCCAAATGTTCATTAAACATACACTGAGTAACTTTTGGACCAAAACTAAACCTGAATAAAAGCATGCTATTTTAGTTTAGATTTCTTTGGGTTAAACCAGAATACAGCTTTTTTTAGCTGTATTTTTTCATATTATTGCATGTATTTGCGGCACGAGTTGGCATCTGGGGCGTCCGTTGATGGGCGTTTAGAATTTTTAGGGGCTTTTTTCAAAGACTTGGTCGTTCGTTCCTTTAAAAATCTGGCAACACGTCAAAACAAACAACATGGACATGAACTGGACTGACAACGCCTCAGATGGATTTATTAAAAATGCTCGTTGTCGTGTTTAAACCTGCTGTATGACGGGAGGAGCCGAGGAGGACGGAGACAGCAAAAGGAAACTGCCTGGAGGATTAGAAAGTTGTGCGATCGGGAGTAAGCTTCGTTTTCTAAATGCAACAAGACTCTCTCTCTCTCTCTCTCCTTCTCTCTGTCAACGTGATCTGTCTACGAGCAAAACAAAGTCAGCAAACCAGCTGGAACTCGAAGAAGCACGTTGGGGCGTTAAAGTGTCTTTTTGTTCCCCAATGCCTTGACGTGCATCTGGGCGTTTTGGACGCCAATTTGGGCATCAATTTCGAAAATGTTCTGCATCAATATACACTTTTATGCAAAAATTTTGACGCAAATACGCTGTCCGGTGTAAACGCAGCATGAGTCTTTGTCGTCTCTGTTCTTCTGCCTGCTACTGTGAGATAAATAATAATTGTTGTAAATGTCTTTATGTCTGTGGTCTCTTCTGTTTTTGACTAAAGTTTAAAATTCACAAAAGATCTTAAACTCATAGTGTGCAGCCGACTTAATCGATTAATCAAGAGAATAATCCATTACCAATATAATCATTGTTCCATCCATAGAATATACTGTTGTGTTTGGAATAGTTTAGCTACTGTACGGCAACAATGCAAATGTTTCTCCTCTCAGGCTTGAAACATTTACATAGCCTCAGACGACACTTTAATGGGCTTTGAAAACAACCCATAAACTACTGTAAGCTGACTGATCATTTACACAGGAAATATAAATCCGTTTGTAATGCCCGAAGGCTAATATTTATTGCTTCAGCTGCATAATACTGTCCTTATACACTCTGCACAGAAAAAGTGATTAGAGAGATAAATTATCAGTATTTTGGGTTCGATTCGAAGCGCCGGAGGGGAGACAATTACATTCAAACTATACCCAGCATATTCTACCATGTGCACCTATCGTAACATATGCAATCTATTACAATAACAGGAGCCACATAATGACTACACACATACACGGAGATTCCAGGGTCGGATCATTATCATATTTTCTCTTCTGAAAGGGCTTTATCTCTCTGCATCTCTTTGTGTTTCTGCGTCGCTCATTAAAACAGGATCAGATTCCGATGACACGCAGTTGTGGTATTTTAGTTCATCTTTGCAAATTTACTCGGCAAAGCAAACCATTTGAAGATGCAGAGAGAGTAATACTGTATAAGGTAGTATATCTTGATGTAGTAAAACAGTGAACAGTTTGTCATTTGGAGATTGGACGTTGGCCAAGACACTGATTCACTCGTGCTGTTTTTAATTATTTGTATTCACCATATGCACATAGTTGGTTTATTCCATTGAGAGAATAAAACTGTTGTAAACTTGGCAGTGTAAGGTCTAGTCGTCCTTATTTTTCTATCAAAAAGAGAGACAGATCTGTGGAAAATATAAATAATTTAGTCAATATAAATTTCTGGACTATAATTATTTGAGGATATATGAGTTTTTCGAAGAACACTACTATATTCTGGTTAAACTTTTTTACAGATGTTGGCAATTCACACAAAGCTTCCATCCATCCATTTTCTACTGCTTAATCCAAACTCAATCTTCACTGTCTGCTAGAGAGAGGATGAGATCTTGGGAATGTTCATAATAGGTTCAGTTTTGTAACTTTGAGCAGCTGTAGTAAACACATATAGCACATAATCAGACAGAAAACAGTCTAAGCTCTGTCTCAGTTTTATTCCGTATTGATAGGACAAATATTGACGGAGATAATTAGTCCTGAACATTGTAAAAATTAATGCGAAAAAAACCCAGATATACGCAGGTCATGGACATCGCGAAAACAGCGCAATGTTTTTCACACTTAGACATAATTTAAAATGGATCCACAAGGAGATATTTGACCCCATTGCATCTATAACCTGGTAAATGTAGAACAGATGCACTCCTTCTTCTCTGTGTGCGTCTGTCTGCAGCAGCAGAGGGGGAAGAGAAAGGGGGCGGAGCCTGAGCCAGAGTTCAGTCAGTGGCTCATCTCGTCTCATGTAAAATCTGTCTCTTCCAATACTACTGTCTACACGAACTTCCTCCAGCTTTCCAGATGAACCCCGAGGCGTTTCCAGGCCATACGAGAAACATAGTCCTCCCACTGTGTCCTGTGTCTTCTACAAGGTCTTCTCCCTGTAGGATATGCCTGGAACAGATTCACCTCAGGTGGCTCCTCTCGAAGTGAAACTCAGAGCAGTGACTCTATTCTGAGTTCTATGCATCAGACTGAGCTCTTCACTCTAACTCTAATGGATCGGCCAGCCGAGGAAACTCTTTTAGATTGCTTGTATCCGTGATCTTCCCTTTCGGTCATTACCCAAAGCTCATGACCACAGGTGAGGGTTGGAGCGTAAATTGATGGTAAATCGAGAGCTTTGCCCTTTGACTCCGCTCCTTCCACAAGTTGATCACGACTTATCGCTGACGCTGCACCGATCCACTGTCAATCTCACGCCCAATTCTTCCTCACTGTGAACAAGACTCTGAGATACTTAAACTCTTCCACTTGGGACAGGACTCTCCACCACCTAGACAGGGCAAAGCAGCTTTTTTGGTCAAAAGCCGTGGCCTCTGGATTTGGATTAGCTGATTTGTGTTTGCATGTTTCAGGTCCTGGTTTGACAAAACATCAGGACAATGTCATCTGTAAACAGCAGAGATGAGATCCCTGTTCCTTAAACCAGACACCTCCGGTTCTGACTGAAATTAATATGAATTTAATAAACAGAACGGGTGACAAAGAGCAGCCCTGGGGTTGCCAACATGCACTAGTAACAGGTCTGACTTACTGCTGCAAAGTAAGTACAGCACCTGTTCTGGTCGTACAGAGACCGAACCAACCTGAACAAAGGGAGACTGAGCACTCCCACAGGACACCATGAAAGCCGTCTCCAGATCCACAGAGCACATGGGACCGATTGGACAAACTCCCATGAACCCTCGAGAACCTGGTGGAGAGTGCAGAGCTGGTCCAGTATTCTACCACCGGGATGAAAACCACACGCTCCTCCTGAATCCATCTTCTCCAGGTTCCACTGTGGCTGCACAGAACTTATTAATACCGGGTTTTAACCTTAGGTCGCTAAAGAAAAATCTAATCCTGTACAAAAAGGGCATATTTGCTTTATGTGCCTTCAGAGTATTTGATGTTATTGACGGAAAGTTAACTGATATTGAGTTTGTATTTTGACCAAGCATCAAGAATGTGAATGGATTGTAAAAAATAATGTATTTCTGACTTTTTTGGTACTTTGAAGTGAAATTATTCTCATCTCGATATTTATTATTATTTTCTTTCTTTTTTCACTAGTCAGAGAAAGTAGAGCAAGACTGTCTGTGTAAATGCTTAAATGAAACTAAACTCTCAGCTTTTTTTTTCTAGGCAGCTTTGTTTATCTTCGTTGCAAGTCATTTTAACCCCTTTAGGTTTAATCTTGAGAATGAATGATCCCTCTGACTAACATTTCTTTTATCATTTCTAACATGTCACGACATCACACCGGACGCTCTAATTACAGCAGGTATTCTGTGATCACAAACATCTGCTGCAGATATCTGTGTGTCTGACCAATCACATTGTTCCTACACCTCCAGACTCCGCCCCTCACTCTCTCCTTCAGTCGTCCAGTTTAAAATGTGACTGTGACAAGAGTTTAAGGCTTTAGTTTCACTAAAGTACTTTGAACATTGAAACTGTTGAAACAGTATAAGTTCCATTATCACTATTGTAGTGAAATCAGGCTTGTCCACACACATTTGTGGCCCTGTTCCAATAAAATCCTGGATTGGGGACAACAGCATATTTGATAATAGTCATAACAGTGCCTTTGATCCACATTTGCATGTTTCCTCAAAACCTTTTAATTATATAAACACAATGTTTAAAGGACACATATTATGCAAAATAACAAAGTGTAACACATTTACAGTGAACTCTGTTTAGGCCTCTATGTACAAAGGTCCTGGGATCAACTCCCAGGCAGTCTGGGGTCTTTATGTGGACTTTGCACATTCTCCCCGTGTCTGTGTAGGTTTTATCTATTTTGTTTTTGTACTAATACATGAGATCCCCAACTAAAGTTACTCAGGAGCAGACTTAAAGACCAATTACAATACAAATAAAGCAAATATGTGTCCTTTAAACATTATGATTAAGCATTATGTAACTTCTCTGGTTGAGACTCCGCCCCCTGCCTGTCTCCATGGTGATGTTCATGTTTTGCCTAAAACACACCTTCCCGGGAGGAACATGGGCTTTTAGCCATGTTAGAACCTTATTACCTCGTCAAAAACATCCCCAGAGTTGTGTTTTTGTTCTTCACAAATGTCTGAGTAATCCTGCTGTCTCTGTCTGCAACGCTCCAAATGCTTCATTCTACCTTGTGATGTCATTATGTGGCAGTTTTACGTTAACAGCCTTATTTATTCTACAAAACGGATTGAGTTGTTTTTTGTTGTGGAAAAGTCAGTTTCTCCTTTTATTCAGTTGATTTCACAACAAAAAGTCTTTCAAGTCTTCCTGTATTATCACCTAATGACATCACAAGGTGGAACAGCATGTTTTCAGTTTAACAGAAGAATCCAGGCTAGTTAATAAGCAATATTTGTGTTAAATGTGTGTAAATTAAACATATTACAAGTGTATTTTTGATGAGAAGTAGCCTTATAATGTGGAACTATGTGCATGATATAGTCCTTTAAAACTGAATAAATATATTTTCTATCTTTACTCAAAAGCTTTTGTATTGTGGCTCCTCCTCACACTTTTTCTCTCTCTTCTCTCTCTCTCTTGTAGGACTTCCTGGGTCAGATGTTCTGCACTCTGGGGGAGATCGTGGGCTCTCCGGCCAGCCGCCTGGAGAAACCTCTCGGGTAGGAAACACATTTACATTATCTGGCCGCATAACGAATGACTTACATGTCAAATCTGAATCTTATTGAAAACGCTCCGGGCGGATTATTCATCGCCGCCGCTGCTCAAAGTCATCCTCGCACTTTGCATGAAAAATGTGATTAAAAAGATTCATGGTTTGTGTTTTATCTGCTGCTATAATTATTGTGTTGTGTGAAAGAGAGAAAGTGAGAAATTATATGTTAGCCAAAAAACGCCACAATTATTTTGGATTTGCTGAGAGTATTTGGGGATATGCAAACGAGATACCTGGTTTTCAAAGTGGAATTGCTTTGTTGGAGCTCGGTGGTGGAGACAAAAGGGGGATTGTCACACGTATTGTTGGAGATGATAAAATGTTGTGTGAAGGTTTTGTGTTTGGAAGCATTTTAGTGTCAGAGCTGCAGAGCTTTTAGAAGAGAGGAGCTTGTGTATGACAGCATTTAACATTTACTAATTCTTTATTTGGTAGATCAATGCATGATGTTGATGAAAATAATAGTTTTACATGAATCAAGAATGAGTTTGGGAAGAAAAGTTTGAGAATATGTTCAAAATAACAGGAAGCAGAGCAGGGTTCTAAACTGATGATCATCACACTAGAGAGATGCAACCTGATCTTACTGAAATGTGTCTGTATACCAAACAAATCTGCTGTTTGTAATTGGATTGTACTAACTTTGGACGACGGAATCGTTGTTTCTGTCTTTGGTTTCAGACCCTTCTGCATTCAAACAGAATGTAGGAGGGGCTGACTGGTCAGGCAAAAAAATGCACACTGTCCTTTTTTGTGTATAGATACGCACTGCTGCTCCAGTCCATTTCAATGGCGGATGTAAAAATGTGTTATTATTTATGAATTTTAACAAATTTCAAGGATGAACTTCTCATACAGGGATACTGATTGTTTCCCCGGTGGGCTTATGGGTCTGTGGGGCGGTGTGGGTCGAGCTGTTTCATCCCATGTACGATGTACGATCAATAATTCTAAGTCACTATAAAATTCAATGTAAATTTATGATAATTTCGAAGCGCTGGTATTTTCTTCATCTTGACCAACTTGAGCTCGCCTAAAAGACTGAAAAACGAATCCAGGATCAGCAACCACTTAGCATAACGTGAGCTTTAGTGGTTATCTGTAATATCATTGGTCAACAGCATCAACAGTTCCTCATGGTTGCACGTCTGCGTCTGCCCCAATGAGCCGAGACCAAACATAAATACATAATCATGCCACATAAGCCATAATGAAGACATCAGATAAAGGAAAGAGTGAGTGAATCAATGCTTTGCTTATAATGAAGTGTGAAGTGTCTTAATTCAAATCAGATTGATTTGGGCTGTGAAGAGGTGTAGTTGCTGTGACTTGCACTAAACATAGAAGTGATGTATTTTTTCACCCTCCCAACTGTGTTGAACATATTTAAAAATGTACTTTTGGAATGGGGTGTACGGTAGCCAAGTGGTTAGAGCTCTGGCTTCCCAATAAGGAGGTCGTGGGTTCGACTCCCGGGTCGGACCATATCAACATCTCACGATCTCTCTGGGTGGAGTTTGCATGTTCTCCCCGTGTCACCGTGGGTTTTCTCCGGGTACTCCGGTTTCCTCCACCTCCAAAGACATGTATGTTTAGGTTAATTGGGCATCACTGTAAATTTCCCTTAGTGAGTGAATGAGAGAGTGAATGTTTGTCTGTCTAACCCTGCGGCAAGTTGGCCACTGTCCAGGGTGTTCCCCGCCTAAGGCCCAAAGTCACTGGGATAGACTCCAGTCACCCGCGACCCCTAACGGGATTAAGCGGTAGAAAATGAATGAATGAATACTTTTGGAATGTTTTAGCTTCATTTAAAGAGGTCTTTATGTCAAAGAAATGGTTCTGGCCCAAACTTAAAAACAGCTAGATGTGTACGATCATTTTTAGCAAAATACAGTAATTTTGAGGCTCTGGTACGATACTTCCCATCTGGCAACACTGCTTTAACATGTGGTTCTTAATCTGTGGAAAAAGGTTCTTTTTGAGCAAAATTTTCTGGGGGAGGACCTCCAGACCCCCTACTATATGTGAGGGTTTATGTGAACCACTCTATTGACTTTGTGCACTGAAATCAGTTGGCTTTTTTTTTTTTTCTAAATTGCTAACATCTCGCCAGCATGTTCATTTCCTGTTAAGTTCATTCCTATGAGGTTTGCACTACCTCAGCCTTAAATGAAAAATTACTAAAGATCAGGCAGTGAACGGTGAGTTTTTGGTGACTTCCTCTAAAAACATGTTAAATACAAACAAAGACAATATTTAATCAAAAGACCAAAGTGTGTTTATAAAAATATGTGTTTGTCTGTCAATGCTAACGCTAAAGTCTGAGAATAAACATCTTCTATGCACAGAGTCAATTGTTAAATTCTCAATCCACTTTTATTCTCCAGTGCGCCCCTGAATAAATCCTAATCCTAAGCTATATGTGACTGTGTTTTCTCACAAGAAACACATTTTAGTGAGGCTGTAAACATAAATTTAACAAAATGACTTTTATTTTTTATTCTTAAGTAAAATTGAGTGTAGCGCTTTTAATGGACGTTGCAGATCGGACTGTGAAATAAATGCATTTACAAAATTCTGCTGGGATAAAACTGATTATGTTGTTACATAAAAATCATACAGCCACTACCTGTTTGTGCTTGGAGAGTCAAAATAACTTAATATTGTTTTGCTGTGAATCTATTTTTGCTTTGTTTTGTTCAAAATGCAACAAGCTTTCACTTCACACACCAACTTTGCTCCAAATATAGAGCCACCTTGAGTCGTCTTATGTTGAAAGAGAGAAACATGTTGGAAGAAAACAAAGGAGCTAATTCTGAGTAATTAGTAAAGTGTTGGAAGTGAAGGTGTGGGCTGACATCTGAAGCCACAGTCGGTCTGAACGTGCCTGCTTGAGAAACGCACTGATCAGAGAGAAACGCAGAGACACCAGGCACGTTTTCTCAACACAAATAAACTTCACAAACTATACTCACTTTAGATTGGAATTCTTGAGCTGCAACAAGTCAACTGATTCATCACAACTAATGGATTATTCCAGTATTCATCAACAAATTTTGTCATTGAATTATTGCTAATTTACATTGACTCCAAAACAGTGACATGCGTTGAGGTTTACATTTGACCACACAAGTCTACTTCCTTCACTTCAAGATGCATTTTTATTCACTTTGCAAACATACATATGTATGCAACAGAGGCACATATTCTCATGTAGCCTAGCTATTTTGTCTCTACAGGCTATATTAAAGATGAGGGGAAAAAAATTCTGACATGAGTTTTGATCCCCAGACCCTTCGCTCCACACATCACTAACTCCATCAGAGCCTGATGACTGAGGTCTCCTGCTTGTGATGATTTAAGGCTCCTGCCTCCCCCTGACCGCTAACCTGGCTCACGCAGATGGATCTGTGTTGAACTCCTATCTGAGTTCTCACTATACATCTGGGACTTGACTCACTGAAAGCGTTCGAGAAAAGGCGGGCGTTTAGTGAAATACTTCAAGCTGATTGGGTGTGGGGCCTACCTTATTTGAGCTAGCCAATCACAGCAACAACTCGTAATGGAGTAGCTCATGTCCGTGTGGGATAGAACAAGTACGTGCACACATACTGCTCTTCTTTCAAAAAGAAATTACTCGTATTTGTGCTAAACCGCATCAAAAGCAGCAGACAACACGTAAATCCACGGGAGCAGCCATCTTTATTTAGCTTGAATCAGACTCGCTGGGCACCGGGGAGCTAACGGCCCGTGTTAGCCCGCCCTGCTACAATTGATTGGGCCTCAAACCACGCTGCTGTGATGTGATTGGCCGAACCACGGCCGTTCGGACTCCCAACCAATCGAGCCGGACGAAGGCCAGATGGTTTATTTCGTGTTTGTGAATTCACAAATATCGCGAGATAAACCATCTGGCTGGCCAGGTTACCTGACCGCATGTCGCTGCGCCAAGAGCTGAGAGAAGACGTCTGTCCGGTCTGACAGGCGTCTGTCTCCTGGAGCTTGAGATAGTGTTTTTTTTTTTTTTTTTCTTTTTTCACCTGGATGTAACGTTTAAGGGTCGTAGGGTCGAATTTCATTCACAAATGTTGATTTAGCAGCAGAACTTTTATTTTCTCAGTGATAAACTCTTGTATTTAGCTGACAACGGAGCTTTTTCGACTCGTTTCCACTGTTTGTGTCTATGAGCGGCGGCTCTTTCTGGAGGTGGGGAACGTGTGCGCGTGCAACGCCCGTGAAAAAAAATCTCTCTATAGGTCCAACCCGATCTCGCCAGAAAGCGTATGTACACCACAACATAACAGGACATGTCAAAAGTGTATGATTTCACAATTTCACATTTTTTTACGTAAATATGACACAAGTTTCAGCCCCAGTTCATTTCTATGACGGTTGTAAAAATATGTTATTAATGTTTATGAATATCAAAGACATCCTTTTTCTTCTTAACCTGTCCCAAATCCCAGACCTAAACTTACACATTTTATGAACTTGAAGCCTAAACGCACCTGTTAAACCTAAAGAAACGTGGTATGCATGCACTTTCTTGTGAGACTGTGTTTATAGTTCAGCCGGCATCACTGTAAATTCTTCTTGTGAATGAATAAGACGGTGAATTATTGGCTAGAAAATGAATAAACTATATTTTACGATTGACTTATTTAATACCAATCTGCTATGCAACAATAACAATTATGTTTCTAAAATAATCCTGAATATATTAAAAGTTTACCTGGAATTGTAATGCTTTTGACTTCTGGAGTCAGAGGAGCGTGCCAAATGATTTAAATATGCAGATGTTGTTTTCATTTCCATATTGAAATCGTTCTCCTGCTGTGAGCCGTCGTCTGTGGGCTTTTCGGACACGTTTTTTGGGAGGATCCGCTCTGACTTTCCCCCTGTGTCTCTTTACGATGATGGATCTTCCTCGGCTCTAAAATGTCGCTGCATTTGTTTAAGCCGTGAGCAGCTCGTAGATCAGACTGACAACCGCTCCGTCGTCCAACATCTCTGTCTCTTTGTCTTTCATATTAATCACCCCAGAACTGCTCCGGGAGAAAAGCACAAGAAATTATTGTTGTATTTCATAGTAAATAGACAAGACAATGTGGAATCCGTTTATGCTTCTGGTGTCAACCAAAGGGTAAAAGTCAATGAAGATGAAAGAAAGTTGGCAAGCTGCAAAAATATCCAATATCATGCTTAAAATTGCATATATTGCACGATAAAAAAAGTTAAGGTTAAGTAGGTTAAGGTACACTTTATTGTCCCGTAGGAATTTTTCTCTGCATTTGACCATCTTCAATGCCTCTGGGCATCTCTCAGGACAGTGATCGCCACAGTGCAGCGCTCAGGACCATCTCCAGGTTCTTGCTAGGCTGGTCAGGACTACGTAGCTGGAGGAATAATGCATGTTATTGGTTAAATAGACACAAGTTTTTGTTGAAGCCACAGACATTTTCTTTAGGTTTATCGGTAAGTTTAGACTTCACGTAAATACTAAAATGAGTATGTTTAGTCCTGGGGCTTATGTTAGGTAAAGATTAAATCAAGAATCTTGTAAAATATACATAAATAATAACACATCTTTAAAAGCACTATAGAAATGTCTGGGCTGCTGTAAATACGCTTCCTTATGAGATTAGGTTGAAAATAAGGGGCTAGAAACATTCTCATGAAATAAATATGTATGTTAATGATGTGTGGGTCAAGCCGTAATATGTGCATTGGTCGGGTCAGATAGAAGAATTTGGTTGGGTTCAGGTGGGTCGGGTCTAAACCCATGTCTAAATGCTTCTTTACTTTAGCTTCAAGTGACGTTAATGTCAGTTCAATAAGCCTCATGTAATACATGTTCCGTTGCTCTGTTTAGCAAACTAAAACACGACTCGTGGGTCTTGAGCATAATTCATTTATAACTACAAAAAGGAAGAACAAGGCGAGAGTAAAAAATGTGGCGGTCTGTCCAGATGGAACAGTCACATTATCGACACCGTCATAAACACATCTGAACTACACAAATGATGCTCCAGTGAGAACAGATTCATCATCACAAAGAGTCAGATCCTCACCTGGAGAAACATTCAGAGGGTCAGGTCAGCTCCTCCTGCGAGATCCAAGCTGCCTACGTTTCTAAGCTATCCTGTGCTGTTACCTGTGGCTGCGAAGCGATTTGATCGCCCCGTGATTTGAGTGCGAAGTCATTATATTAGCCAACTAGGACCCAAACACATTCCCTACAGCTGTAGCAGCACGCAAAACAACAGCTTTATGTCGTTTCAATGTGTGCAGCTCTGGTTTGGGTCGGGTTCTGAATTTTAAGCAGATTTTTTTTCAGGGCCGGATAGGTTGGGTTGAATTTTAGCTTGAGTCGGGTGGGGTGGGTTACAAAAAAAGCTGACCCGCACATCACTAAAACATGTTGTCATAGAAACGCATTTTCATATAAATAGACACTATATAGATGAAAGTATACAGTCTCTGATTATACCAAGTCATGAAATACATTTTAAGGCCGATAGAAAATACATATAGTTTATTCTTACCGTCACACTAAACACCCATTCAGTTGAAAACTATAGTTTGTGATAGTGAAGGAGAAGTTAGAAATATACAATATACAGACTTTGAGCCTTAGGCGGATGAACGGCGTTAACACAGACAGACATCATTCACTTGATCTGAGACTAGTTCGCTTTATAATTTTATCAAACACAGAGAGAACATGCAAACTCCACAGAGCATCGCCGAACTGTGTGGGAACGACATTACCACTGATCCACGGCAGAAAACACATCGTCCTCGTGTTTGTTTGTGCCGCCGTGTCCAGCTGTCAGTCATCTCACAAATTCTTGTTTATTGTAATAGCCCATAATTACATACATCATCCTCATTAAACGGCACATGAAAGGGAAATCATCACGTCCGTCCCGTTTCTCCAGCGCCTTTAATCTTCCTAATAACATTTTCTTAATAATCGTCCGCGAGCAGTCACAGGAAGGCCATTAAAACAGCACGAGAACGGCAAACTACGGGAAGCACGCAGGGACATTTGGTTCATGAGAAAAGAGAGAAAACAGAAGAGTTAATGGTGGTTCAGATAATTGGGGTGGTTCAGGTGATGCTCATGTGTCTCTTTGTCGAATCTAAACTTTTAATGGGATCAGTCTCTGCTCGATGGTGGTTTTTGGCTTGTTTTTGTTTCTTTTGCGTCGCTCTCCAAACATGTATCTTATAGAGGTTTTGCAGATGTCTAATGGCAGGAGAGAAAAATACTAAGAGTCAATGGGAAAAGGACTTTACTCTTAACCTTAACAATTTAACCTTAATGGTAGCAGTGAGAGCCCAAAGATACATGCGGTCGAATTATCTGATTAATAGAGACCCCACCAACAAAATGCACGCAACTAGTCCCACAATGCACTGGACTGCAGCAAATCTTAAATTTTCCTGATTACTCACCACTATGACTCCATCTCTTCTGCTTTGCCATGTTAGCCTGTAATACTGCACAATATAATTTAAATGTCAGGGGGTTTGGCTCAAGACCTCGACAACAAAAATGACGAGGAGACAACAAGCAGTTTAATGCCAATTTATTCCCCTTTTTCTCCAAACAAAAATATTAAAAAGAAGGAAATAAACAAAAGAAAGAGGAGACGCCCGAGGAGAACATGAGGGCAGCCACACGAGACAGGGCCACGTCTAACCGCCTCCTTCCCTGCCACGCCAGCAGTTTTTGGGATCAGTGCCCGCCAAAAACCACCAACCTGACCAGGCCACGAGCACTCCACACATGCTGATGTCCGAGACATCTGATATTGGACACGTAGACTGACTCAGGACCGTTATTGTTTGTAAACCCACCCTGGAGGGAGACGTCCGGATCCTCATTCTGTGTGTTGTCTTGGAGGCCCCGAGCCCGAAGCGTCGCTTAAACGTGGCTCTCCTCCCGGGAACCAGCAGATGCAGTGGCCACCCGGTCCCTGACCGAGCACGTCCTCATTCTCTCTGTACGCGCCCACATGGAAAAAGTTAGGAAGCGAGAGAGAGAAAGCACATATTTAATGTTACGTGCGCAGTGGGAAAAGAAGAAAAAATAAGAAGGAGAGAGATGTCAGTACCCTCCTCTCTTTTACTTGCTCTGTGCGTGTCACATGTACACAAGCCTTCTGTCTCTCCTCACGCCGCGGTGCGCATCAAACACTCATCTACCTTTCACACAGTATAGTTGTTTGACTTCAAACATCGCGATTTGTCATTGCAGTAGTTTGGCGCTGTTTTTTGGCGCGGCTTCAACCATTCACGGAGCACAAACATTCAGTGTGGCTCTGCATCTGAAAGTCAGGTTGTGGCCAGCTCGGGTCTAAACTCTATTGTGCACATAATAGAGAGAGAGAAGCAACTGGAGGCATGACTTGTCCCCACTGTAGGCCCAGGTGTCGTCACAAAACATGTTTATGTAGAACCGGTAGGTCTTTATTTTAAAATGCGTCCCTCAACCAGCCCTGACACTGATCATTTCGGCCCCAGCTTCATTTGAATTGAGGAATTTGGCCCCATTCACTCTTATTCAATCACTAAGGGAAATTTAGCGTGTTGCCAATTGACCTCAGCATGTGAAGGTGGAAGGAAACTGGAGAGAACCCACAGTAACAAAGGGAGAACATGCAAACTCCACTCTGAGAGATCATGGAATGTTGGTTTGATTTAACTGGGATTATTTGAAACCCACCCGTCTACTGTGCACCCGAGAAGACTTAAATATAATGATCTTCACTTTGCTAACTTAACTTTCATGCACCCTATGGGAAGCATTGTTTTATCAAAAGACATGAGGCGTGTTTGCAGTGCACTGGTCCAGAGGCTGTCAGACTGAGCAGTGGTGCAGAGGAAACAGCTCTGACTTTGGGTTCGTTCTGTTTTATGTGACTTCAAACGACTTCAGCTCCTCCAGCAGCAGCTTCTACAACCTCTGCCAAAGTGTCACATGTACAAACACTATCACACGTGTCAGACGGAGGAGGATTTCACACATTCACACAAGTCTTTGCAGCGCCACTGAAAATATAGAAATTATATGTTGAATAAAGAAGTGTCAGGTTTTCACACTCAACATTTTCAGTAAAGTTCACCTGTGTAAATATTTTTATAATGTCGACTCGGGTGATGTCTAAAGTAGATTCTAGTGTGTTTTTTTTTCTTGTCTTTAAGAGTTAATAAATCAGTACAAACCTGTTATACAGGATCACGAAGCTAAGCGGCCTAAATTGGTCTCTGTAGAGTACCTGGGCGTTCCTATAGTGAAAGAGTGAGGATCTCAGTCACTGAGGAGCTCAGTAGGCTGCTGCTCCTACTGTTAAGAGAAGTCAGCTGATGTCAGGCATCTATTTATGCAACCTTTTTTGATAAAAGAGCTACTTTTGCAAAAGAAATCTGGGGGTGAGCTATGCCATGAAACTGAAGTGAAATGGGGCACAGTTAGATGCAAACATTAGCCATTATCAGTTTAGAATTGGACACAAAGGCATCTAAAGGCATATTTGCAATAGAAATAGGCATGTATTAAAGTTAATTTTGTCCTTTGGCGAGCTACCGGCTGGAGATCTCTGGTTTATGAATATCTCCTGGTTGAAGTGTTCCAGGCCTGTCCCAGCGGGAGGACGCCTGGGGGAAGATCCCTGGACATGTGGGAGGCATTATGTCTCTGGACTGGCCTGGGAACTCTTTGGGATTCACCTGGAAGAACTGTAGGAAGTGTGCTCCCTGCTTCTGTGGTCCAGGCCTGGATAAAGTAAGAAAATAAATAGATGAAAGGATGGATGATCAGTAAAATAAATAAATGAATACATGCATTTGGTCCAGAGTGTTCCCAGCCTAAGGCCCAAAGTCACTGGCATAGGCTCCAGTCATCCACCACGCCAAATGGGAACAAGCAGTAGAAAATGAATGAATGAAGTTTAGATAAGCTAAGAGAACTTTCCCACAGACATGAAAGGATGTTGCAAAGCAGAGTTTGCAGCAGTAGAATAGAAATGTGCTTTAAAAACATGATACAAACTTTACTTCATTAAACAAGAAGGTTGGGACAATGTCTCAAGTGATCTGATTGTCATGAGAGTTTTTGTATGTTCCTATCAGGGTTTAGATACTTTGAGCAGTGTTCTAATGCCTCCTCCACACATAGACTTAGCGCGAACACATTCTGCTCTTCGTCAACAGCAGCAGCACCGTCCACTGTGGTGAGAGAAGAAGCTGGTGGTGGAATAAGAATAAACAAGTATAATTGATTAGTTATTAGGTGTATGTGAGGTTTTGGGTTGAAAGCTGTTTGTCTGTGCAGAGAGTGATCAACCTGCTTCATTTCTGTGTCTGAAAAGCCTTTTAATAATAAATAAAATAAAAGAGTTTGTGAGAATGACAGAGAAAAATGGACTTGATTTTTACTACAGTTTTCATTTATTAAAAAATAGGTAGAAACAAAATGAGGTTCAATTTATAGCCAAGTTATTTTTGAAAGAAATAAAACATTCATGAGTCAAATATTCAAGTCATGTCCAGTCCTTTTGTGCAGAGAACAGATGTGCGCCTGTAAAAACGACACGTTGTTTGATTTTGTCCATATTTCGTCTATATTTACGCCTCTGTGTCTGGACCGAGCATCTGCGTGTGTGGGACAGAGTTTGTTTTGTATGCTCCAGCGTCCGTCGGCCTCTGAACGATGTTGACACGAGTGTGAGACGACGTTGCAAATGAACGTTAGCGGCTCCAGTGAAAGCAAATGGGCCGTTAGCGCTCGGGGTTAGCGCTCCATCACTTTTCTGCAACATTTGACAATATGCACCAGCTTGTTTGGTGGAGCTGTTTGCTAATCAGTGTTGCACGCTGAATTTGTATTGTTGCAAAGGTGAAAGTCGTTTGTTTACCAGGACGAAGCTAAAATAGAGTCTAAAAGGTTGGAAATGGAATCAGATCTGAAACGATGAAAGTCAAAGACAAGGTAGTTCTAAGAGAATAGCTTACCTAAACACATACATTTGTCTCTTAACCGACTGCACACGAGAGTTTAAGATCTTTTGCAATAGATTTTAGTCAAAAACAGACCAGGCCACAGACATCAGGACATTTACAGAGTATTAGTCTGACAGTGGCATCATGTGTCAGAAGAACAGAGACGACACAGACTTGAGCGGAGAACAGTGTGTGTGTCACGTTTTCTTTTATAAAAGTGAAACGGCAACATCATGATGAAACCCAGTGAATTAAAGCAGGTTTATAAAGGTCACAGGAGAGAGGAGGAGCTGTTACACTCACACAGCAATGTAAAAGTTTAAACTAAAGGGTGTTGGCTTTGTTCTATAGTCTAGTAAAGATGCTTCTCCCTGTGGCAAAGTCTTATCCCATCAGACAAGTTATGGAGGGATTTTGGGTCGATGTAACTTTCTGTCCTACTGCGCATGCTCTATGCAGAAAGATACGCTGCCCTCTGCTTAGGGCTGGGCGATATGGCAACAAATGCATATCACAATTTTCTTGAAGCCAGATCACAATTCCTGTCTTTTCAAATTGACTTTGAGGTGAATAAAATTATCCGCTTTTTCATACTTAATTCCAGCTGTCACTCACTACCAGCGTTGCCACATTTTCAGAAAGAAACAAGTGACTAAGCATTAAAAAAGCCCAAAACAGGCAACTCCAGCCATTCAGTAAAAAGTTAATAAAAGAACATTGTGTGTCGTCACAAAACAAGTGTCAGTGATTCTAGAATACTAAGAAATTCACTTTTCTATCAATAATTAATGTATCTTGGTGGGTCAAACCTTAAAATGCCTAAAAACTAGCTCTTCTATCAGGTAAAAGCTCAGGAGCTAGTACCAAAAATACAACTTGCAAGTGTTAAAGCGACTTTCTCCAAAAAAAGCCTAAAATTGTTATTGAAAAGTGGACTTGGCCATTCTAAAGATGAGTAGGTGGGAAAACAGTCAATACTTGAACAGACAGTTGCATTAAATAGAGAAATGGGAAATCACGACATGACGATTTCATCAAAAAAGCGGATTGTTACAGGGACGAGCTCACGATTCAATTTTTATCATTATATTGCCCAGCCCTATGCTTACATGGAAACTTCTTTGAATAAAACAACAAAACAGGATAGAGCAGCTGTTTGGATCAGGTCTGAACTGGTCTGACGTACATCTGTCTCCTGAAGCTTGAGACAGTGTTTTTCTCAGAGTTTTTTTTATTACCTTTTTTTTTACTTTTAAGTTGTTTCTCCAGCTTGGTCAATGAGCAGCAGTTGTTTCTCCAGATCAGATGATTGCACATCGCCCGCGTTAATGAACAAATAATCTTCTCTAGGGCCTGGTTAGTACTTGGATGGGAGACTGCTGGAAGACAAGGGAAACAAGAGTGGGCGGTCCTGAGAGAATTACTGATTTTAAGTGCTTTGAGTGCATTGAAAGGTGGAAAAACGCTACAAAACAGACATTTAAATAGACCATTTACATCCTGTGAGGAGCAGGTGTGTTGGAGATGACGTGTGCTCGTTAAAAAAGAATCCTGCACTTTGACTACGAGCACAAAGCATTTATTTACAGATATGAGAAGTGTTTCTTCTTTATCTGACATTTGAAGCGTCGCCGTCACAAGGCAATGCACCAGATGTTTCTGTTGTAAAGGTCTCGCTTGTGCAGCAGGTGAACCTCACCATGATGCTCCTGACAAACAGTCCTAACAGAGTCACGGCGACACACAGACAGAAGGACAGATACCACAACACATCTCTTACAAAAGCCCTTACTCTGGCCACTCCTCCTGAACTCATAGAGGAAAACATTTGTCTTAAATTCAGCTCAAACTCTTGTATTGTGCAGAAGACTTTACGGTTTTGCCGTTCATTAATACACATTATCCCATTCAGATAAATGTCAAGGTCAAAACTGTGATTCATATCGTCTTGTGAAAACTGTGGTTCTTCCCTTTTTACAAGCCTCATTTCCTAATCTAAGAGAGAACATTGTATTAAAAAGTCTCAAATTACTAAATAATTAACATAATGTCCATTTTAACCAACTGTCTCTGTCACTGAAGCTTTAAAAACATATTTACCGCCATCAGAATATGACTCAAACCTTCTAGTTTCTCTGTATTTTCTCCATTTCACAGTTCACTCAGCGCCTGTTGCACATTCATTCAGTTTGTCCAAAAACAGGAAAAAGCTTGTGTTTGCAAATGTGAGCTGGAGCTTCTCATTCTCCTCCGAGCCAAAAGCACACGCAGCTCCATCAGACAAATGTCAGCAGCGGGATCCTGGTTTCCCACAATCCTCTCTGTGTCCGACACCAACACAATGGCCTGAGAGAGGACAGCGGGTTTCTTTTGTACAGAAGAGGAGGAGAAGTGAAATCTTCCAGGTGTGTTTCCTCTAAAAACAGGTCCTTCTGCTGACACAAACGCTGTCACATTGAAGCGTGAAAAGTGGTTTGGATAAGTGCAGCTGTGACGGAGGAAAATAACTATAGAACAGGCTGAGAATGTGCCTATTTCTGCTCCCAATTTTGACAGTTTATTTACTGATTTATGCCGAGAAGTGAACTCCACTTCCTCCAGCGATGTGTGTGTCGTCGTCAGCCAATCACCAGCTGAGCTACGATAGACCCGGAGTCTGGGGGCCGGAATGATCCGAGGTAAATTGGTCGAGGGCCGCATTTTAAAATATTGGCCTGACTATGTTATTCTAAATAAATAAGGTTATTGGCACAACCTCCATGCCTACAATAATCCACATAATTTTAGCATTTTACACAGCCTCACTGACCCACTACCAACTATTTATTTGCCAAAGACAATGTTTTTAACTCTTTCCCTGCCAATGACGTAATTGTCGTCATAACGAACCCAACCGTAGCTGCATGACGACTTGTCGTCATAAGCTTTTTATTATATGCGGCGATAGGGGTTCTCTGACGCCGTGTCCGGTGCATCAGCATTTAGCATTCATGTTGCACTTTCATATTTCACCACCGGAGGGCAGTATCACATTAGACAAGCGCAGAGAAAGCCAGGACCCGATGCACGTCTTTCCTGTTTACTTTTGCAGCGCAGTCGGCTGTGTTTACGTGGTCATTCGCCTCTAAAGGATCGTGTTTCTTTTCAAACGGATTACAGGCAACACATCTTGAACTAAAAACATTGTTGAGTAAGTTTAGAGAAGATATTTGATCTTTAAACTGAAGAAAAGACGATCCTACAGGACTAGGATTCTGAGGAGAACGACTCATGCAGCGAGTCTGGAGGACAAAAACTAAACTTTCTCTTCTGTGAGCGATCCAAAAGTGTCAGAGTGAGTAAAACTACTGTATTTCTTCATGTTTGAAGGGTTAAATAAATCGTTGCCCTGTGAAAGTGTCTGAATCTATAGAATTTGCATCAGAAAGTAGAAAAAGTCCTGTGATGCCTCCTCGTTTGTAACACAGCTTTTGTTGGTTTAAAGATGAAAAAGACACTCGACCTCATTGTTTAAATCATGTGAAGCTTGTATTTTTATCCTAAAGACATTATTTCATTGTACTGGCTCATATTCTTTCACCAAAAAGTTGAACAGACAAAAATAACACTGACATGAAGTTTGATTTAGAAAAAGGACGTTATCTCAAAAGTTTCTCGTCAAACGCTGAAATCTAATGAAACAACGAATTTCAAATGCCTATAAAAGAGAACGGATTAATGTAGAATAACATTTATTTTTTTAAATGAAAGTAGACACTTGTAGGTCTCATTTGATGTACAACATGTCATGATTCCAGTTGCACAAGGTTTTTTGTGGAGCTGTGAATATTGCTTAAAATTAGCAAAAAGTCCTGGCAGGGAAGGAGGGTCAAAGTCACAATAGGGCTGCAGTGAAAGAGTTAAGTAACCATCATCTGTCTTTCATTACTAAACCTATGACAAACATTTCCAAACAGGGCGATAAATGTCTGATATTATAATGATAAAGTTCCTGATGTAGGAGGCTTTTTCTCTTTCCTCGTCACAGAACAGCATGTGAGCTCCATTTCCCTTTCATCCGATGGCTCAGATATGATAAGATGTTAAAATTCACCTTCTGCCTGATTAAAATTCTCCGTCTCCTCAGCACTTTTTATTCAAACGATCTTTTGGAAAATAAGTGGTTTGGTTTTTGCAGAGGCAGCCTTTCTGTGCGTTTAAATCTGCCCTGGTTTTGACTAAAGTGAACAAGAAAGGTGCATTTGTTCAACACTAACAAGGAGTTTATCCAGTGGATCAGCAAAAGTCAAATCTGTTAGCTTCATAATACGTCCTTGTTAGTTGATTTTACAAACTGAAGCTTCTTCTGAACGTCTTGGAGTCTAAACAAGTTTCTCCTTGTGAAGTCGAGACTGTAGCTTTGGTCTGTGTTGGAGTTTCTGGACTGAGATGTTTAATGTTTCACCAGGATCTGTTGTAGTCACCTGGTTCCCTCAGACCGGTTCACTTTGGAGCGGTTTGGGGCGCTTGTGTTAATAATGGTGAATGTTTTTACTGCAGGTCCAGGCTCCAGAGGGTCTGCTACGTGAGCAAGTGACATCACAAAATTTTACAATTTTGTTGGTTTGTTATTGGTTATTGGCATACCGTATACACTCAAGGAAAAAAGAAACTCAACACTCAGTTTTCGGAGTTTTGGGGGGCAGAATAATTTTATTTTTGAGATTCACCTGTTTCATATGAACCCTACATCCATTTCTAATCCTTAGGCCAACTCTCTGCGTTTACACATTTGTTGGGGGGTAAGCACTGATCCAACATAGGGCGATATGGTGGAATACCGTCAGGACGGAGGCAGTTACTGATGGTTCTGGCCGACACTGGCCTGTGGTGTGTCCCAGTGGTCTCGGCTGTGGACCTGGTGGAGGCTGAACTTGTCACGGAGATGTGCGGGGGCGGTTGGTCTTGTACAGCGGTCTTTACACAGGCGCCACCAGTACGAGGGCAGTCGTTAGAGGAACCAGTGGCCTGGTATCGCTCCACAAGACGACTAATGGTAGAGCGGTGACTCCAACACCCTGGAGACACAAAACAACACCGTCCAGCTTGGAGCAGCCAATAGCTCGATCACTCTCTGGTTGGACAATCGTGGCATCGTGAAGAATTGTGTTTGTGGCTTCATTCTGGTGCCTTTTATAGAGAAGACTTGAGCACAGTTAACCAGCGGTAAAAGTCAACTCTGAGTTTCAAACATGAGTTTGTGTGAATAAACGACCCTGTAATGCACTCTTTATTGTTCTCACAATCAGTCAAGCCAAACCAACAAATCTGTTCATCTGTCTTCAGCTTACTATGGACTCTAATCATGATGTAACACATTTTTACAAATGGACTCGTTTTCTAAGGAATTTTTGAAAATTCAAATTAAAAAGTTTTGTTTTTTTTTCCTTGAGTGTAGCTTATGCGTTTGTCCTGTCTGTCCCACCAAATCACCAAACCTGTCCCACTTTTAGGATTTTTTGTGGTGGTCACCCTATCAGGCCCTGTCCTGCTTATACAGTAAAATCTGACAAAATCAGTTGACAAAACGTATTGGATAGCTGGATGGATAAATAGATAGATGGATGGATGGATGGATGGATGACAGGCATTTTCAGAAAAGTAGGACAGTCAGTTATGAAGTGATCTGATTTTTGTTAACACTGTTTTTCTTTTGTATAGCTTTAATTTCCCCACAACACATTTTCCTTTTTCTCAAACATTTTAGTATCTCTTCTGTTTATTCTGCAGCACTCTTTTTACTGACCTCTTTTTAAATCGCATTGTCTAATTCGCCGAACAGGAACTGGCAAATTGGATGCTTGTTGTTGAGAGTTATGTGTCTAAAAGTCGGTGAAATTCAGTAAACAAAAGCAGTGGACAGGAGCAAGCGAGTGCATTTTGTCACCTACTTCAGCGCTCGAGTGTAAACAGATAAATTATTCACTAACTCACCTCCTACTTGTCTCCGGCGCATAACAAATAAGACAAAAGCTCACATTAGCATATACAGCACAGAAGAGCTGTCGACGGCAGAGAAGTGAAGGCAGAAGTTAGTAAAGACGTCACTCAAATCCAACTTTCTACAGGAGGAGCTGTCGAGGTGTGAGTCTGTGTAGAATCTGAGTTTGTAGCTACATCTTTATTTCCAAGAGCTTTTCGATACGATACAGATCCTGATACAAGGGTCACAAAGCGATATCACGGCTTTATTGACGTTTAGCAGAATATTGATTATTTTTGCACACTGGGATTTACAAATTATTAAAGACAGAAGAAAGCCGGGCCACAGCTCCTGTCTGATCATGTGTTTGATGAACAGATGTCAGAAATCTGTTTATGTATTGACAAGCGCATGTATAGTCCACAGCACCATGCACCAGGATGGTCCGAGTTGATGAGCGCGTGTGTGCACAAACGGAACTTGCGGGTGTTGCTGTGAAGAAGAAAAATAGTTTCCTGATGCATGGACCGCGCCGTGTTCCAGTTTCACATTCTGTTCAGCCGCGGTTCACATTACATTTCTTGGACTGAAAACTTTCTCTTGATGGTCCATAAAAGCGCTTTGCAGATGTTCATAGAGAGGCACGGCTCATAAAGCGACGCATCAATGCGCTTCACATGCGTTGACACATTTTTCTAATCGATGTAATCGATTACTAATTGTTGCAGCTCTAAAATCAGTTCATGTTTAAAATGGTCACATAACCACTTTACCACATTAATAACAAGTCATTTAATATGTGCAGCTTATAAAAGATGAATGAAGAGGTGTGGCTTATCTAAACTGGCCAGCCAGATGGTTTATCTCTCTATATTTGTAAATTCACAAACTCGAGATAAACCATCTGGTCTTCCAACCACTCAATCGGTTTGAGAGTCCGAAACAGCGGTGTTTCGGCCCAATCACATTGTAGCAGGGCGGGCTAACACGGGCTGTTAGCGCCGAGTCTGATTCAAGCTAAACAAAGATGACTTCTCCTGTGGATGTACTTGTTTATGCTGCTTTTGATGCTGTTCACTTGTTCTATCCACGCGTACATTGAATTCACCATTACAAGTTGTTGCTGTGATTGGCTAAACACAAATAAGGTCTGCCTGACACCCAATCAGCTCAAAGTATTTCACTAAACATCCCACCTTTTATTGAACGCTTTCATTGAGTCAAGTTCCAGATGGAGACTGTGGAAGAACTCAAATCGGAGTTTAACACAGATCCAGGTTAGGACTTATCAGTTTTGCAGTTTGAAGTCAGAAGATGTGTTTCTATTTTGAAGCTGTTTGGGTAAATTTTATGTTTTACCCTGAACAAAATGTAAATTGCTGACCTACGTATTTCTTTTTTTTTTTTTTCTACACACGTCTTTCGACATCACTAATCTTGTGTTCAGGGAAACACAAACGCATGTCCAAAAGTAAAACTAGAAAACTACCAAAGCAACAGGCCATTAACTTTAACATTCCTTTACCTAGCTGCTGTATTTGATCATCGAGGCCTGGAGCATCAACATCTTTGCTGTTGTTGTGTTGTTGTTTTTTTAGCAAGTATTGCATTTTTATTCTTTATACAGCAAGTAAAGGCAACATGATCCGAGATATGTCTTAATATTCTCCAGAATCCTGATTTTCTCTCGGCTTGTTCACATGCTTTCCTTGTACTTGTGCAGAGCTGTGCACAGAAGTCACTCAGCCTCTTCACAAATGAACCTGTCCTTGTGACAAATGCATGTGCGGTGTGTGCGTTTGTTCAATTCAAAAGCACGTGTCCTTGTCCTCAGAAGAGATCTTAAGTTTACAGAACTCCTCTGTCTGAGTGCTTCAGGTTTCTCTCTGCGGCTGGTGCTGTTTATGTTTGTGAAATACAGGCGCTTGGCTCTGATTCTCCAGAAAACACTTCATAACATAAAAAAAAATCTAGAAAATGGTGGTTCAGCTCTTTCACAGTCAGACCATTCAATACAAGCTGTGATCGATATAAAAATTGCCGTATATATTTCAGAATCTGAGTGAGACTTCTTGTTGCTGTGGTTTCAGTGATCTTTGTCAAAAACATTTGGACCCGTGTTTCTCATAATGTGGTTCGTGTGCTACTGGTGGTCCTTGGGGCAGCTCTGGTGGTAATTAAAGCCATGTGTTTATTGAACTATTATAGAGACAGTGGTGCAGTGGTCAGTGGTCTGCTCCTCGGTTTGACTCCCAGCCGAGCCTTTCTATGTAGAGTTTACATGTTCTCTGTGTCTGCTCCAGTTTCCTCTGGGGACTCCTGTTTCCCTTTCCATAAAAACATTAGTAGCACCTCCGCTCTCCAGGACTACAGATGGAAATGAGCTGTAAAGCTAGAATCTGGTACAAGCATTTCTGCTATTGTTCTTCATGTATTTGCCTATTGTTCTTGCACCTGAGACTTAAATCTACTTATGCTTTGGTCCTCTTTTGGGCTAAGCATCCTTTAGAACTACTATTATAAGGTTTACCATTCTTTCCTAATATGCCGACTGCACTCTAGAGGAGTTTAAGATCTTTTGCGATTTTAAGACGTGTCAAGTGACAATCTGCTTTTTTGGTGTGAAATTGTCAAATTTCCCATTTCTCTATTTATGCATCTGTTAAAATACACACGATTATTTCCAACCTACTTCTCTGAGCCGCAGAGTTGGTTTCTTTATAACACATTTGGGCATCTGTTTTTAATAGTTTTATGAATTTTGAAGGTCGTGTGTTGAGTGTTTTGTGTTGCAGTTTCAAGTCAAGTTCCAGGTGAATTTTAACAAATTTTCTGCTTCAATTTACAAAAAATATATGGGTGTCAAAGAAAAAGTTTTAACAGTGTTGTTCTATAGTCTAGTAAAGGTGCTTCTCACATCATTTAAGGAGCAGGTGTTGGGGATGACGTGTGTAATGCTTTTAAAAAAGAACACTTTGACTACAAGCACAAAGAGTTACATTTATTTACAGATGATGAGACAGTGTTTCTTCTTTATTTCACATTTGAAGCGTCGCCGTCTCAAGGCAGATGCACCAGATGTTTCTGTTGTAAAGGTTCTCGCTCATTCAGCAGGTGAACCTCACCATGATGCTCCTGACAAATAGTCATAAGAGTCACAGTGACGCACAGACAGAAGGAGAGAAACCACACCAAATCTCTTACCAAAATTTTTAATCTGGCCATGCCTCCTGAATTTGTCGAGGAAATCATCGGGCTTCAAATCAGGCCAAAACTCTTGGAGAGCAGAAGGCTTTCGACTGAGTTTTTATCTGTTGGTACCTGAAGAGACAAATGTTTTACAAGGCCATACTTGGTGTGATATATACCACTGATTCAGACAACACTACTCAAAATGGCAGAATATTTCACTATGCTGCATTCACAATGGACAGCGTATTTGCTATTTCGCACGTAAAAGCATATTTTGACGCAGAACATTTTCGAAGCTGACGCCCAAATAGGCGTCCATAACGTTCCAATGCGCGTCAAGGCTTTGGTGGACAAAAAGACACTTTAACGCCCCATAGCGCTTCTTCAAGCTCCTGCGTGTTTGCATCCTTTGTTTTGCTCATAAACGGATCACTGAGAGAGAGGAGGAAGAGAGAGAGAGAGAGAGGCTTGCTGCATTTATAAAATGTAACTTACTCTATCACACAACTTTCGCCTCATGCAGGCAGTGTCTTTTTGCTGTCTCTGTCCTCCACGGCTCCTCCCGTCGTACAGCAAGTTTAAACACGGCAACGAGCATTTTTAATAGATCCATGTGAGAGGTGTCAGTTCTGATCATGTCCCGTGTTTGCCGTGTCTCAAGATTTTTTAAAGCAACGAATGGCAAAGTCCCAAACAAGCGACCTTTTATTAAAAAAGTTATTAAAAGACTTGAATAAACAGTCGTCCTTTCCTCTTGATGTGAGAGGAGAACAACAGCATGTCACGTGTCACAGGAGTGGAGTCTCTGATTGGCTGACACCAACTTCCAACGCACCCGAAGATGGATTTTCCCAACTCCTGCGGTGACCACAGATTCGAGCGAATTTGTGTCCGCCACAGGTTTGACTCCGCGTTTTCAGACGCCTAAACACACATCAACAGACGCCCCAGATGCCAGTACACATGACAATATGCTTGAACACTCAAGACGCGGGTTTACATTGACTTATTATTGAAAATGAACGCAAAAACGCCAAGACACTGTCCGGTGTGATTGCACCATTAGACTGAACCTAGAGCTACAAATGATTACAGATAAACTTGAGCTGAGTAATAAATAGAAGTCAGTAATAGTGAAGTTAAGATTTATATTTCCTCATGCCTCTCAGTGTGACATCCAGAAACCAGAATGTTTTATGTCAGATAGCGGTGCAGTGGACACCCGGCTGTATCTGAAGCAGCTCCTGTATCTCCTCTGGCCGTGATCAGAAGTATTGATTCCCCTGAGCTCCCTCGGGACGCCTGGTGCTGGTCCGGGTCGCCGCGGCTGGCCTCTGGGGGGTCGAGCTGGGCTTCAGTCGAACTGCAGGAGAGTGAAGAAGACACCAGATATTAGCATTTACACTGAGCTGTATCAGGAGGACTTTCTGTGCTGTTTCTATCGATTGAAATGTTTATTAAAGCAAATAAATCACAGCTCTACAGAGGGAATGTCACAAAACTGTCATATATGTCATATAACTGATGAGGAATGACTAAAAACATACAGTTGTCCCCATAAATGTAGTTACTGTGGCAAATGTAGTCATTATTTTTGGCCAAATCCTTTCTTTCACTTATAGCTGGTTGAGTGAAGCCTTTTATTATGGATTACATGTTTTTACCTTACAACTTTGGTTTCGTTGTTTATATTTTTAACGACAATATGATGCTTACAGCGAGCAGACCTGGGCTTTTGTGTTGCTGGTCCTCAGCTCTGAACATTTTTGTAAGACAGATTGAGTTACTCAATGTTTTAAGTACTCAAAGTCTCTTTTAAAAACATATTTCACTGAAACTTTGTGTGAAAGACCAAGTTGCACACAATGGTGAAGTCATACATGATCTATTTTTTTTTTACAAATTAAAAGCTGAAAAGTAGGCGTGCAAAATGATCCAACCCCTCTGAGTCAATATTTTCTGGAATCGCCTTTTGCTGCAATTACAGCTCCAAGTCTCTTTGGGTATGTTTCTACCAGCTTTCCACATCTTGAGACTGACATTTTTGCCCATTCTTCTTTGCATAATAGCTCCAGCTCAGTCAGATTAGATGGAGTGTGTTTGTGAACAGGTTAGGTTAATTGAATCATTGTAGAAAATTCCCTTAATTAATGAATGAATGAGAAATTGAATAATGTTTCTCTCTAAATCTCCCTTGAGTTGGCCAATGTATTTCTGCCTTAGGCCCAAAGTCACTGGGATAGGCTACATACACCCACCAAGCCAAACAAACAGAAACAAGCTGTAGGAAACAAATGAATGAGTGTTTGTTTATTTTCATTTAAAGGTTTTAGTCTGTTCAAAATAACAAACTTGATGCTTTGGGACTGACACATGTCACTCAAACTTCATTAAAAAAAAGAGCTGTGCCGCCGTTTTTTCTTTGTTGGCTGAAATCATCAAAATATCAAAAACACTGGCAGATATCCAACTTATACTGATATGTGGTAAGCCAGACCTTGTGCAGCTCACAGAAGGTGTTTTCCGTCTCTCTTCTGTGCAGAGCAGGGCTGGAGACATGTCGGTGTAATTTAACACTGTGACAGTGTAAAAGCACATTCTGCATCCTCGGGGAACACTAACATGTCACAGAGCTGATTTAATAAAACACACAGAGGAAGAGCCTGGATCTGGTGCTTCCATGTGTCTCTCTGCGTCTGATCCTTCGTCTTTATAGTCACATGTTTCCGTTCTACACT
Organism: Mugilogobius chulae; assembly: GCA_038363315.1. Classification (NCBI taxonomy): domain Eukaryota; kingdom Metazoa; phylum Chordata; class Actinopteri; order Gobiiformes; family Gobiidae; genus Mugilogobius; species Mugilogobius chulae. Next base: position 18,820,153 of record CM076402.1, on the reverse strand, counting down.
TGGTCAGATGTAAACTTAAATCCCAGTGGACGTGAGTCTGACAGATGGAGTGGTCCAGTTGTTTTCAGTGTTTTTGTAGAAGATCAACATGAGCAAAGACAAGGCAGCAGCTGTGATGTGTCACCTGCTCCAAACACAGATTTTACACTGAAGTTTCACACCACAGACTCAGTCGACAAACCGTCGTATGCTGATTGATTCAGTATTTCGCTCTTAAAGGATAAATATTATAAATTATTTAGTCTTTAACACAGGCTGTGGGAACCTTTACTTTCCCTTTTTGGGTATTTGAACAACAATAAAAAAGGTTATAATTTAGACTTATGGCTAACGCACACCAAAGCGCCTCTGTCTGTGACTTGCCTCACTTCAAGCAACACATTGAATAAAACGATGCTTGACCTCCTTTTCCAACAAGACACGGTCATAATGAGTGAGGAAAATGATAAGATTGTTTATTAACACGAGTGCAGACAAGTAGATTATGTGCAAACTTGGAGATGACATGCTTTCTGAAACTCAGAAAAAAAACTACAGGTGCTAGAGCAAGTGCAGAGACGAGTCGGGAAGGTCACACATGTTCTTATGGCTTATGTAACAGTGTGCCTTGAGATACTGCCGGGTGTGCCGTGAGAATATAATCAGTTTTAAACATCAGATTCCTAGTAAATGAATTGAAAAAAAAAACATTTTGGAGTGTCCTGAACACTGTTTTCACCAAGATGAAAACATAACCCTACACCAGGGTTCTTAACCTTCTTTGTTCATGTGCAAAGTAACCAGGGGCCCAATCTCACGTTAAATGTATTGTATTTTTACTAAATTAGGTGCTTGTGGCCCAACTTTGAGCTCCGGCTCTGGAGTTAAGAATCACTGCCCTACACTGTGTAAACAGCATGTTGTCATGCTTCTTCTTTCTCTGGTGTATCTATGACACAGTGTTGAGTAGACGCGCTGGGAAAAGCTGTGTCTACAGGTGGCAGACTCTACTTTTCTTGGGTTTAACGGCTAAATTTAAATCTGGGGCTTGGAGTTGGTTAAGATTAGGATTTTGTCAATATTCATAAATAAACATAAGTTTTTATATTCCCCTGTGCATGAAGTAGACACACAAATAAGAAACTGCAGTCACACAGATGCCGTTTAAAATGACATGGTATAGACATGAGACCAGGCTGGAACGTAAGCTTACCTGACGCTCTCTCTCCTCCTCTCTTCTCTTTTTCTTGTGTCTTCCGCTGTGTTTCTTTTCTTTCTCATTTTCTCTCTCCCTCTCCTCTCTCTCTTTGTCTTCTCTTTCTCTCTCCCTCTCTCTCCTTCACTCTCTTTCTCTCTCTCCTCTCTCGCTGTGTCTTTTCTCTCTCTCTCTCTCCTTCTCTCTGCACTCAAAATTCTCTTTCTCTTCTCTCTGTTTTCTCTCTTCTCTTTCTCTTCTTTCTTTCTCTTGTCTCTCTCTCTTTCTTCTCTCTTACTTTGCCTCTTTCTCTCTCTCTCTCTCTCTCTCTCTCTCACACACACATTAAATAAATACGTGTCAGGCTAAAATATTTAAATACTTTTTATACTTTTTCTGGCACCAAACTAACACATATGTGCTCTTGAATATGCCTGTTTCCATGGCGACAGATCAGCTTAACGCAATAAAAATACAGCGTTTGGATTCAGAATTAGCTCGTCTAAATCCAGAACGTTACAGAAAGACTTCACATTCTTCAGGGACGCTTTGTGAAGACGCCATATGTTTGCATCCCAGACCTTTGAGCTATTTCTGTCCCTCCCAGGCTCCCGTACCTCTGCGGAGTTCTGGACCCGTTTCAGTATTTTTTGATTTGTTGCCAATAGTTTAATTATATTTTAATCTTTGAAATGCAAATGGGGCGTCGTCTCTGTGAAGGAGGATTTCCCACGCGGCGTCAGGAGGAAACTGCACGGAATCAGGAAAAAACACAATATTCATGTTGTGTGCGATTTAATTTAGCTGGATTATTAATCAAGCATTTCGTTGAATTAAACCTTGTGGCCTTGTAGCTCTGGGAAAGCTTAAAATCAGTGTAACTAGTTTAAGTTTAAATTGATTAAAGACAGGCACACTTATTATTGGTCTGTTTGCATAGCTTTACAAAATGTATTCAATTCTACTGTTAATGGTTTTCTAATCTATCAAAGCTTTAATACAAACATTAACATCTTTTAATAATTTTTAAAGAGCCAAAGTAGAAAGCCGGGTAGCAGTGTTTAAGACTAATTAAGAGACAGTGCATTTTGTTCAGTTTTCACAAGAGATAAGCGATCTACAGATACAGCATGAGAGGTGAACCTGAGGCTCGTGAGCTGTATGTGGCTCTTGGTCGGTCTGAGTGCAGCTCTTTGGCTCATTTAGACACATTTGTGCCTCCACACGCTCTCTCTTTTTTTCTCTTTCCTGCATGCAACTGTCAATGCAGCATCAAAGCAGAGCTATTTAACAGACTGATAGTTTCTTTAAAGATGCGTTTCGAACTTCTGTTGATCTTCTATGAAACTGGAGCTTCATAGTGACCCATATTTTGTGTAAATCTGCCTTATACAGAGAAATAAGATTAAGATCAAGATGTTGTTAATATTCATAAATAAGAACACGTCCTAACAAGCACCATAGAAATGAACTGGGACTGCGACGCAACCATATTACGCAAAACATACGTAATTTACATGTCCTGTGTAAATGAACGCTTTTTGTGAGATGGGGCGTAACAGACCGAGAGTTTCTTTAAAGACGCGTTTTGAACTCCCAGTGATATTCTATGAAACTGAAGCTTCATAATGACCCTTATTTTGTGCAAATCTGCCTCTTAGATTAAAATTATACAGTGAAATAAAAGTGTAAATAACACTGACATAAAATGTGTGAAACTGCGCAGCGCGGAAAATGATTGAAAAATGTTTAGACATTGACCTGACAAAAGTCTCTGCTCTGGTCCTGAGTATGACTGACGCTCATAAGTCCAGTTTTACAGGGGCGGAGCTAAGGGGGTCATCTGAGCTGCAGCCCCCTAAATCTGGTCTCAATAGAATAGAGGTCGGTGCATGATGTGGCTCTTCAAGGATGATAGCTGAAATATGGTTAACTGGCCTCCGACCAGTTACTACAGCCAGGCTGGCACCACCAAATGCCTTCACTCTATTTAGTTTCACTCCAGCTACTAGGCCAGGTATCACAGGACTGCTGACAGTTCCCAAAAAGCATCCGGTAATCCAAAGTGGTGCGTTAGCAAGAACCAACCCTTCTTCTCCATTGGCCATGCGTCAAATATTAACTTAGAAACTTATAGTGTACCTTTTAATTTGCAAGTTTACCAAAAAGAAACAGCAGCATCACTGACGTGTTTATGCTCTACGTCCTGGACGACAAAACAACTAAAAAGCAGTGACTGGTTAAATCAAAAAGTCAAGACTAAACATGGACCGTATTTCTGATTTGACTTGTTTTCTTTCTGAATCCTGTGATGCTGTGATCTGAGGTGACGTGTGCGCCCCCTGGCTGTGGGAGGGAGTGATGCGTGTGCACATGTGTGAGCAGCAGTGAGGCACAAACACACACACACATTTACTCAACTGTGAACCGTCTAGGAGAAACAGTTCATTTTAAACCTCCAGCTCTGGTCCAAACTCATTTCAAACCTGGAGCGACTCTGAGACGGGAAAACAATGAGAAAAGCTTATTGAATGTTTCAGTTGTTTGGAGAAGACGGAGCCGGGACAGGAGAGGATCTAAATGTCTTTCACTGGAAACAATTGGACGTCAGAGGAAACGGTCAAACTACTAGCAGTGTAAAGATAAAAGAAATCCTTAATTAGCCTTTTTAAACCATGAATAAAGACTGGATTTCATAAACAAAAGATGCAATTGTGAAAACAGTTCCTCTGTATTTCATTCATTGATTTTGCTCATCACCGGCGCAAAACTAAATATTCTTTCTGACAAAGTAAAACACATTCAACTGCATTTGTCAGCCTCGAAGCAATTCATTCATAAAGAAATGCCACCAAATCTGCACAACATTTTAGTCTTTTTGTGACTGAGATAAGGATCTGTCCGTTCATTTTTATTTGTTATATCTGGAGTGGGGTTGCGAAGGAAGGACCACTGCTGTAACTTGTTTGTGTTATTTTGATATTTGTGGAAGCTCTGCATTTTGTTTTATGAATATTATCGAAATTTGGAATGAAAAAAAGTACAGGAAAAAATGTGCTAAATTGAGAAAGAAATATGCTTTTATTTTGAAATCCAATAATATTATGAAGAATAGCACCAGGGTGTAAAAGATTTGACTATGAGAAAGAAAAAGAAATTCAAATTGCTGCGTTAGAACTCTCGCTTAATAAAAATGTGAGTTCCTAAGTTCACAGAAAAGAGCATCGGTCATCCGTCATCAATGAGGCTCATGACTGCGTAACACCCAGTCTTCCCTGTTTATATCCTCCAGCTCCAGGCAGTCCTGGGTGTTCTCCAACACCTCACCACCACTGCAACATGGAGGAGCAGCAGCTCTATTCCAAGTTCCTCATGGGTGACTGAGCTCCTCACATTCTCTAACACCTGCCGTACACTGAGTGCGAGTTCGATGTGAGGCGGGATTTGCACGACTCTCGTAAGACTTAGAAAGTGCTTAAAACCAATGCTTCCTTGTACACAGACCTTTTGTCGGAGGTCACAGCAGTCTGATGCGACGTGAGAATACGTGTGGCTTTGGGCAATAACAGACCGCGGTGGACTGGAGTTGGTGAACAACACTTCGCAAGAAACTCTGACACAAACTTGCCTCGCGGTCTGCGTACGGGAGGCGTAAGAGAACACTCTGGAAAACTCATTTAGACCGCTTGTATCTGCAATTTTGTCCTCTCGGTCATGACCACAGGTGAGGGTTGGAACATAGGTTGACCGATCGAGAGCTTTGCCTTTCGACTCATCTTTTTCACCACAACAATTCGATACAGCGACTTCATGACGCTGCACAGATCCATCTGTCAATCTCACACTCCATCCTTCCCTCACTGTGAACAAGACCCTGAGAGACTTGAACTCCTCCACTTGGGGCAGGAGTCTCGAGCATGTGGAGAGAGCAAAGAACTTTTTTCCTGTCGAGGATCATGATTTCGGATGTGGAGAAGCACATGACTCAAATCGTCCCAATGCATGTTGCTGGTCCTGGTTTGCTGAAGCACCAGGACAACATTATCCGCAAATAGCAGAGATGAGATCCTTCCAGTCCCTGACTGAGTCCATAAGATAAATATTGATACAATCGTATATTTAGGCACAATCTTCAAATCTAAATGTGTCTATTTGTACAAAGAGGAATTATCAAAACCCAAAATGTCTCAGTCACACTTTAACTACAGATACAACTTCATCTCTCTTCACATTTATCTAAGACCAAGATAACCAAGATTCATCATCATCGAGTTCCATCCTGTACAGGGTTGGATGCCACGAGTTGCAGCTCTTCTGATCGCTGCACCATAATTCAGACTCATCCATTATATGACATTATCTGTCCACATCTGCTACTATCCTTCCTTCTAAGAGGAGTCTATGCAAACCATTGTAACAAATAATGAGAAGCCAAGATTTAAGCTATGAGATTATTCCAGTTCCTCGTTTCTTGTTGTCACTTGTCACAATAATTCAGAAAACATAACTTCAAAAAGAGTCCAGTCATTTATAATTTGTCAAACGAGTTCAGGAACAGATTGAACTAGAATCTGTAAAAATAGAGTTGAATTTCCGAGTAAATGTAGCGTATCAGTGGTGGAATATTAATCTTTGTCAGCTCGTCACAGATTGAGACATTATGTTAATCGGCTGGTGCCTCTGCTCTTGTTAAACTGTTGGTTGGAGTTTGTTCTCGTCATAAAAACAAACTGTCGTGTTCACAGACAGACCGTGACTGCTCCTTCTGCTCAGAGCCCAGCAAAAGAAGAAATAGAAAATCACCAAAACAGACTCCAGTTTTTGTGGTCAGAACTTTGTGCAGTTAACATGATTAAACTAGGACAATGTTACATGAGGTGACTAGTTCTCATTCACTTCTACTCAGCTGCATTTATTTGAGTCATGTTTTGGAGAAATTGTAGGTTTTGGGAACATTTCTGTAATCCCGCTTGAGTAATATTAATTTGAAGTAGAATTCTTGCACATTTTATCTACTCAACTACCTTTGATTTTACCGTGTCCAAAAAGAACAAACCAGATTATATTATACTTAGGGCTGTCAAAGTTAACGCGTTAATCATGCGATTAATCATAAAAAATTAAAGCATTAATCATGAATTATCGCAGATTAATCACACTTGTTACTTTGACCGCTCAGTACGCGCTTCAGCGCAGAGGGAGCGCGTACTGCGCGGAGGGATACCTGGAAGGCGGCGGCGCAGGTTGTTATTAGGTCTGCGTAGTAGCTCAAGTGAATGCATACGCGGTGTAAACATGAATGGGGAGACTGCGACTGGTGCGCCCGCCTCGGCAGAACTCGGCAGAACATCCTGACGGGACTCTAGATAAAACGAAGGTAGTGTGCATATATTGCAATGATGAACTCTCCTTTCACCAAAGCACAACAAGCTTGAAATATCACCTTAAAACCAAACATGTGTTTGAGTCAGCAGCTGCAAGAGCGCTGCTACTAGACTAACTTACATTAACACCAAGCCGAGCACGACAATGTTAACAAAAGCATCACAGATAAGTTAATGTAGACCCGTCAAAATCATTAAAGACCAAGGGACGCAAAATATCAATGATTATGCATATGGCCACAGGTGATCCCACAAGTTACCTTCCAGAGGAATCACAACCAGAATAAACCAACTGTATAGCACAATTAATAATAATTTACATATTCAAGTAACAAACATTTGAATGTTAAGACATTCTAACAGTCATTTTCAAAATGTTGTGGTCTTTTATAGAATATTTTTGAAAGTTTGCAATCAAGCAATTAACTGCGATTAATCGTGATTAATCAAAATTTGAAAGTGTGATTAATCTGATTAAAAAATTAATCGTTTGACAGCACTAATTATACTACATTTAATAAACCATAAACCAGGATTACAAAAATACAGAGACAAAATACAGAGGTGTTCTCACAAGAAAGTGATATAAACCATGACGTAACAGGACATTTTGTGTAAATATGACATGAGCTGCAGCCCCAGTTTTTTTCTATGATGGATGTGAAAATGTTATTGTTTTTAATACAGTGGTCCCTCGTTATCGCGGAGGTTAGGTTGCAAAAATAACCAGTGAAAGGCGAAACCCGCGAAGTAGTGATCTTCATTTTTTACCAGTAATTTCAATTGATAACCTGCCTGGTTCTGATGTTTAGTGTCTTTTGTACAGGTAATAATGCGCTGAACACATGATTCACCTCGAGATTCAATAGCGCGAGTCGTTTTTGTTACGCTTAAAGAGGGACAGTGCTGTGTGTGTTCTCCTGCTCTGCTTTTGGCACGTTGCCTGTCCCGCTGCGCTCCACAGCCGACCGCAGAGCCACGGATCACACGGACTCCACAACACGCTCCTCAAACACATCTCTGAACTACACAAATGACGTTCCAGCGTGAACAAACTTATCATCGTAACTACGAGCTCAAAGAGTCAAATCCTCACCTGGAGAAACGTCCGAGCGTCAGGTCAGCTTCCCCTGCATGATCCAAACTGTCTAAAGTTTTCTAAAAGAGCTTCTGTGCTGTTGCCTGTGAATGCTGCCATGTGATACGGTCACAAACAGAGAAAAGCAGCTTACAGTGCACTTCTATAGGACCACGCACTAGAATAAAAAAAAAGCAAAATCGCACTAAAAAAAATCTGCGAAGTCGCGGAAAGTGAACCACGATAGAGCGTTGGACCACTGTATTTACAAAATCCTTATCTTAATCTTAACCTCCCACAAGCCCCAGCCCTAGACTTACCTATTTTAGTACTTGAAGCCTAAACGGACTTGTTAAACCAATAGAAACTGTCCCCACGTGACTTCAACCAAAACTCGAGTTTTTTATGCTTTTTCATATCGTGCAATAAATATGGCGTAACATATGTACACAAAAAAGGCCTGAAATCATGCTCATTATGTCAGTTGTTGTGACGTGGTACAGCAACACAGTCTCACAAGAAAGCGTACATTTCTGCCTCACAGCTGAAACCTCAAACATGTGAAGTAGCGTTAAAATGTACGTACGGATCATTTTTGTACGTACGCACGCTTTATAAATGAGACTGGACTGGAAGCAGTGTGAGTCTGGTGTTAGAAGCTGATAATGACGACTCTGTGAGAAAACTGCCTTTGAAGTTGCAATTTTCCATAGAACACTTTGGATGAAGTGAATCAGGGTCCCCAACCACCGGTCCGGGGCCCAAAACTGGTCCGCGGGCCATCTGCTACCGAGCCCCAGAGGATCTTTTACAATGTATTTTATTTTTTATTTTATAGTTTCTCATGTTTCTCATTCTCCTTGTGCTTTACTGTGAAAATATTGTGACACTTAACCAAATGAACATCACATTCAAACAATAGGAGCTAAAAATAGACACAATAATCAGTTGTAAGCATTTTACATTGTTGTTATTTGGCGCTACCAAACCTTGACCAGTCCCTGGAAAAGAAAATTGTGACTTTACTGGTCCTTACAAGAAAAAAGGTGAGGACCACTGATTTAATAATAATAATACATTTTATTATATAGCGCTTTTCTAGACACTCAAGACGCTTTACAGACAAAGGCAGTTAAACAAAGGTAGTTACAATACATACAATACATAAAAACAGTGAGTAATTACAACATTAATCAAACATTAAAGCAGATTTAAACAGATAGGTCTTCAGATTTTTCTTAAAGTGGTGAGGTGTGTGCAGTCTCTGTCCAGAGGGTGAGGCAGTGATGGAGACGGTTTGTCGCCCAGGTTTGGAGCTTGGTCCACGGAACAGCCTCAGGAACATCTCCATGATGTGGTTGCTCGGTCAGACCTTAGCTGGAGGAACAGGTGCATTGAAAGATGACACAGGTCCAAGTGGATCAGATGAAACTTCTGTTGTTTCAGTCGGTGATAAGCCATCCCCTCAAAATATCTGTCTGGAAAATCTTCTGCTGCACAGAAGTAAAAGTTCTGTAGCTTTCCAGATGTCTAAAGCTAGAAAAGTTGATAAATGGAAAATTTATTCTATTTATATAAATTAAAATAGAAAAATGATAAAGAAACATCTTTAGACGCAGACTGACTAATGAAAGCCTGACACTGAGAGAGCAAAGTGACCAAACAAACAGTGAGAAAAAAAGAGTTTGCTTGTAGTTTCCTTCAGCAGAATTTTGAGGAGAAATGTGCTGCAGATAATATTCAGTATACTATTTCATCAGATGTTTTCCTGTTTAAAAATGGCAGTCTGTCAAAATATAAAAAAATATAAAAATAAAGCCTGCATTCCAAACAGAAAATACTAACTACTGCGTTTCTCGGTTTCTTTTCCAAACTGTCAAACCTAAACACTGTTTTGACCTTGTTTAATGATCTTTCAAACTGCTTTACTTTAACATTTCAGCCGCTCTTTCTCCATAATTAGTCTTGTTTGTGTAGCTTACACTGGCAGTTCATGTGTTTTAATTGAGGCCAAGTCTTGTATTTACAAAAACAAGCACTGGATCAAACAGAGAAGAACATTATCCTTCTGTAGAACGTCTAAAGCCTGATCAGTGCAAGGTTTTTATCGAACAAACCCCAACTGTGTGGTTTCAGACGGTTGAGTTAAATAAGAGTTAAACTAGTTAAGTCCTGCTTTAACTTTTGAAATGTGTTGGGATGAATGGGTCTTGGCTCAGTGTTCGAATGAGGGAAGTAGTGGAAATAGAAAGAGAAAAAATATAGGAAAGAATGGGGAGAGAGAGAAAGAGAGACGGAGTGAATAGAAGGTAGGAGAGAAGGGAGAGAGAGGGGGCAGAGAGAAAGACAAAAGAGAAACAGAGAGAGTGACAGAAAGAGACAGATTGAATGTGAAAGAGAGAGATAGAAAGAGCAAGAGAGGGGGAAAATATATGTAGAGAGAAAGTAGAACATGAGACAAAAAGGAGCAGAGAAGAAGAGAGGAACGGTGGTAGAAAGAGAAGGAGAGAATAGATAAGCAGAGTAGGAGAGACAGAGAAAGGATGAACGCGGTGAAGTATATTCCCACAGGGACTAAAGGATAGATAACAGTCCTCCTCCGAAAGAAAGAAGAAGAAAGACAAAACCACACTTTCACCCCATCTCTGACCATAAAGAATCAACATCTGTGTGTGATCTCTTGTGGCAAATCTTTATCTTTAGTATTAGATTCTGCTCCTCTCATCTCTCCGTGTCGTTGCTTGTGGGCGATTTAAACTCTGCATCACAAATTTTCAATTACGCTGCTCTCTCTGAGTCTTGTTTGGGGAAATTAGCCTAACTCGACGCGATGTGGCGGAGCAGGACACATCTTCCACCTCAGTAACCTTATAACCTGCACCAGCCTGTGTGTGCAGCCAGCAGCCACGCTAACGCAATTACAGCTCCTCCTACATTACCCACAATCCTCACTCAGCTGATCCCACAGAGACACAGACGCGTTCATTAAAAAAGAGAAGAAAGAAAGGGCTTGTTTGGGTTTGGTGTTTGAATCTTTGTTGCACTGTTGAGTTTTAGCACGAGTAGAGCTGTGCAGTGTGGGGCAAGTTACTAGAAACATTATATAATACTAGTCACAAAAATACATTTGTGTAACAACATTACGTCTTTAAAATGTTACTGAGCTACTTTCATCATTACCACTGAGCAGGGATGTCAGCGTTAATCAACAGCACAATATAGCGATTATTCATGATTACAATATCACAAACAAACAAAAGCAAAATCTCATTTTCTTTTTCAATAATATTCTACTGTTTGTAACCCTGTGACTTTGGGCCTTAGGCGGGGAACACTCTGGACAGTGTCAAATCATTAACAGACAAAGACACAACAGGAATTCATTCAAGAGCTGACATTTTCTCGCACAATGCCACACCAGGGGACAAAATATATTTAATTTTCATTTACAACAAAGCACCTTAAAACTATTGGGATCCATAAGGTACTTTCTTACAAATGAATTACAATATAACAAGGTTTTGGTGTAATTTTGGGGGGTCCGGGGCTCTTTTTAAAATCAATGCATTTCCTGTATTTTAGTGTGTTCATATGTGATATTTTTATTATGTGATGTAATTTTACTGAAATAAAATGACATGAAGCAGTAAAAAAAATAAAATAATAAAAATAAAAAATAATAATCAAATAGGGCCACCATAACTCCGCCCTTGTAAAACTGGGCTTTAGGAGCGTCAGTCAAAACACTGCTGCACACACTTTTGTCAGGTCAGTGTCTAAGCGTCTGTTTTATGTCACTTTCAGGCAAAAGCAAAATCTGTAAAGCCCACTTTGGCATGTTTTATTTCACTGTTTTGGACTTTTCTTGGAGGATATAAGGCGATTTGCACAAAATAAGAATCAATATGAAGCTAAAGTTTCACAGAATAACATCGTGAGTTCGAAACACTTCACAAATGAAACTTTCTGTCTGTTAAATAGCTGCACTGACAGTTGCACGCAGCTGTTCAGGGAGAGAAAAAGTGCAAATGTGAACCAAAGAGCCGCACTCTGCTCAGACCACGTGGCTCGAGTGCTGTGGGTTCACCATCCTCCGCCCTAGAGGACATTATTTGCAGTGATGTCAAACTAGGGATGAAGCCGCAAAGACCACAGTAACACAGAATATGAAACTCTTACTGAATATTTTGTGCTCACAATTAAATTGTAACTTGTATAATCATGATTATTGATTAACCTATTTTCTTAAATATTGGTCCAATATTTGTAACACTAAAATAAAATTTTGTGACACCCGTTATTAAAACATCACACAAGACGCAAGATCTATATTCCTGATGAAAACACGGATTTCATTGATCGAATGTTTGTTTTTGGACAAATAAACAGTGGACTTGTTTAGACTCAATCATTGCAGAAGTGTTAAATGTTTGTAAATGAGCTCTGTGCGGTCCAACAGCGCTCAGACAAATGGCCGCTCCAAACGGCATTCTGGGTAATTATGCTCTGAACACAGCCCAGCCCATGTAATGCTGTTCAAACACCTCCACTTCTCATTTGTTTTGGGGGAAAGTCAATGCAATTTGTCCAGAGTGCACAACATTTAAGCAGGTTTAGAGCGATGTGTGGATAGGCTCTGACGGCGACAGAAAAGTCTGATTTCTGCGCCATGATGTTAGTTTTATCCACCATTGGGTGAAATATATTGGTCTTGAATTACTCATTTCACCAAAAAATCTAATTATATTTAAGATTTGATTAAACATAGATGTACTTCCTGTTCATAAGTTGTGACATTTATGTTTATGTTATATGTCCCGACTCTGGCACCAGCAGGAGGCCGGTCCAGGTTTAGTCCTGACCTGAGGCCGGTCCATGTTTAGTCCTGACTCTGAGGCCGGTGTGGTGTCGAAACAAGCTCCCCATCGAGACGTGCACCCCTCACTAGCTTTTGTGACTGGTCGTGACGTAGCAAGCTTCCCGCTGTAAATAGTTTACAATTAATTCGGTTAAGTTTAGGCATAATTCGAAGGTTAAGTTTAGGATTAGGGCTTGGGTGAGGGTTAGCAAAAGTAATATGAAAATAAAAAATATTACTTATTTTCTAGCACTAACTTTAAACAAGGGGTTCCATCTCGACGGTATCCATCTCAGGGGAGTCATCCGACTCTGACGTCCATGTTTAGTCCAGACTTGGACCATGTTTAGTCCTGACTCTGAGGCCGGTCCATGTTTAGTCCTGACTCTGAGGCGGTCCATGTTTAGTCCCGACCAGAGGCTACATTAACCGTAAATTTTCCAACATTTACGGATTGTATTTTGCTTTGACGGAAAATTTCCAAGGCTCTCCATCATTTTGACGGATTGAAAATGGAGCTGTGTTTCAACAAAAGCCTACTGATTTAGAGTCCTGTGTCCCGACCAGACTCGCACTCTCCTGCTCTCTCACAATGAGGACGCAGCAAGGGACTACTTTGAATCCCATGTGCTGGGTTGTTGTGCAGCATCACCATGAGACTGACGACTGCGGGGCGCGAAATGGCGTGTGACACGTAGTTATAAATCTGCACACAGGAGACTGCAGTTTCAAGGTCCACACTTTAGATACGGAGCACGCAGTTAAGGCTTCATTCAACAAAAATAACGGTACAGACAGCATTGTGTCAGTCTAATTTCAGGAGGATTCGTTCCTTTAACCACAATTGCTTGACAGACAAATACTGACAGACAAACTTAGCCATAAGTCGCTCATGCATTTTCCTGGTTTGGCGAGTGTCAGATGTGCTTGCATCGGCTTGCAACAGAAAAGCTTTCCCGGAGGAATGAAGGACTGGCTTTTATGCAGGAGAAATGGAAATAACACATGGAGTTTGGGCTAAATACAGTGTGGATTTAATGGAAACTGTGAGATTTGTGTTTTCAGGTAAGAAATGCAGTTGATGGATTTAAATGATGTCTAGTGTAACCACTGGTCCAGACTCTGGTCCATGTTTAGTCCTGATTCTGGCACTAGCAGGTCTGTCCTTGAGGTCTTTAGAGTCCGAGATGGTTCATAACTGAGTCCATTATTACCCCAGATTTCTAACTTGACTTGAAGGTTTTAGAGAGAGAGACTGAAGGTGACTGCTGACACTTTCTCTGTGTTTCTGTGGGCCAAAGATGAAAACTTCAGTCTTGTCTGAGTTTAGCTGGAGAAAGTTATTTGCATCCACACACTGATCTGTTGGATGCAGCGACAGAGTGAATCACCTGCTGTTAGTGACACATAGATCTGAGTGTTGTTGCATTGTTGGAATTGGACACATTACTATTGCACATTAAAAGGAACCCGAATATTTACATAAATAGATCGAAAATACTTCGCGTAGGTATACTTACTAAAAAGTAGAACTTAAAGTAAACAAATATTCGCCGTTTGACTAAAATTGTTATGTTTACAACAACTTCCTGATATTACGGGCGCCGCCATCTTGAGGTGATGACGCAGAATCGTGTGGCGCACTGGCGCAGTGAGCGTCAGTCGTGAGACGCACACAACAGCTGCAACAGTTGCCGTTGATCTGGTTAACAGGAGCGTCAGTAGTTTTTCGTTGTAAAATGGTACATTGTGTGGCTTTTGGTAGTGATTTCGTCTCGGGAGAAACAAGGAGAATGCGGTAAGCTTTCATAACTTTCCTCGTAGTTACACGATTCGACGTCATACTACCCATAATGCACTGCGTTGTAAACAATGATGGCGTCTTCCGTGAAAATATATTTCGTAAAAGTTTAATAAAACGGTAGATTTTTCAGATTATTTTTGTGTGTATTTATATCTTTGATGATATAAGGAAAACTCGAAAACAAACATTAAAAAATTCTCGGGGTTCCTTTTAAAGTTCAGTTATTCTTGAACCATCGGTGTGGGCCGCGAGAGTCCACGCTGCAGAGTTTGATTTTTTTTCTTGAAACGCACAGAAACTATAAATAGTGTCAGTGTCTGCTCTGCTCTAGGCCGTACTTCTCATTTCTGTGCGGACTTCACCTGCGGGTGGCATAAACCAAGCTTAACTGATTTAATGGCAGCGTGTAGAGATTGAACAGAAGCGGTCCCAAGATTGACCCCTGGGGAACACCACGGGTCAAGGCCATGTGTTCAGACTCGCAGGTGTGTTTTCCAATTTCATAAGAATGAGGTGATTATTTGAATAATAAAGTTACAACTAGTGTGGAAAAATATGTCCCTTTTGTGATAATGTAAGGTTTACGGCACAGAACATCATAAATACACAGATAACACTAATGAGCCGTAGTGACCATTGTTCTATAAACTGTTAGTCTTAACTTAAAAAAAAAAAAACGTGTGTGTGTTGAAAGAGCAGCTGCTGTTTCCTGCTCAGATAAACACAGACCTTTGTTCAGTCTGGCTCCTCCCACAGCTCTCTCTCTCACTCATAACTTTCATTTGTGTCAAAGTGAATCTCGGAGTGGCTCTGATCAGGAGAGATGGCACAGAAAGCACTGGACCGAGAAGCCTTTTCCTGTCCCGTGTGTTTGGATCTGCTGAAGGATCCAGTGACTATTCCCTGTGGACACAACTACTGCAGGAAGTGTGTCCAACAGCACTGGGACCAAGAGGAGCAGAAGCAGATCTACAGCTGTCCCGAGTGTCGTCAGAGCTTCAGTCCCAGACCTGTCCTGATCAAAAACATCCTTGTAGCAGGTTAGTAGAACAGCTGAAGAAGACTGACTCACAGCGCCCCCTGCTGACCGCTGCTATGCTGGACCTCAGGATGTGTCCTGTGATGTTGCACTGGGAGGAAGCTGAAAGCTGTTCAGTCCTGGGTCTGTAGTTCGACAAAATGATGTGTTTTAAGCTTTTTTCACAACTGTTTTTGAGCGAGACGTTTCTGTATGCTAATGGCAGTAGGTCACAATGCTAACAACAGCAACAAACGAACTTAGTGGATTTTGGTGAACAAACGAGACATTATTTGATCTAGTCAGGACGTTGCGAACTAACTCCACTTGATACTTTAACAAGATATTTCTGCTACTGAGAAATAGATTTAAGGTTATTTTGTTGAAAAAATGAGTATAGTCCTTTTAAGTAAGAAACACTTGTGCTCATAGGGAAATTTATCTTTTTGTTTTTGACCCATCCTTCAATGTCTTTGGAGCAGTGAAGTATGATCACTGTATATCACTTGGAGACCAACTCCAATCTTGTTGGTCAGTTCTACCGCAGCTAGAGGATTTTCCCTACTGTGTAGAAAAAATTTTGTGAGAGAGTAATGCGTTGTAAATAGTAGCATTAGTTTTGTTGCAAATATGCCGGTAAAATAGTATAGTCATTTTGATTCAATTTGCATTCAATTCATAAGCTGTAAACAAACCACAGACAAACATTTGCATCATTGCATGGGATTTAGGAAAATCTGGGTTTGGCAATTTACAGTTGGCGAAATTCTTAACAGACGTGATGAAACAGTTTACCTGAGGTCCCTAGGTAAAATAATGAATAGAAATGAAGCCTATTACAATGGTGTGAACAGGCAAATGTCAAATTTCATTCTCCAAAAGTCTGAATTCTGTTCTAAAGATTGTCTGAGAGCGATCTTGAAGTCTGCTGTTATGATTAGAGATGACCAAATCTTGATCTTGGCTATTCTGCCTAAACACAGGTGTGATAAATAAAAAAAAAACACTCATGCTTCACTTCTTTTAATTCTTTTAGTTCTACATCAAAGCTTGAAGNAGACCTCTCCTTCTCCACTGGTAGAAACAGTCCCCAACTTTCATTGCTCTAAAAAATAAACAAAATCCAAAATTCATTAGCAATATACATTTAGTGGAAATAATTAAAGACAAAGACACACATACTTGTACAAGCTGGACTATCTAATAACTTTTCACTTTCAACGTTCCATTATGGTGTAGCTTCCGTACTTAGCACTGTGTCCTACAAAAAAAAAATGACAGCTGTTAACGTTTTGTTATAAATTATGTCACGTCATGTGTCATAGCATTTGTTTATTTCACTAACCTGGGGAATCTGCTCTCATGCCACCGCCCACTAGCTACTTTTCCTTTTCTCTTCAACTCCTCAAAAAATGTTTCTTGGTCTTTCTTCCACTTATGGTAGATGGCAGGCTCAAGAAAAGATCGAGAGTGTCGTCTGAAAGCATTGTATTGGTGACTTGAAGATTCATTGCCTTGCATATCTAAAACAATTTTGAAATGACAGTTTAGAATTGTTTCAATGGCTGGATATGAAATAATGATCATAACATTTTGTAATGTTACTCATACCTTTTCCATCTTTATATAGGATCCTCCTAGAAAAGTACAAACAGCAGCGGAAAGTTGTAGATTACCAACGGGTGTGCTCCCCCCATAATTGGCTGGCTGTCCCACTTTTCTATTGTACAGACAGTGTGGACAGCTCTGAATGTAAGAAACAAATGTCCCACTTGATCGCTTCTGGAGGTTGCAGTAGCGCTTGCATATTGGACATGTTTGAAAAAGCTGCTTCAAACTGCTTTCAAATACTATGTATTTGCTGTCCTCAAACTCTGATGTAGGCTCCACTACTCTGTTAGATAAAAAATAAATACATTCATATGAAATTGTCAAACAAAGTCACAAGTAATAAATACAGGGGAAAAATCTTACGTCACTTCAGACACATCAGTGGCAGAAGCCTCCGGGTCATATGTTGAGTCGTGTGGTTGTGATAGTGAAATGTCTGAAATGTCAACATCCTCCTCCTCCCCCTCTTCCATTTCCAGGCGCTGCCTTTCCTTACACTGATGCTCCTGCTTTTACAGGTGTAGAAGACAAGTCGAGCCATGATGAATCTGTCTGTGTGCTACTGTCTATTGTGAGAATTTTGGTTTGTACACCTGCCAAGAAAAAAAAAAGACTACAATTTGAAACAGGAATGCTAAAAAAATTGCTCTAGCTGAAAATCTTAAAAATGTTTCTATAATAAGCAAGCACTATTGAATATATTATTGTTATTGAATGCATGCACACACAAAAAAATACAAAAACTTCTGAGTACTGTTACTCCTTATTCTATGCATTACAACAATGCAACTGTTTATAAAAATGTCTTCTTTTGTGTAAAACATACCTTTACTCCTGACATGTTGTAGCTTCAAGGTGCCTGTTGATAACTGTGTGGAAACTGTTCTAGTGGACATTGGCAGCATCCCTGAAGTCACAGATTGAGAAGGAGGAGTAGAGATTGATGCAGAGGCAGCTTCTGCATCACTTGATGCTGTGTGGCTAGGTCTTTCTTGGGATGTGCCCTACAAAATGAGAAAATATTCTGTCAGTGTGACCAAAAACACTTTTTTTTACATTTCAAACATGTGCACAACAACCATAGTAATAAAATACAACAAATGTATCATAACTACATAAAGTGACAATTTATTGTCCTATACTGTGTTAAAAATATCATGTACAGGCAAAATATAAGAGTTAGTTTTAAAAATGTTTTATTTTCACCTAATGATGGATTCATATAATTACAGAAAACAATGTTTCATTGTCATTTCAACAAAATATTTGGAAAAAGTTCGGGTAAGAGGCATACATCTACGACTGTTACATTGGCTACATCTACAGGGCTTTAGGTTCATGATGAGGTTCGCCATTTTGTACTGACAGTGTTTTGCGAGCGAGCGTCAATGCACGTCAACCCTCCGTGTAGAGAAAGCACTGATAACAGTCGCATGTATGTAACGTGTGTTATGTGTTTATAACCACACGCAAGCTGCATAACTTTGAAAATAGAGTGTATAGGTGAAGTAGCTTGGTAAATGGCAAGTCTACTGAAAGCTGGGTAAGAAACTTATTTTACAAACTTATTGTGCTTGGTGTCACATAACTTTAGAAAAACTTACAGCTGTAGGTGCTCCATCATCGTCTTTTATTGATGGGACAGCATCAGCAGTCAGATTCAACTTCGTAGTAAGTCCACTTTCAAAGTAGCCATAGTTCTGGAAGCACTCTCGTCGTAAAATGCCGCTGACAAACAAACAGAGTTCTTGGAGGTTTTCTGGTGCGCGTTCCCAAAGATGAACTCCAGCCACTTTCTACGTCGCGTTTCCTCAGTCGGCAAATTGAATAACCGCGACACATATTTGCAACCAAAAACGCATTTTCTCCAAGATGACATGACTTGCAACAATCGAGCGGTGGTGTCACAGAAAAACAAGTAACATCCGAAGCGAAAGCTAGCGAAATAGCGGACCTGTGCAGCGAGGCGGAGGCGTGTCGCGAGCCGGCCGCAACACGAGGGGGAGGGGCAGAGGAGCGAGGCAGAGGCAGCGACAGAGACAGAGCGGCGTGGCGCGAGCCGGCTGCAACACGGGGGGAGGGGAGGGAGGGGCAGAGGAGCGAGGTGCTGAGAGGGGAGGAGGGGTTTCCCGAGCACTGGCGCTGCGTCATTGATGAGTCATGCAAGTGCGGCGTGTCATCGCCGTGGATTGGCTCATATTCTGTGAAATAGGAAGTGCTCAAAATACTCCGGTATCTTACTAAATGACGGCGGAATCAATCGGAAAACCACTTTTACCACGTTTATAACACACAAATATCACTGTAATCACCCTAAAACTATGAAAAGTCAATTTGCATGATATGGGCCTTTAAAAAAAGAAGAAGGAACAGGGCTTGTTTGGCGTTGGGTGTTTGAATCTTTGTGTGCACTGTGAGTTTTAAGCACGACGTAGAGCTGGCTGTGTGGAGCAAGCTTACTAGCAAAGACATATATATAATACTGTCACCAAAAATACATTTTGCTTGGAACAACATACGTCTTTAAAATGTTACTGGATACTACTCTTCATCATTACACTGAGGCAGGGATGTCAGCCGTTAATCAACAGCAACAATATATATAGCGATGTTATTCAACGATACAATATCACAAACAAAACAAGAAGCCAAAATCTTCATTTTTCTTTCTTCAATAATATTCTACTGTGTGTAACCCGTGACTTGGGCCTTAGCGCGGGAAACACTCTGGACAGTAAAATCATTAACAGACCAAAGACACAAAAGGCATTCATTTCAAGAGCTGACATTTGCTCGCACAAGCCACCACCAGGGACAAAAATATTTCATTTACAACCCAAAAGCACCTTAAAACTATTGCAGATCCATTAAGCGTACTTTCTTAGAAAAGTATTACAATATACAAGGTTTTGCTTGCTAATTTGGGCGAGTCGGGCGCCATTTCTCCGCCGAGCCCACCCCCTTTTTTCTGTGGCCAATTCTTCTCTTTTCTGTTCTTTCTTTTCGTTCTTTTTTTTATTTCCTTTTCTTTTTTTTTTTTTTTTTTTCTTTCTTCCTTCCTTTCTTTTCTTTTTTTTTTTTTTTTCGTTTTTTTTTTCTTTTTTTTTTTTCCTTCTTTTTTTTTTTCTTTTTCTTCTATCACGACGAACCCGTTCCTAACCTCCGGTAGACCCACATGTGCAGGACGGTGCTCCGTGGTATCAGGCGCACCACTGACTCACCCGATGCCTCACTTATTTTTTTGTCTTCTTTTTTTTTTTTCTTTTGTTATTTGTTTTTTGTTTTTTTTTTTTGTTCCTTTTTCATCTTTCTTTTTTATTTCGTTTTTTTTTTTTTCTTTTTTTTTTTCTTTTTTGTTTTTTTCTTTTTGTTTCTCTGGTTTCTTTTTTTTCTTTCCCTTCTTTTTTTCGCCGGCACGGCGTTTAACCGCGGTATTAGCGGGTATTTCTAGGGAACGTGGTGGAGGCGGGGGGCGAGGCCGGTCCTGGTGGCGGCGCGCTATTTTTTTTATTTTTTTCTCTTTTTTTTCTTTCTATTTCTTTATCTTCTTTTTTCTTTTTTTTTTTTTTTTCTTTTCTTTTCTTGTTTTTGTTCTTTTTTTTTTTTTTTTCTGTTCTTTATTTTCTTTTATTCTTTTTTTTTTTTTTTGTTCTTCTTTTTTTTTTTTTGTTTTTTTTTTTCTTTTTTTCTTTCTTTCTTTTCTTTTCTCTTCTTCCTTTTTTTCTTTTTTTTTTTTTTCTTTTTCTTTTCTTTTTTCTTTTTTCTTTTTTTCTTTTTCTTCTTTTTTCTTTTCTTTTTTTTTTCTTCTCTTTTGTTTCTTTTTTTTCTTTCTTTTCTTTTTTTTTTCTCTTCCTTTCGAGTTCAACTCCCTCACCCCCATACCTCCTCAATTTTTCCTTCTTTTTTCTTTTTTTTCTTCTTTTTTCTTTTTCTTTTTTTTTCTTTTCTTTTTCTTCTTTTTTCTTTCTTTTTTCTTTTCTTTTTCTTCTTTCTTTTTTTTTTTTTTTTTTCTTTTCTCTTTTTTCTTTCTTTCTTTTCTTTTTTTTTTTCTTTCTTCTTTTTTTTTTTCTTTTTTTCTTTTTTTCTTTTTTTTCTTTCTTTTTTTTTCTTCTTTTTTTCGCTTCTTTTTTTTTCTTTTTTTTTTTTTTCTTTCCTTTTTTTTTGTCTCGCTGAGCCCGTCCATGAGTGATGTTTGTATATTGGTTGGGGTGATGTATTAGTGTGTTTCATATGTATAATTTTTATTATTGTGATGTAACTGTTTACTAAATTAAAATGACATGAAGCAGTAAAAAATAAAAAAAATAATAAAAAATAAAAAAATAATAATCAAATAGGGCCCCCATAGCTCGCCCTGTAAAACTGGGCTTGGAGCGTCAGTCAGACTCAGGACTCAGAGAAACACTGCTGCACACACTTTTGTCCGGTCAGTGTCTAAGCGTCTGTTTTATGTCACTTTCAGGCAAAAGCAAAATCTGTAAAGCCCACTTGTTTTATTTCACTGTTTTGGACTTTTCTTGGAGGATATAAGGCAGATTTGCACAAAATAAGAATCAATATGAAGCTAAAGTTTCACAGAATAACATCGTGAGTTCGAAACACTTCACAAATGAAACTTTCTGTCTGTTAAATAACTGCACTGACAGTTGCACGCAGCTGTTCAGGGAGAGAAAAAGTGCAAATGTAAACCAAAGAGCCGCACTCTGCTCAGACCATGTGGCTCGAGTGCTGTGGGTTCACCATCCTCCGCCCTAGAGGACATTATTTGCAGTGATGTCAAACTAGGATGAAGCCGCAAAGACCACAGTAACACAGAATATGAAAACTCTTACTGAATATTTTGTGCTCACAATTAAATTGTAACTTGTATAATCATGATTATTGATTAACCTATTTTCTTAAAATCCCTAACTACAAGGTTATGCAGATGGTTTGGTCCAATATTTGTAACACGAAAATAAAATTTTGTGACACCCGTTGTTAAAACATCACACAAGACGCAAGATCTTGTCTCATCCCCAGAAAAAAAATATATTCCTGATGAAAACACGGATTTCATTGATCGAATGTTGTTTTTGGACAAATAAACTAGTGGACTTGTTTAGACTCAATCATTGCAGAAGTGTTAAATGTTTGTAAATGAGCTCTGTGCAGTCCAACAGCGCTCAGACAAATGGCCGCTCCAAACGGCATTCTGGGTAATTATGCTCTGAACACAGCCCAGCCCATGTAATGCTGTCCAAACACCTCCACTTCTCATTTGTTTTGGGGGAAAGTCAATGCAATTTGTCCAGAGTGCACAAACATTTAAGCAGGTTTAGAGCGATGTGTGGATTAGGCTCTGACGGCGACAGAAAAGTCTGATTTCTGCGCATCGATGTTAGTTTATCCACCAGTGTCTGTGAAATATATGGTCTTGAATTACTCATTTCACAAAAATCTAATTATATTTAAGATTTGATTAAACATAGATGTACTTCCTGTTCATAAGTTGTGACATTTATGTTTATGTTATATGTCCCGACTCTGGCACCAGCAGGAGGCCGGTCCAGGTTTAGTCCTGACTCTGAGGCCGGTCCATGTTTAGTCCTGACTCTGAGGCCGGTCCAGGTTTAGTCCTGACTCTGAGGCCGGTCCATGTTTAGTCCTGACTCTGAGGCCGGTGTGGTGTCGAAACAAGCTCCCCATCGAGACGTGCACCCCTCACTAGCTTTTGTGACTGTGCGTGACGTAGCAAGCTTCCGCTGTAAATAGTTTACAATTATTCGGTTAAGTTTAGGCATAATTCGAAGTTAAGTTTAGGATTAGGGTTGGGTGAGGGTTAGCAAAGTAATATGAAAATAAAAATATTACTTATTTTCTAGCACTAACTTTAAACAGGGGGTTCCATCTCGACGGGGAGTGCCATCTCGACGGGGAGTGCAATCTCGACGTTACACCGGTCCATGTTTAGTCCAGCTCTGGACCGTTTAGTCCTGACTCTGAGGCCGGTCCATGTTTAGTCCTGACTCTGAGGCCGGTCCATGTTTAGTCCGACCAGAGGCTACATTAACTGTAAATTTTCCAACATTTACGGATTGTATTTTGCTTTGGACGGAAAATTTCCAAGGCTCTCCATCATTTTGAGAATTGGAAATGGAGCTGTGTTTCAACAAAAGCTACTGATTTAGAGTCCTGTGTCCTGACCAGACTCGCACTCTCCTGCTCTCTCAAATGAGGACGCAGCAAGGGACTACTTTGAATCCCATGTGCTGGGTTGTTGTGCAGCATCACCATGAGACTGAGCCTGCAGAGCACGAAATGCTGTTATAATCTGCACACAGGAGACTGCAGTTTCAAGGTCCAACTTATGGATACGGAGCACGCAGTTAAGGCTTCATTCAACAAAATAACGGTACAGACAGCATTGTGTCAGTCTAATTTCAGGAGGATTCGTTCCTTTAACCACAATTGCTTGACAGACAATACTGACAGACAAACTTAGCCATAAGTCGCTCATGCATTTTCCTGGTTTGGCGAGTGTCAGATGTGCTTGCATCGGCTTGCAACAGAAAAGCTTTCCCGGAGGAATGAAGGACTGGCTTTTATGCAGGAGAATGGAAATAACACATGGAGTTTGGCTAAATACAGTGTGGATTTAATGGAACTGTGAGATTTGTGTTTTCAGGTAAGAAATGCAGTTGATGGATTTAAATGATGTCTAGTGTAACACTGGTCCAGACTCTGGTCCATGTTTAGTCCTGATTCTGGCACTAGCAGGTCTGTCCTTGAGGTCTTTAGAGTCCGAGATGGTTCATAACTGAGTCCATTATTACCCCCAGATTTCTAACTTGACTTGAAGGTTTTAGAGAGAGAGACTGAAGGTGACTGCTGACACTTTCTCTGTGTTTCTGTGGGCCAAAGATGAAAACTTCAGTCTTGTTGAGTTTAGCTGGAGAAAGTTATTTTGCATCCACCACTGATCTGTTGGATGCAGCGACAGAGTGAATCACCTGCTGTTAGTGACACATAGATCTGAGTGTTGTCTGCATTGTTGGAATTGGACACATTACTATTGCACATTAAAAGGAACCCGAATATTTACATAAATAGATCGAAAATACTTCGCGTAGGTATACTTACTAAAAGTAGAACTTAAAGTAAACAAATATTCGCCGTTTGACCTAAAATTGTTATGTTTACAACAACTTCTGATATTACGGGCGCCGCATCTTGAGGTGATGACGCAGAATCGGTGTGGCGCACTGGCGCAGTGAGCGTCAGTCGTGAGACGCACACAACAGCTGCAAAGTTGCCGTTGATCTGGTTAACAGGAGCGTCAGTAGTTTTTCGTTGTAAAATGGTACATTGTGTGGCTTTTGGTAGTGATTTCGTCTGGGAGAAAACAAGGAGAATGCGGTAAGCTTTCATAACTTTCCTCGTAGTTACACGATTCGACGTCATACTACCCATAATGCACTGCGTTGTAAACAATGATGGCGTCTTCCGTGAAAATATATTTCGTAAAGTTTAATAAAACGGTAGATTTTTCAGATTATTTTTGTGTGTATTTATATCTTTGATGATATAAGGAAAACTCGAAAACAAACATTAAAAAATTCTCGGGGTTCCTTTTAAAGTTCAGTTATTCTTGAACCATCGGTGTGGGCGCGAGAGTCCACGCTGCAGAGTTTGATTTTTTTTCTTGAAACGCACAGAAACTATAATAGTGTCAGTGTCTGCTCTGCTCTAGGCCGTACTTCTCATTTCTGTGCGGACTTCACCTGCGGGTGGCATAAACCAAGCTTAACTGATTTAATGGCAGCGTGTAGAGATTGAACAGAAGCGGTCCCAAGATTGACCCCTGGGGAACACCACGGGTCAAGGCCATGTGTTCAGACTCGCAGGTGTGTTTTCCAATTTCATAAGAATGAGGTGATATTTGAATAATAAAGTTACAACTAGTGTGGAAAAATATGTCCCTTTTGTGATAATGTAAGGTTTACGGCACAGAACATCATAAATACACAGATAACACTAATGAGCCGTAGTGACCATTGTTCTATAAACTGTTAGTCTTAACTTAAAAAAAAAAAAACGTGTGTGTGTTGAAAGAGCAGCTGCTGTTTCCTGCTCAGATAAACACAGACCTTTGTTCAGTCTGGCTCCTCCCACAGCTCTCTCTCTCACTCATAACTTTCATTTGTGTCAAAGTGAATCTCGGAGTGGCTCTGATCAGGAGAGATGGCACAGAAAGCACTGGACCGAGAAGCCTTTTCCTGTCCCGTGTGTTTGGATCTGCTGAAGGATCCAGTGACTATTCCCTGTGGACACAACTACTGCAGGAAGTGTGTCCAACAGCACTGGGACCAAGAGGAGCAGAAGCAGATCTACAGCTGTCCCGAGTGTCGTCAGAGCTTCAGTCCCAGACCTGTCCTGATCAAAAACATCCTTGTAGCAGGATTAGTAGAACAGCTGAAGAAGACTGAGCTCACAGCGCCCCCTGCTGACCGCTGCTATGCTGGACCTCAGGATGTGTCCTGTGATGTTTGCACTGGGAGGAAGCTGAAAGCTGTTCAGTCCTGTCTGCAGTGTGTGGCTTCTTACTGTGAGAGCCACTCCAGCCTCATTATGAAGCTGCAGCGTTTCAGAAACACCAGCTGGTGGCGCCGTCACACAAGCTCCAGGAAAACATCTGCTCTCAACACGATGAAGTGAAGAAGATGTTCTGTCGCACTGACCAGCAGAGCATCTGTTACCTCTGCTCTGTGGACCAGCACAAGGGCCATGACACAGTGACGTCTGCAGCAGAGAGAGCTCAGAGACAGGCAGAGCTGCGGCCAGGAGGGCCCTGCTGCTCCAGAGCCTCCAGGACAAAAAGACAGACCTGAAGAAGCTCCAACAGGAGGCCCAGGACATCAGCCGCTCTGCCCAGACAGCAGTGCAGCGCAGCAGGGACAGTTTCAGAGAGATGGTCCTTCTCCTGGAGAAAAGACGCTCTGAAGTGGAGCAGCAGATCCAGTCTGAGGAGAAAACCCAACTGAGCCGAGTCCAAGAGCTCCAGGACCGACTGCAGCAGGACGTGACTGAGCTGAAGAGGAGCCTCTCTGAGCTGGACACGCTGGCCCTCACTCCGGATCATAACCAGTTTCTACAGCTCTACGCTTCACTGTCCACAGACACACAGAGCACAAAGAGAGTCAGGATTCACACAGGGCCCGGAGAAACTTTGAAGAAGTGGACCAGAGCTGTGTCAGCGCTCAGGGACAAACTGCAGCTCAGTCTGAAGGAGAACCTGACCAACGTCTCACTGGCTTTGAACCGAGTCGATGTTTTACTGTCACCAGCTGAGCCCAGGACCAGAGACGACTTCTTACAATATTATACACAAATCACTCTGGATCCAAACACAGTTAAAACAATCTGTCTCTGTCTCATGGAAACAGAAGAGCAACTTATGAGTAAAGACCTGAAGTATCTGATCATCCAGACAGATTCCATGTCTTGTATCAGGTCCTGAGTAGAGAGATCTGAGGGCCGTTGTTATTGGGAGGTGAAGTGGAGCGGGGAGTGGGTTCGTATTGCTGTTTCATACAAAGATATTTCGAGGAAAGGAGGTATTGCATTTGGAAACAATGATAATTCCTGGGCTTTACGCTGTGACAAAACCAGTTATTCTTTTGGTTTAACTCAGTCGAGTCGAAGGTTTCAGGTCCGGTCTCGTCCAGAATCGGGGTTACCTGGACCACACTGCAGGGGTTTTAGCCTTTTACAGTGTCTCTGGAAGCACCATGACACTCCTGCACAAAGAACAGACCACTTTCACTCAGCCTCTGCTCGCCGGAGTCTGGCTTTACTCTAATGGAGCCTCTGCACATTTCTTAAACTCAAATAATAGTTTTGCTTTTTACAGTAACATTCCGGCAGTTAATTGCATCCAGTTGGGCTAAACAAAACTATAAAAATATATTGAGAGGAAGATTTCAGAATGGTCGCTCCATCAAAACTATAGAAAACCTCATATTTACTGGTTGAAATTAGTCCTGTTGCTGTTAAAAATCTTCAACCACTTTTTGCACGTCTCATTTACACTAAATGTTCACTCAAATTTTTAAACCAAAGTCAAATTCTCTTTTGTAATTTTAAAAATATCACTAATTGTTTTCAAATTAAGCAATCTTAACTTTGTTCTTATTCAAAAGTTATTTCTTGTCATTTGTATTTCTGTTTATACCTATATAATAATATTTAATGATATTTAATGATTTTTCCAGTTTGACACCTGGCGGAGAATAACAATTGTCTGACAGTATATCATGTGTATTTAAATGTATTAAATGGATCATGTAAAGTAAGATTAACATTGGTTTTACAAGAGTGAATGTAAAGATTGTTTGAAACTTTGAAATCAGAAATGACTTTGTAAATCTCTCTGATTTTACTTGACCTTTTGTCACTAAACTACCAGGATCATGAAGAAAGTTTGTATGTGTCTGTTTTTGCAGTGTTGTAAAAAGCAGCAGTAGTACAATACTAATGTGAGAAAAGTCACTTCAGTTTGGCCTGTTACTAAAGACACCAACTTAGACTTGGACTAAAACACAGTAAAGTCACAATGTCACATATCCTTTTATAGATACAACTGAAAAGAAATCAAAATATTTGTTGCTGTGGTGAAATACAAATTATCAAGTAAAATTTGATTTGACCATGTTGTTATGATCAAGTGAAAGTTTATATTTTGAGAGAGCAAAGTGGGCAAACTAAACCAGTAATAATCCTCCCCGCTAATTTCTCCTAGTTTTCCATTTAATCTGAAGCTGTTTAGTAACAAAGGTTTCCACAGTTTGTTCAGTAATTTTCAAGTCCTGACTCTGCAGCCGGTCCATGTTAGTCCTGACTCTGGTCCATGTTTAGTCTGACTCTGCGGCCGGTCCACGTTTAGTCTGATTCTGGTCCATGTTTAGTCCTGACTCTGATCCAGTTTAGTCCTGACTCTGATCCAAGTTTAGTCCTGACTCTGATCCAAGTTTAGTCCTGACTCTGAGTCTGGTCCACGTTTAGTCCTGACTCTGAGCTAATCCATGTTTTAGTCCTGACTCTGGTCCATGTTTAGTCCTGACTCTGGTCAGTTTAGTCCTGATTGACTGTGTCCAAGTTTAGTCCTGATTCTGACTCTGGTCCAAGTTTAGTCCTGATTCTGAGGCTGGTCCACGTTTAGTCCTTACTCTTGCTCCAGCAGGAGGCCATTCCTGAGGTCTTCAGAGTCCGAGATGGTTCATATGACACTAACATGTTCTATTTTGGTGCTAGTCCATGGAGAGACTTAATAAACACAAGCAGAGCTGTTTAGACTTTATTTTCTGAGCCACTGGAAGCCAGTGCAGAGACTAAGCTCAGGACTAATGTGATGGTACTCCTGGTTCTGGTCAGGACTAATGTGATGTACTTCCTGGTTCTGGTCAGGACTAATGTGGTACTTCCAGTTCTGGTCAGGACTAATGTGATGGTACTTCCTGGTTCTGGTCAGGACTAATGTGATGGTACTTCCTGGTTCTGGTCAGGACTAATGTGATGGTACTTCCAGTTCTGGTCAGGACTAATGTGATGGTACTTCCAGGTTCTGGTCAGGACTAATGTGATGGTACTTCCTGGTTCTGGTCAGGACTAATGTGATGGTACTTCCTGGTTCTGGTCAGGACTAATGTGATGGTACTTCCAGGTTCTGGTCAGGACTAATGTGATGGTACTTCCAGGTTCTGGTCAGGACTAATGTGATGGTACTTCCTGGTTCTGGTCAGGACTAATGTGATGGTACTTCCAGGTCTGGTCAGACTAATGTGATGGTACTTCATGGTTCTGGTCAGGACTAATGTGATGGTACTTCCAGGTTCTGTACTTCATTTTTAAATAGTTTTTGTTGACTTTTAATGATCATTGTGAAAAATGTTGTAAACTGGTTAAATCCTCTTTACATTTTGACTGGTGTTTTTAAGTGGAATTTTCAGTCATATAATAGTAAGATTAGATGAAAGCTACAGTGGCCCTGAAGGACAAAACACACACATCATAACGAAAACATGAACTCTATTCTAATGCTGTGTCGAGTATATGTTGTTGAATTTGTGTTTGTGTATTAATGCACATATTTCTTCTGGGCTGCTGTAGAAAGTCTTGGTTTTTCCTTCTATACTGGTAAACAAAAAACACAACACCTCAAGTATTGGCTTTTTTCACGTCAGTTCAGTTTCTGTTTGGTTTTTCAAACAGAAACTGAACCATTTTCCACAAAAAATTTTATATAGTCATGTATATCAGTGATTTCCAACCTTTTTGTCACAAGTACGTCCTGTTTTTTGTCTCACACAGCCAGTGCTTTAGTTTTCGGTAAATAAATTGGTTTCTAATAGAATATTGCAATATTCTAGCAACACATTGTTGCTTTTTTAATGTTGGCTCAAAATTATCAGAAATATATATCTTTTTATTAATTCAAAATACATTTCACCTTCTTTTAAAGTCTGACTTCATCCCAAGTACCCCCTGATGAGAGCTCACGTACCCCTGGTTGGGAAGCACATGTCTATATATTTGACATATTTGTATTATTAGTAGTAGTGTAAGGATTTTATTTTGAAATCCACCGGATGCACTTCACCAGCGGTCGCTTGGTGTCCTGTACATCCAGTCTTTTACAGATAAGTGTGTCAATACCACGCACTTTGAAACAGCGTATCATATGAACACAGTTTCTATTTTTTGCGTGTGTATTTCATGTATTTTTGTCCCAGTTCATTTCTATGGTGAATGTAAAGACGTGTTATTATTCATGAAGACTTAACACAATCCTAATCCTAAACTTAAAGTGCATATGACAGGTTTTTTCGATTTTCTAATTTTAACTTTGTAGATTAACCTGTTTGATACTAATTGATCTTTGATTTTTTTTTTTTTTTTTGTTAGATTATGTGAATGAAATTATTAGTTTTTGTTGTCATGAATCAAGAACAAGTTTGAGAAGAAAAGTTTGAAAATATGTTGAAAAAACAGGAAGTAGAGCAGAGTTCTAAGCTGATGACATCACACTAGGGAGACCAGAACATTTTGCAATTTCTCACCCAAAACACATTTTGATGACTCTGTAAACATAAATTTAACAAAAAGACTACATTGTAATGTGATTTTATTACTCAAATTTATTTATTTTTTTTTGCTTTAGAGGAGTTTTGGCCCGATTTATGACATGGTCACTAGGCAACTACCTAGCGTGATGTCATCATTTATGAACAGGAAGTAAATCTTTAATTCTAAAAAACGGCTAATCTGGGATGAAATTTGTAAAATGTTCAGTCAAATCTTAAATATAATGATTTTAACTATTGAAATGAGTGGCTAAACATGTCATAGGCACTTTAACCAACTCCAAGCCTCAGACCTAAACTTACCCATTTTTGCCACTTCAGACCTAAACTTAGCCGTTAACTCCCAAAAAACTCCCGATTGTCGTCAACCACATCGCGTGTAATTGCGCGCAAAAAAAAACCCCACAGAAGCATCATCATGACACGCAACTTCACCAAAAAGGAGAAGAAATCCCTTGTACATTCTCCAGACCGGACGGATTGCTGCGTGAGAGCCTCTTAATACTTTTTAAGAAATAGAAAGCCTTTGGGAGTACGGACTGGATTCAGTGTGAGCAGACAGACAAACATTCACTCTCTCATTCACTCATTCACAGGAAATTTATAGTGATGCCCAAGTTAACCTAACATGTCTGTTTTTCGAGGCGGGAGGAAACCGGAGAACCCAAAGAAAATCCACAGTAACACAGGAAGGGAGTAATAGACTTGTGTCTGTAAGAGTGAGAATATTTCAAAAGACAAACTATTCCACACATCCAGATGCTTCTAAAGAAAACTAAGAATATGAAAAGGATAAAGAGCCACAGTGACTTACAAACTGCGTGCGGACAGAGCCAGCACAGAGACAATTCTTACAATATTATACAAAATCACTCTGGATCAAACACAGCTAACACAGACTGTCTCTGTCTGAAGGAAACAGAAGAGCAACATATAAGTAACAAACTAAGTATCGTGATCATCAGACAATAGTGCCTACTGTCAGGTCTGAGCAGAGAGTCTGAGGGGTCGCTGTTATTGGGAGGTGGAATGGAGCGGGGTGTGGGTTTATATTGCTGTTCATACAAGATATTTCGAGGAAAGGTTTTGACCCGACAACGTCTCATGGCTTTGACGAGTCGATGTTTTACTGTCACAGCTGAGCCCAGCACCAGAGACAACTTCTTACAATATTATACAAAAGTGTGAGAATATTTCAAAGACAGACTATTCACACATCCAGATGCTTCTAAAGAAACTAAGAATTTGAAAAGGATAAAGAGCCACAGTGACTCTATAACTGCGGACAGTCTAACTCTAATAAACTTGTGTATGTGTTTATAGAGCAGCTGCTGTTTCCTGCTCAGATCAGCACAAACCTGTTTGTTCAGTCTGGCTCCTCCCACAGCTCTCTCTCACTCTTAACTTTCATTTGTGTCAAAGTGAATCTCGGAGTGGCTCTGATCAGGAGAGATGGCACAGAAAACACTGGACCAAAGACCTTTTCCTGTCCCGTGTGTTTGGATCTGCTGAAGGATCCAGTGACTATTCCCTGTGGACACAACTACTGCAGGAAGTGTGTCCAACAGCACTGGACCAAGAGGAGCAGAAGCAGATCTACAGCTGTCCCGAGTGTCGTCAGAGCTTCAGTCCCAGACCTGTCCTGGTCAAAAACGTCCTTGTAGCAGGTGTAGTAGAACAGCTGAAGAAGACTGAGCTCACAGTGGCCCCTGCTGACCGCTGCTATGCTGGACCTCAGGATGTGTCCTGTGATGTTTGCACTGGGAGGAAGCTGAAAGCTGTTCAGTCCTGTCTGCAGTGTGTGGCTTCTTACTGTGAGAGCCACCTCCAGCCTCATTATGATGCTGCAGCGTTTCAGAAACACCAGCTGGTGGCGCCGTCACACAAGCTCCAGGAAAACATCTGCTCTCAACACGATGAAGTGAAGAAGATGTTCTGTCGCACTGATCAGCAGAGCATTTGTTACCTCTGCTCTGTGGACCAGCACAAGGGCCACGACACAGTGACGTCTGCAGCAGAGAGAGCTCAGAGACAGGCAGAGCTGCCGACCAGGAGGGCCCTGCTGCTCCAGAGCCTCCAGGACAAAGAGACAGACCTGAAGAAGCTCCAACAGGAGGCCCAGGACATCAGCCGCTCTGCCCAGACGGCAGTGCAGCGCAGCAGGGACAGTTTCAGAGAGATGGCCCTTCTCCTGGAGAAAAGACGCTCTGAAGTGGAGCAGAAGATCCAGTCTGAGGAGAAAACCAACTGAGCCAAGTCCAAGAGCTCCAGGACCGACTGCAGCAGGACCTGACTGAGCTGAAGAGGAGCCTCTCTGAGCTGGACAGACTGGCCCTCACTCCGGATCATAACCAGTTTCTACAGCTCTACGCTTCACTGTCCACAGACACACAGAGCACAAAGAGAGTCAGGATTCACACAGGGCCCGGAGAAACTTTGAAGAAGTGACCAGAGCTGTGTCAGTGCTCAGGACAAACTGCAGCTCAGTCTGAAGGAGAACCTGACCAACGTCTCACTGGCTTTGAACCGAGTCGATGTTTTACTGTCACCAGCTGAGCCCAGGACCAGAGACGACTTCTTACAATATTATACACAAATCACTCTGGATCCAAACACAGTAACACCAGACTGTCTCTGTCAAATGGAAACAGAAAAGCTACATTTATGAGTAAAGACCTGAAGTATCCTGATATCAGATAGATTCAATGTCTTGTATCAGGTCCTGAGCAGAGAGAGTCTGACGGGCCGTTGTTATTGGGAGGTGGAGTGGAGTGGGGAGTGGGTTCGTATTGCTGTTTCAGGCAAAGATATTTCGAGGAAAGGAGGTTTTGAGGTACATTTGGAAGGAATGATAAATCATGGGCCTTAGACTGTGAGAAAACCAGTTATTCATTTTGGTTTAACTCAGTCGAGTCGAAGGTTTCAGGTCGGTCTCGTCCAGAATCGGGGTTTACCTGGACCACACTGCAGGGGTTTTAGCCTTTTACAGTGTCTCTGGAAGCACCATGACCTCCTGCACAAAGAACAGACCACTTTCACTCAGCCTCTGTTTGCTGGAGTCTGGGTTTATGTTGGAGCCACTGCACATTTTCCTAAACTCAAATAACAACTTTGCTTTCTACAGTAACATTCCGGTAGTTTTTTGCATCTAATTAGACAAAAGCTAAACAAAAACTATATAATTACAAAAATGTATTGAGAGAAAAATTTCAGAATGGTCTCGCTCTATCAAAACTATAGAAAATCTCATCTTCAACCACTTTCTACACGTCTCATTTACACTAAATGTTTACTCAAAATGTTAAACCAAAATCAATATTCTTTTGTCATTTTAAATATATCACTCATTGTTTTCAAATTAATTAATCTTCAACTTTGTTCTAAGTTATTTCTTGTAATTTGTATGTCTGTTTATAACTCTTTGCTCTTTCTGAATGTAAAAAGTGATTTTTATTTTTTCAATTATTTAATGAGTTTTTCCAATCTGACAACTGGTGGAGAAATAGCAATTGTCTGAAAGTGTATCATGTGTTTTTGTTGTAGATTTTCTGTGTTTTGTGTTAAATGGATCATGAAAAGTGTGATTAACATTGGTTTTACACGAGTGAATGTAAAGATTGTTTGAAACTTTGAAATCAGAAATCAGAAATAAACTTATACATCTATCTGTTTTTACTTGACCTTTTTGTCACTAAACTACCGGGATAAGAAGGAAGTTCTTATTTGTCCTTCTGTGTTTTTGCAGTGTTGTAAAAACAGCAGTAGTGCATTACAAATGTGAGAAAAGTTACTTCAGTTTTGGAATTTATCTGTCGTTAAATCAACCTGCCCAGAGACTACAGGTGGAAATTAGCACTTGTGCTATAACCTGGTACAATGCATCTCTCCTATGTAAGGTTAATGTATATTGTACATTGTCCCTGTTTCATTAAATAAATAAAATAAAATAAAACACAGTAAGGTTACAATGTCACATATAAATTGATAGTTGCAACTGGAAAGGAAAGAAATAATGTGTTGCTGTTGTGAAAATACAAATTATTAGGCAAAAAGGAGACAACACAAAACAGCTCTGCTTGTGTTTAAGTCTCTCCATGAACTTGCACCAAAATACATGTTAGTGCCTTATGTCAATGTTTGAATCTCGATACACTTCTATTGTCTGTGCATATGACTAAAAGGATTTGTTTCCTTTTTTCTTTTAAAGTTAATTTGATGAGGATTTTTAAAATATTTTAATAAGGTTGTTTTGTTTTGTAATTTTACTGGATCTTTGTTGAGCACTTTGAATTGCTTTGTGAATGAACCGTGGTATACAAATAGATTTGCCTTACCTTGCCTACTTCCTGGTTCAAGTCAGGACAGGAGCAGCAGCTCGCTTGGATAGGCCGGTGAGCAGGCCATTACAATAATCTAACCCAGGGGTTCTTAACCTTTTTGACCTCGAGGCCCGAATACTCATGTGCAAAGTAACCTGGGGCCCAATCTCATAATAATTGTATTGTATTTTACCGATTGTGTGGCCCTCAAGGAGGTGCTTGCGGCCCAACTTTGGGCCCCGGCCCTATGGTTAAGAATCACTGATCTAACCTACTGGAGACAAATGCATGAATAAGTCTCCCCAAGTCAGGCTTTGACACTATACCTTTGTTTTTGGCAATGTTTTTAGATGGTAAAAAGCTGCTGATGTTATTGACTTACTGTAGCTGTTAAATTTCAAGTCTGAGTCCATTATTACCCCCAGATTTCTAACTTGACTTGAAGGTTTCAGAGAGAGAGAGACTGAAGGTGACTGCTGACACTTTCTCTGTGTTTCCGTGGGCCAAAAATGATAACTTCAGTCTTGTCTAAGTTTAGCTGGAGAAAATTGTTTTGCATCCACACATTGATCTGTTGGAGGCAAAAACAGAGTGAATCACCTGCTGTTAGTGACACATAGATCTGAGTGTCGTCTGAATAGTTGTGATAGCTCACATTATTACTGTTTAATAACTGACCTAAAGGCAGCATGTAAAGATTGAAGAAAAAGGGTCCCAAGATTGACCCCTGAGGCACACCACAGGTCAAGGACATGTGTTCTGACACCAATTCAGTAACTAGAGTGAAATGAAATTGAGCTGAGGCTTTCGGTGTGCCAGCCCGTGGTTTGTCATTTACATGTGTTTTGTTTTTGTTTATTTGTTTGTTTTTTTGCTAAATATACTCTGCAATTTTAGTAAAGGAAATACTGTTTGTCTTGCAAATATAACACGTAGAGGTAATTCCACAACTGTTGTAGCAACCGTATTGCAAACAAAGGTTTGATTTGACAAATGCTAGTATCTTAAAACATTGTTAAATGTTTGTCTAAACTCCAGGTCAGTTGTGTGTAAATTGTCTTTGTATTTTGGTGCTTTTTGATGACATACTGTATGTGGAGGGATTCTGATCATTTTCAATTTTTCTTTGTCAGTTTTTCATAAATTGCAACTTAACTGCTGCACAACTATGATGAATATTTAAAGTACAATCTATAGTTGTAGTAACAGTTCATTTTTAAACATTTGTCTCTGAATGGAAGCTCGGATGAGTGACATTTGTTTGACAGACGCTGGTGTGAAATGACCAGGTCTCACAGGCTCCGCGGCAGCTGTGGAGCGACAGATGATTCTATTTATCCTTCTGAGTGAAGCAGGATGGAGTTTACTCACACATTTCTCCTGAACAAGTGAAGGAGAGTGAGAGCTTCAGGGACTTAAACTGCACTAATGCTTGTGGACCTGTGTGTGAATCAGGACTGACAGGAGACAGCAGATGTCTCCTCTCCTCCATTGTTGCATAGCACACATTTTGTCTGGTTTCTTACAAAAACTATAAAGATCCAAACCAATCTTTACCACACAAATTTACCATACAACCTTTTTTGCGTGTCTTTTGTCCTATTCACATGCAGCGTAATATTTATCTCCGGACCTCAGGTAACTGCAATGCAAACTAATGAGACTTTTGTGGGCTTGCACCTCACGCTCTGCCGTCATGTACGTCTGGGTGGTGACGCAACACATGGTCATGTATCAGTCAAGCGAGCGCCCTGTGAGTGATCCAACTCTGAATATTTGTCTCTGAAAACAGTTCTTTTAACAGCTACGACCCTCGAAACCAAATTTAAACACCAGCCACGTTACAAAAAAATAAAAATAAATTTGCCAAGTTAGGGTTCAATCATGTCCATGTTTACTATGGCTCTCATGCTGGTTTTATTGTTCTAAAAAATAACAAATAGATGTTATTATAAATATGAAGCCTGCTTATGCATTTTACTGGTCTGGATCTTGATAAAAGGTGGTGCCGCGATTAGCGCTCTGACCTCATAGGGTTCAATTCGGCCCGGGGCATTCTCCATGTGGAGTTTGCATGTTCTCCCCGTGTCTGCGTAGGTTTCCTCTGGGTGCTTCGGTTTCCCCTACCTCTAAAAACATGTCCATTAAAGGAGACCTATTACGTAAAATCTACTTTATGAGATTTTAATCATGTTATAACAGTGTTCTCTCATCATTAGTTTACCAAAAGTTGTATTTGGATTGATTCATGCATGTTTGTAATCTTGTGTTGTGTTGCAGCTGTAGCTCCACAGCTCAGAAAATCCCTGTCTTCACCTACCACCTATCCCCGCCCACTTGTCTGTATTTACTTGTGATTAGTCAAAAATTAGGACTGCGAGTAAAACCTGTAAAGTTCAAAATTGTCATGCTGACACCAACAACAAGAAAATGTAATTTTTTTAATCTGTGGCCTATAAAGATACTTTTTATAATGAAGAGGCGGGCCAATCAGTTTGGCAGTTTTGAACTGAAAGTCAATGGTCAGTTTATTTCTAAGCTGTTTTAGATCATTTTTGACTTTTGCAATGAACAAAATGTGAATTATTGATCTGCATAGGCCATAGTTTCTTCATAAATATACAAAACAAAAGATCAATTCAAATTTGAAAATATATATATAAGTTGGTCACATGTCATTTGGTGTATGTTAAAGCCACCTAGAGGTGTAAAAATATATTGAACTGATTGATTAGAAAATATAATATAACTGTGGGCATTGAGCTTTGAAAAATGGCAATGTATTGGCCATAGCACCCCCAAAGAAACAGTCATGAGCCGCACTGACGAGGCCCACATTTACATTAAGATGGACTGAACTGAACTGACTGAACAAACCAAATCAAACCTCACTAACATGTAAACCAGAGGCCAAGGTTAACAGCTGTGTCTCTATCGAAACTACACCACACAGTTTTATCTGAGAGTGGAAGATGTTCATGCGTAACCCGTATTTAAAAAGTATGATAAACAAACTTAACTCTCCCTCGACATGCTAACACAGTAAGCACACAGTTGTAAAGACGATGATTTGAACCAGAAATGCCACATAAACAGCTAATGACATGTTTTTGACGAGGGAACATTGCTGGAACAAAGTTAAAACTAGTTTAAAAAAAGTAAGACACTGCAGCTGCTTCCACTGAAGGTTGCCAGACTGATTATTAACTAACCTTGAAAACAGCACAACAACACCATCTGATCTGATTATTTCCTCAATTACTCTTCCATCACGTCACTAACAAACCTTCTGCGTGACACTGAGGCTTCAGTCTCTGTCTCATTATCCGGAAACAAATCACAAAAACCAGATATCAATTTTTTTTTTCTGACACTGTAAAGCTAGATGCTCACGTTTGTACAAATGATTGAGTCCAGTTGACCTAAAATGAGCTCAATGTTCTGTTCACTAAAAACAAGCAACCCCAACTTTTGTAATTTGGGATAAAAGTAAATTGTATTCATTTTGTTCACAACTATGGCAATAACTCAAAATTTCAACATTCACTGTAAACCCAGATAGTAGAAGTCTTCAAAGTAGTCATCTGGACAGTGTTTCCGAAGATCAAGACGTAAAGTAATTTTCAATCTGATGGAAGTAGACTGAGACTGGCTGTATTTATATACTAAGATAAGCCCTCCCCCTAGGAGGGGCTAAACCAAGGGTGTAACTTTGGCATCAGGGTTGGTGGGGACACTCGGGTGTATGTATGTATATATATATATATATATATTATATATATATATATAATATATATATATATATATATATATATATATATATATATATATATATATAGTGTATTTATTTTTACATTTTTTTAAACCCTTGGAAACAGTTCACATAGAGAGAATAGTTAACAAGTGTTATTTATTTATTTTACTTATAGACTAAAAACATAACCATCAGCCAAATCTTTACAATTAAAAAATAAGTCAAAGCCTATTTGCACGTGTGCGATGGGTGGAGTCTTTGGTCCAGAAAGTCCGCTCCAGGTCTGCGCTTGGAGAATGCAGAACTGCTCGCTTCGAGGCGAATAACGCGCGGCGTTCTCCAGAGCGGGCAGTCAGCGCTATACAGACGCAAGCACAGCACAACGGTCTGACCGTACACGCTACGTAGGGGCACAGCTCGCTTCGAGGTGGATAATTCATGCGCTCCAAGCCGTGGGCACAGCTGATATGTGTGACCCGTCGGAAGAGACAGAGAGAGCGAGCGAGCGTGAGAGAGAGAGAGAGAGAGAGAGAGAGAGAGAGAGAGAAGAGAGCGAGCGAGCGAGAGAAAAAGCCAGGTAGGCTCGAAGAAAACGCCACACAAAGAGCGCATTTAGGAGCGCGGAAAGACAGAAAGGAGTTTATAGACCCCCCCAGCTGACGGTAAATGCATGAACCAGTAGGAAGACACTCTGAGATTTTATGAAAAGTTGGTGGGGACTGTCCCTGTTGGCTCAGAATTGGTGTGGACATGTCCACACGGTCCTACGTAAAGTTACGCCAATGGCTAAACCCACCCAAACTTGTTCCTGAAACCTGTTCCTAAAAACTGTTTTGGTAACCCTAGCTTCCTTTGCATTGTTCCCTGTTTCTGACTGTGAGCACAGTCTCCAGGACTTATTATGCAACAAGATCACTCAGTATACTACCGTATTTTGTTCACAGGTAGCCAGGGCAATTTACAGTGTATTAGTTAGGGAGCTTGAAACAGTCTAGGCAGGCCCAGTTAGAACAAAGGAAAGGAAGCTGAGTACAATGGAGGAGCAGAGAACAATAGAACAATAGAAACAGGGAACAATGCAAAGAAAGCTAGGGCCTACCAAACCAGTTTTAGGAACAAGTTTGGGTGGGTTTAGCCCCTCCTAGGGGGAGGGCTTAACTTAGTGTGTGTCTTCTTTCATGTGCGCGGTTATAAAAGTGAAACAACAACAGTGATGAAACACCAGAGGATTAAAACAGGTTTATAAAGGTCACAGGAGAGCAGAGATGCTGTTACACTCCAAAGTGTTGTGGTCGTCAAATGAAAAAAAGTTTCCACAAACTTCGCTTCGCACAACATTTAAAAGAGACCTATTATATAAAATCTACTTTTCTGACATTTTAACATTGTTACAGCAGTGTTCTCTCATTATTAGTTTAGCTAAAGTTGTATTTGGACTAATTTCTGCATGTTTGAGTAATCTTGTTTTGTTCTGCAGCTGATGCTTCAGTGCACATGAATCCCTGTTCTCACCTACACCTATCTCCTCCACTTGTCTGTATGTACCTGTACTTGCGATTACTTAAAAATTAGGATTCAGAGTAAAACATGTAGGTTCAAAATTGTCATGTAGACAATTTCCAACTACAACAAACTACATTTTTAAAATCGGTGGCTTTTTAAGGACTTATCAGTTCTGCAGAAATTTAAGAACTTTTCTATTTCCAAGTTATTTTAAGTAATGTTTGTGTTTGAAATGAACAAAATATGAATTATTGACGTGCTTATGCCATAGTTTCTTCCTAAATATACAAAGAAAAAAAAGTGTCACAATAGAGGTGGTTGGCTCCCTCATTATCATACAGGAGGACTTTCGCAGTGGACCTTAAAACATTGTAGGAGAACCTGGCAAAAAAGCACAACTATGTATCAGACATGTCTAACGCATTTCTATTGAATTCATAAACTATACTCTGATATTGTCATGAAGCTATCATTTTTCCCAGCACGGCTCTAATGTCGGGCTTACAGTAGTTTAATCTTTTTGCTAAATTCATAAGTGCAAATGATCTGTTGTTGGCGGTGTGTTTTCGCTCCATATTTTGGGAGGTAATGAGAGAAATGTGAATCCGCGCAGATCAAATAAAGAGACAGACGCGAGATTAAGACTTTGATTTCCTCCTTGTCATTTAGAAACATTCATTACAGGATTTTTGGTGAAATAAACAACACAGATGAATGAAGAGCGTGGAAATGACTGGAGTGTTTTATCGTCTTCCTTTCAGTTCGAACAAGTTGAGTAATAATTTCATCAACATCTGTGTTATTTCTCAGTAAATAGCTTGTTTTATGGTTGAACAGTCTGATGATGATTTGTCAGATTTTGTATTTGATGTACAGAGGGAATTATTTGTGTCGGTTTTGCCCAAATACAAACGACATCTTCAGGTGGGATTTGAACTATAAACCAACTTCACTGTCATTTCATAATAGTAGCCATGTTCTCACAGTGTCTCTCATCACTAGTTTATTCACAGTTGTTCAGATCTTGTATTGTCCTGCAGCTGATGCTACAGTGCTCAGAAAGTTCAATTTTTCCCTACCCCTTTTCTTACACCTTTGTCTGTATTTACTTGTTATATAAAAAAAAATAAAAAATCAGATCCAAGTAAAACATGTAGGGCCAGAATTTATCAAGCATTTGCAAAGGTTAGGGGGAGCAAAACCTTAGCAGAGATGACATTTTTCTCTCACACACAATCTTGAGGGTGGTTCATATGCGTTTTGTTTAGTTTGTTGTATGTGCATCTTCCAATATTGAAGTTTGTGTAAAAAGCTCAGAAAGAACACACAATTATTATTATTTTGCACCCGCAATTTAGCACCTGGCTTGATAAATCAGGCCTGCAGTGTTCAAAATGGTCATGTAGCCCATTTCCAACAACAAAAACAGTCATTTTCTCTGCTGAAGTAAAATTTGAAAGTGAAAAGGCTGTTTTAGATCATGTTTGTGTTTACGATGAACAAAGTATACAAATTATTGGTTTATATTTGTTCTAGTCTCTTCCTAAAACACATGGAAAACTCACACAAGGTGTCATATTATGTCTTTTTCATTTCATGAAAGACCTTTTTTGGGATTTCATTTTTAGGGATGTAATGCAGTCCATATCCGTGATAAAACATTTTTGTGTGACTTCCTTTACTTTCAGTGTTTTCCACAGAGCGGTTGTGTATTATGTGCTGAGTTGCGGCTCATTCGTCCAGCTCAGATGAAGCTCTTGTGGTGCTGTGTCTGTCACTGTCTTTGATCCCTATTTGTTTATTTGTTATTTTATTTAGAATTCTCCGATGAAATCTCATGGAACGACAGCTTGTAAATGACTATTCTTAACACAGATTCATTTTTTGGCCCATGACACAGAATTGAGTCGATTATTAATAATATAATAATGTGTGTCATAGACATGCAGAAAATAAATGCATTTACACTGTTTACGTGACGTGGCACAAACATAAATAAAATGTACATATACCAGGATAAGCGCAATTTCACACCTTTTAGCGTAAATCTGTTACTTTGTATATTGGGCTATATGTAATGAAATACGAGTTTTGGTTGAAGCCACATGGGGACATTTCCTTTAGGTTTAACGGGTATGTAGCCTTCAAGTTACTCAAATGGGTAAGTTTAGGACTGAGGTTTAAGATTAGGATGAGGATTTTGTAAAATATATTTATGTATATAAACATACAGAAATAATAACACATTTTTGACACGTGTGTTTGCAATGCGTGTCATATTTACACAAAAAAGTCGTGAAATCAAGCTAATTATACGCTTTTGACATGTCCTGTAATGTCGTGGTGTTTTTCATCACGACATTATATTTTCCATCCTGAGACTTGGATGGAAAATTTTAATTTAAAGAAGGGCTTTGGGAACCCAGGGCAGCAGACATCACCTGTGTCTGAGCTCCTCCTGCACTTTTAATGACACAGAAATCCCACACGCGCTGATGGATCATGAGCCTGGATCAGTTTGGTCTGGACTGTTACAGGACTGGACCTGTATGTTTTTTTTAAGTTGAAGGAGAAAACTGTTGAACCTCTAACCTTCTTGTGAGGTGAGCGTTAACCACTCTGACACTGTGACGCTTGTAAAGGATCAGGATCTGTGGCAGTGTTCTCAAAAGCTCGTACTGCAACAAAACAAAGACTCTGGTAAAGACACCTATATCCATCTCCATAGACAATGTTCTGAAGTTTTAGTTTTCTCTTCTTCATGTAACACAGACATTTCACCTGCTTCTGTCTCCTGGTTTTGAGATTATAATTCAATCCCAGCTCAAACATCCCAAACCTCGCATTCTGAAAACAGCAGGATGTGATTTCTCCAAACCGACACGACTCTTTTGCTCTGTGTGCGGTACATTTATGGACTTGTTCTGCTTAAATACAAACTCCTGTGAACTCAGACACACACACGACTCTGCTGCACAAACGAACGGATCCATTTACGTCTCACCTGTTTCTCCCGAAGTCTGAACATTTTCAAAAGCCTCACAGTGCAGCTCCTGGATCGATCTGTCCTGGTGAAGGAGGAGGTGAGAATGAGAGAGGAAGGAGAGAAGGTGAGGGGGAGAGGGAGGCAGGGAAAGGGGAGGGTCAGTGCTCTCTCTGCTCTTCTGGTTCTGGAAGCTAAATGCTAACAAGAGAACCACTGTTTGTTTACTGTTCAGAGGAGTTACATTTCGAAAAACAAAAGAAAAAGCCAATGTAAGTCTCACAGTAACAGGAACACAAAGTCATTTAAATTTTTTTATTTCAGACAACAAAAAACTAAGGTTATAAGATGCATAGAAATTAGTGAATCCTTTTTATGCCAGAGGTGGCTCAAAGTAGAGTTTAGATCGGGCCCAAAAAAATCCAGCCCAAGCCCGCGCACGTCGTGTCCGAACCCGACTGGAACCAGAGTCAGTCTCTGTGTGAGTGTCTCTCTACTAAAAGCGCTTCCTCCACCGCACATTTCTCTCTCTCTCTCCCTCTCTTGTTCCTTCTTTTCTCACCGGGCATGTAACGTGCGCACTTTCTCTCTCTCTTCGGATGAAAGACGTGTCTTTTCTGTCCTTCATTCTTCTTCGCTTTTACCTGCTCCGCGCTTATATATACTGTAATTCTTCTGTCTCTCCTCACTCCGCGACGGTGCATCAAACGTCTCACGCCGTATAGTTGGCCACTTAAAACACTCGCTCTCTGTCACTGCGGTGGTTTTGCGCTGTGTTCTGACGCGGCTGTCAATCATCTGTGGAACGCACCTGTACAGTTCGACTCTGCGTCTTGGCTCGAACGCCGACCAGGCCCAACAACTACGTGACAAATGTGGGCCCAGGCCCGGCCTGAAAATTAGGTCGGGCTCGGGCTGAGTTCGGGCTTGGGTCCAGAATCTAAACTCAACTAGAGCATCAGCCGCAGGACAATACTAAATTACTGAAACATGCATGAAGCAATCCAAACACAACTTTGGGTAACCTAATGAGAGACACTGTTGTAACATGGTTAAAACTCAGAAAAGTAGATTTTACATAATAGGTCTCTTTTAGCTCAACTTTACAATTAACAAAATGTAACTTACTGTTTTACATGTCACAGTTTATTACTAAAAACATGGAAAGTATAAAATACTCTATTCTCTCATCATTTTTGTCATATTTTCTCTTCCACCTCTTTACTCTTGTAGCATAATTTATATTTTGCTCTTTTCACATATATAGTTGTCACATTCATGTCTAAATCTAAAGTCTTCTTGCCTCGTCTGTTCCCTCTCTCATCGTCAGAACCTGTCTCACTCTCTGAAGCTCCAGTGTTCCAGAGTAAAACCTGTTTGTTTAGATTGAAAGAGAAAAGTCGGACACAAATGTGAAGAGACAAATGTGTTCACACTGACAGGAAAATCCATTCTCATAAAAGGGTTTGGGTCAGTGGAGTTTGTGCGGCTGCTCATCACCTGCTCTCACTGTCACTTTAGAGAAATAATGTGTGTGTCCTTGAGCAAGACACTGGTGAGAGAGAGAGTAAAGCAAAGGCAAAGGAACTGGATCAGAGGAGCATATGAGTT
The DNA here is from genome assembly GCA_038363315.1 of Mugilogobius chulae. Lineage (NCBI taxonomy): Eukaryota > Metazoa > Chordata > Actinopteri > Gobiiformes > Gobiidae > Mugilogobius > Mugilogobius chulae. Next base: position 18,775,935 of record CM076402.1, on the reverse strand, counting down.
TAGTCAAATGATTATGAACAAGTAAGAATAAAGTGATGTTTATGTCTATTTTATAAGGTTCAAACATGCTAATGCTACTTCAGAATGTTACGAACCAGGGTTAAGATTGGGATTACAAACAGGTTATTTGGTTAAGATTATATTTTTGGAAATTCTGCTAACCAACACAGGTCAGATTTAGGATTAGCATTGGATGAAGTGTCTTTTCTTGGGTCACTGGTATAAGACTTTGGACCTCCCTGTACCTCCCCTCGTGTCTCCCCCGTCACCTCCAGGACCAGAGCAGTGTCTCTACGTGGACCTGTTCCAGTCTGAACCGCAGCTTTATCGATCGACTCACACTTGTTTTTGTTTTGTCGTTTGTCCACAGCGGGATTCCAGGGAAGAAGTGCGGCACCATAATCCTGACGGCGGAGGAGCTGAGCAACTGTCGAGTGAGTCAAACTTACACAAACATACTGGACGATTTGACAAACGAAAACACAGCGTTTCTACGTCTGGCTTCAGAGTTTGTTCAGTGCTTTTGTTTTACTGTTTGTATAAGTCTTCATGTCGCTGCTGTTTTATGTTTTGCCGGTCAGTCATTTGAAGTTTGTGAAGACATCTTGGATTGCACATCGTAGTAGTATAGGCCTATTGTTCTGTAAAAGTGTTTATTCTTGGGTTCTTCAGTCAAAAACAATACAAAAACAGTATATGCATGATTTAGTAGGGCCGGGACGAGACAGAATTTTCACGAGCCATGAGATTGGGTCTACAAGATCGAGGCAAGACATGAATTTAAAATAAATTGCATTATATGTTTCAATTCGGAGTCAAATTACAAAATGAGACTTTTATTGTTTATTAGATAGATAGATAGACAGATAGATAGACAGATAGATAGATAGATAGATAGATAGATAGATAGATAGATAGATAGATAGATAGATAGATAGATAGATAGATAGATAGATAGATAGATAGATAGATAGATAGATAGATAGATACTTTATTGATGACCGTAGTGAGAGACAGATGACAATCTGGTGCAGGTGGAGCAAGTGAACTGTTGTCTGTTGTTTCAGTCGGTGATAAGACCATCCCCACAAAATCTTCCTCTGCAAAAGCTTCGGCTGCAGCAGATGTAAAAGCATTTCAAAAGTCCTATGGTCCAAAGCTAGCAAAGTTAGCTTTCATAGCTTTATTATTTCATTAGCATTATTGTTAGTTTAATATTTATTTAGTTTAGCTTTACCTGTCATTATGTCTATCACCTTATATTCTTATTATTTAAATGATCTGAGTTAAATCTTTTGACTGAAATTGTCCTGCTCTGGCTCCGCCCCCTTTCTCCTGCCTCTGCAGCTGCTGACAGGGACCAGACAGAGAAGGAGACACACTTTTGTACTTTTACAAAGTTATTGATGACATAGGCCAAAATATCTCTGTGTGGATCTATTTTAAACTATGTTTAAATGTGAAAAACACGGCGCTGTTCCCACGATGTTCGCACGTAATATATATATTTTTTTGCATGAACTTTGACAATATTGGTCCCATCATTACAAAATAAAAACTGGGACAGAGTATTGACCCTATTTTGTCCCGCCCACTTGGCTTGGAAATGCACTTCCTGTTTAGCTCTGTTAAGGTAGCTAACATGTTTGTTTGTCTGTCTTGTTGGGCAATTTTAATTAAATATAATGACAGTTAAAATAAACCCATCGACTGAAATCTACAGGCTAAATGCAGCTAAACAGGAAGTGCACGTCCTAGAAAGTAGGCGGGACAAAATAGGGTCAATAGACTTGTTTTTTGTGTCAGAATAAGTCTGCTACAATTCTGTGTGTGGAGGAGACTTTTTACTACAGCTGCTCAAAGATACAAAACATCTCCATTCATATTAGCCTTTGTAGTTCTGTATGTGTGCGTATAGTATCGTGACAGGTTGATCTCGCGAGACATTTAGTCTTGAGTTGAATAAAGCACAGCCTACGCTGCACTTACACTCGCTTCTCTGGAGAGCTGTCAATCATCTGCGTCGGTCTTGTTAAGCAGCGCAAAAACTAACCGCAGAATGAAAAATTGTGGAATAAAATTTAAATAGCCTACAGTAAATTATGCATTATTCCTCATTTTTCTTCAACTCTTAATTCATATGAGTATTTTTTCAGTTAACGGCACATTTTACCGGCAAAAGTCTGGCAGGTGCTGACCAACATAAACTCTACTACACTAAGTTATTACATAAAAACAGGTACATCTCTTTCAAAATGATCTCTTTCAAATGAATCGAGTTGCTGTTTGTGTATTTTTGTTTCACCTTCTGGGATTTTTAATGTATTCTTTTTAAGTTGGATCATCTTTAACTAAACATCCAAATGCTTCTCTCTGTGTTGTGTTTCCGAGGTCAGGCAGGCTCATTGACCCTGCTTTATTTGTCTGCTGAGAGCGTTGGAAAGGTCGTGTTTGTGAGATTTTGTGCAGATTTGTGGAGGTGGTCAGACACTCATCAATAATGAGGAAGCTCTGAGGCCGGTTTGGGCTTTAGCCTTGAAACGCAGCAGCAGCAAAAACACTTGGAAAATAAAGACCAGAGACACTGGACTGAATATAAACTCACGTATGAAAGAAGTCTGCCAAGGATTGAAAAGACAGACTGGATCCAGGTGTTTAGATGTTTACAACAGCAACAACAACAGCAGCAAAAAAAAGAATGCTGCTAATACATTTAACAAAGGCATTATTATACATCTATAGAAAATGCTTAAAGGCCATTTGGCAGATGATCACATTTTCTAATTCGGACTTTTCAGGGGTCATGTCGTGTTGTAGTGAAGTCCAAATGTCCAGCAGGTCAAATTTCCCACAATGCATCTGGAAAAGTAGTTAGCATCGGCCGTCACTAAAACAGTCAATATAGACCATAATGCATTGCAAAAGTGCTGTAGTAAAGTATTTGTGCTTTCTACTCTGTACAATTTCAAAACAAGTTAGTTCACAGACAGTTTTTTTCTTTCTTAAAGGAGCATGGCGTAAGTTGCAAAGGTTTTGAACAAGGGCGCCATCTTTGGCGTTTTGTGGCACTGCACCCACCCTACTATCAGCAGCTGAAGACGTATTTTAGGCTTAAAAGATTCTTTTGACACATCGTTACTTTCTGCTAAATATTTTCTTGGCTAAGAAGACAAAGTTATTTGTATGAAAAGTAGATGCTGACTATTTTATTTGTTCTTTTTGACTGACTAATCAGTTTTCTCTCCTCCAAAGTTACACAAGGAAAGATTATTGAGAGTTTCAGGAAAAGCTTTGTTTTAGCGTGAGAGAAAACTGTAAACAAGCTTTTTACAGGACTCATTTGTCATAAACTAAATGCTAAATGACAAATAATTACTCTAATAAAACATAAACCTTACCGAGACAAACAGCTAAGCGCTAAGCTAAGCTTTGACTAAATGTGGATGTACTTTGACAGGCCTGAGTCTGACCTTCTAATGAAAATAATCGCCAGATGAGCGTCTTATTGATCTCCTGCACAGTTCTTCTTTCTCAAAAACATGTCCAAGTGCTCCTCGGCTCTGCCAGTCGGCTCATGCCGGTTGTTTTAATCGGACCTAGGCTAATTTTTCTGTGTTGTGGGGGTTCGGAAGCTAGATGGCAGTATTTACCACTGATTATTTATTAAATTTTTTTATGAAACAGTTTACAACATTCGTCTGTTGTATAAAATCGAGAGCGTTGGCGAAACAAATAGAAATAATGCCAATAATCCAGTGAAGGAGAACTAGCGCGGGAAAATGCGACCAGCGCCACTCACATTTATGAGCCTGTCTGCGCTTATACAAGCAACCTCGCTAAGTTTACAAAACAGAATGGCGCATATCCAGACCTGTGCCAATGGACGGTAATTTTATATATCGTAATATTGAGCATTTTAACTTACGCAATGCACCTTTAAAGGCGATGCAGGTTGTTGTGAGGTTGTACATCGAGACCTTTTTTATGTTAAACCATTAAAAAATTCCCTAAACTTTCTAATATCTAACAATTGCTCATTTGCTGCATGATTAAATAAAATAATCTTCTTACTGTAAAGTCCATTTTACACTATGATGCACCTAGCGCCAACTTTTGTACTTTTACTCAAGTAAAGTTGAGGACTTTTACTTTTACCAGAGTCATATTTCAGACATGTAACTGTACTTTCACTTAGGTAGTGAACTTCAGTACTTTTACCACCTCTGATGATAAATATGTGGGTGTCACACTGACTTGACCAGTATTTTTTACTGGTCAAGCAGCAGAGTCACGTGACCAGTGTCAGGTTTGAAAGACCAGATGAATGAGTCACTGAAAAGTCACAGAACAGGGCAGGACTTTAGTGATTGAGTGGTTATGGAAAGAGTGTGGACATTCAGACAGAGCGTCAGTTTAGTGTGATAGTCCAGTGGTTCCAAAGTGGGGGTCGGGACTCTGGGGGTCGCGAGATGATTTCAAAATGTATTTTTACAATTATTACTTGGCATTTTTGGAGAAGCTGGGTTGTATAAAGCGATACACTATCAAAATAAACACATTTAGGCCTGTTTTGTAACTTAAATGAATACAAAAGTTGATACTTTTTGCTGTGGGGGTATACATTTTATTCGAGAGTGTAATATTATTTGTCATAGTTTTTAAGGATGCACCGATCCGATATTAGGATCGAATATCGGTGTTGATCCAGGTATCGATATCGGTTCAGTCGATTTCATTGTTTAGAACATCTCAAATTGTTTGACATTTTATTCAGCTGAAGTTGTTAAGTTGTGACTTGCACCATAAATAGATAATAGATAATAGAACAGAACACTAAAGGACCGAATGCCTTATGTTTTGAAAAGGAAAAATAATCTAATTCAGTCCTTACATCAGTATCGGTTAATATCGGGTATTAGCAGATACTTAAAACCAAAGTATCACAATCAGTATTGGAACTGAAAAAGCTGGATCGGTGCATTCCTAGTTTTACAGCAGTTAAGTTGCAAATTATGACAAAATTGTGCATAATCTCCCATAAAAATTACAAGTTGATAGGCACATCTATAGCCTAAAATTCTGCAAAACATCCTAATAACTGATTTGAAATAAAAATGTTTTATGCTTGTGACTCATTACAAAGCTGATCAACCTCAAGGACATTTTCAAACCTTTATTATTAACCCTCTGACACCCAGATACACCTGTACCCATTGTGTCACAAACGGTTCCCGACACACAAAGGCTATAAAATAATACTTACTTTTAATTTTTTTCTACTTTCAATGGCTCATTTTTTCGTTAGCTTGTCTTCTGTCCAAACATATAAAAAATTCTTAAAGTTTATTGAAATATTTTAGTTATAGGCCAATTTAGGTCCAAAAGTCTAATTTAAGTCAAAATGTAGTTTTTAGGTCAAAAGATGAATGTTGTTTTTTATTAGACATTTTTTCACTATTTTTTTCAACATGTTATTTTCACATTTTTACTCATCTGTGTGTCCTCAAACACTTCAGGCCTCTCCCCTGACTCATCACCAACACATCCAGACCATTTAAGCCCTGATCACAAATTTCAATATTACACAGGGGCCATGTATAGAACAGTAGTGCTTTACAAAAACGTCCTTATAAAATACCCTATGGGCCCCTGGGGGTCCAGGGGTCTCAACTCACGAAAAATGTCAAATTATTCAATTTTCAACCCAGAAGCTTATTTGAGATGGTATTTCATGATCTCACATTATTTAATGTCTGTATTACATCAGGCTGAAAAAGTGAGTTTATAATGGAAGTCAATGGGGCACAAACGGTTCTTTTAGGGCTACGTGTAAGCAAAAAATGTAGCCAAGAAGTGGGCGGGGCTAGGTGAGGTCTGAAGGTGGCATTTTTAATTTGATCAAAAATAACATTACCTGGAAAGTTTCATGGTTCTAAACCCAAGGCAACCTATTTCTTTCTAACAATGAAAAAAAAAAAACTGCAAAATGTACACAAACGGTCCCCATAGGTGTCAGAGGGTTTTAATTCGTTTATAAAGGAAGTCTGTATTTCTGGAAACAAGGAGTAGGCGGAAGCTCAAACGCGTCATATTTGGAAGCTCGGTCTTCTGTGGGGAAAGTCATAAGAAAGTCTTATGTTAAGGTAACTGGAAGCAAACATTTTTACTGTATTCCTTAAGTCCACATTTTCAGTTGAGCAAGTGAGTGATAAAGCAGTTTTTCTGATGCACTGTTAGATGTTATGTTTCCCCAAAGAGGTCTGTTAATGGGCGTGGCCTCTGATGTCGAATTTATATATTGACCAGTCTAGTTGGTTGCATGCATCTCCTGTGTCGGTAAACAAATAATACCTCTGTGTCCTGAGTCTACGGGGAACAGTGTGGAAGTTTGGACACAGAAGAGGAGACTAGGAGAGAGACACTTTGTTGTCATTATAATTGCAACAATCCAAACTCCTCAGTGATTGACAGATAAAGTTTTATTATATCTGTTTTTTCCTGCTCTGTGTTTCCCTCTCTTGCCTCCTCGGAGCTTTGGGGCACCACTTAATACGATTTGATTGACAGCTGAAGAATAAGGAAGTGAGGAGACAAGACGAGGAAAGGAAGCGAAGGCAGATCATTGAGACCGGGGCAGAGTCGGACAGTTGTGGGTCGTGTTGATGAGTTCTGTTACATGTGCAGATCTGAGGCTGTAAATAAGAATTACTCTGACTGTGGTTGCTGTTTGTTGACTCTATAGCAGATCTAGGACTTGCAGCTTTCGGTTCGTCTCATATTTATGCCTTTCACTAAATCTTGAGAATCCATCTGCGGAGAGCACACATTTGAACTGAAACAAACATGTCCGAAAGTCTTATTAGCAGAATACAGATTTTTAGACTTTGAAAAACAAGTAAGCTTTTCTCTTAACTGAACAGAAAGGAGAGACTTGAGTCACATGACTGACCGAAGCCATACTTTTGCATTTTTCAGAACTTGCTTGGCTTTTAAAGTGAACCCTGAATATAATCACATGTTTATCCTAAAACACTTATAATATCATCACTTATATAAATACAGGGCAAATACCTTGGAAGTATTTGTAGTTTTATTAAATACTGTTTTTAAAAATGACATGGAGGCTGCCATTTTGCTGCGGTTATGACATAAAATAGTGTTGTCAGGGTAACAGGCGTTAGCAGGTACTAAGCAACATGAATTCCTGGGTTAAACCTTGTCAGTTTGAGCCAAATACAGAACGATTATGTGAAATCTAGAAAAACTGAAGATAATCCAGAGGAAGAGACAAGAACTGGACACTGTCATGGTGTTTTGTGGCACTGTTAACAGATAAAATGTGGGAGTAACCATGGAAACACTATTTATGTCATCAACCAAAATGGCGGCTCCCAGCGGCTTGAAAACAACATAAACAATGACAATTTTATAAAAAATAGTAAACAGTTATATATTTATTTGTAATTTATTTAATAAGCAAAACCAGTACTAGTGTTTTAGCCATATTTGTCTTCATATCCAGGGTTCCCTTTAATCTCCAAAGACTTAACTGTGTCTTGCCCTTTGTATGACTGGAGGCTTGACTCAACTTGACTTGTGACAAATTACTTGACTGCTTCACTCACTATTCTGTGTCCTGCGCTTGTGTGCGCTCTGGCACCACTGCTGTCTTGGTGTCTTACAAACACCTCGTCTCAAATGCAGAGCGCCTATAACTACACTTTTGCCATCTAAAGTTTACATTTTAGTAGATCAGAGCCCTTTGTTATGGAATCAAGAAATCCAAGACAGCTGGACAGTTAGAAAATGCCAATGATCACACCATGTGTTTCTCCTTTTTATTGTAAAAGGATACCTCAGGTCTCTCAGGAAGTTCTTTGTGAATCTGTAGCTGCCTTAAGTGTAAAGTTTAATTAACGTGTGTGTGTAAGAGCAACTGGCTTTCTACTTTATGCTTCCAAAACTCTTTGTCCTGTGATGGGACCTCGAGGCTCAGGACATCCCAAGTTTAAGCAACATGGTTGAGTCACTGGGGCCCCAGAACAAGGAGACAGACTATGGAGAAGGCTGGGAGAGGATGGAGGAGACAAAGGCAGGCCTCCGCTTAATGCATAGCATGCCTTAGCTAATGGACAATGGACCGGAAAAGTTTAAATGGAGAGAAACCTCACAACTGGATAATATGACCTCCCACAATGACTGCAAGAGGACCCTGGATTCTCTGGACTTTCTCTCTCTCTCCTCTTGCTCTGATCACAAATTCCTAAATTCGGTCTCTGATTGGTCATTGAATTTTTAACTTATTCTGGAACTTATCCTGGTCTGGAGCTGGCTATGAGTTTGCCGCATGTTGCCGGAGATTTACCTCGATAGGAAGCAATCAAGCTTCGTAGGACTGCCAGACCAGGTTTAACCCAGAACTTTGGCTTCGCTAAACCGGTAAAGCTTCGTAGTATAAGGCTCAGCACGCGCTGTGTGTAGTGCTCTATTGCACTCGTGGTACCTTTTTTTATTTATTTAAAGTGCTCAGTAGATTGTTCTCGTGTAATGAAAATACCAGTGTGTAAATTGCTGCTTGTGCAAAGCTTATTTTTTCGTTTGTCTTTGAGCTGTTGCCGACCGAGCTACTGTTGACTTCACATGACTTAATGCTCACACAGCAACTTGACTTGACTTGAACCTCAGGACCTTTAACTTGAGTTTCAGTGACTTCTACATCTCCTACTGAATTAGATAAAGAGATACAAGACTGTCTTTGGTTTCTATCAGGACTTTTTTGCAGTTTGAGCTGTACCAGTAATATCCAGTGTGAGAAATGAATAAAGTCATTAAAGATACATTTTTCCTTTAAGCAGAAACCCTTGGTCTTGGTCCGTTGCCTCCTCAGCGTCGACATTACACTGCTTTTACAATCGGACAATTATAATGAAGATCCTGCAGGAGCAAAGATCACCAAAGCAGCAGAAGAAGAAGAAACAGAGAGAGATTCAAATCACACGGCTCCCGGGTCTGTAACTGCCACTGGAGCTGTTCAGGATCAATACTTTATGACTTCCCTCTCCCCAGGCGACTCACTCAGACCTCCTCTCCCCAGACGCCTCACACAGGGCTCTCAGCGAGGCTTAATTACTGTCTGTTATCGTATTCAACGGGCGTGGAGCTTCTGTGAGCAGAGAAAACCTCAGGGATGAAGGAATGTTAAAGGAGAATTGTCTGATTGTCTCTTGAACATGCTTTGAAATAGAACATGTGCAGAAACACACAACCTCATATCCTTCAACTGTACAGCTGGACAATTAATCCAAAGATTGAGAGATCGCAAGTCATTCATGTCATATAATCGATTATTCAGGAGAGCAGCAGCTGATTCTCTGTCAGTAAAATGTGTGTTTGGTGGTGTCATGTTACTGTCCTTCTGTGACTAAAAGACAAATATTTGTTTTAAAATGTGTCTGTGGTCTGCTCTACTGACATCATACAGTTATATTGTACAGCAGCTGGCTTTAAGGTTGTACAGAGGATTTTTCAGAGAAATTCAGCGACTGTTTGTCTTTCTCCAGATGCTGCATCACTGCTTCTCCAATGTTCACTAAGACTTTCAGTAACTCTTTCTCCTTTCTTCCTTAAGAACAAAGGATCTCAGGATCTTGAAAAAATATTGTACTTTTTCAAACAGTAACTGAAAGATGCCTGTTTATAAGACATTTGATGAACATCAGTGCTGTTTTAGCCTTGCTTCTTTTCCCTTTCGTCTACTCTTTTCTCTTCAAACTTCAAAATGGTCTTTGTTCTACAGCTCCTGGTTGTGGATACAGTGTAAACTTACTGCTAACAGAGAAAGATTTACTTTGAATAAACTGCTAACCACTGCTTCTCTGTACTGAACAGCAGCTATAAAAAAGTGCAGTGTGTATGTAATAAAGCACAAAGTCAAGTCAGCTGCACTAGGGCCATAGTGGGATTGACGTGTTGAAGTGTTGTACTTGAGACCGGTCTTGTTTTTTTTTTTTTTTTTTTTCATAAGGTATTGATCTTGTCTCAGACAGTAATAAGAACAGCACAATAAGATCATATAGACAAAGATAAATGCAGAAAATGACAAAGATGGTTTTGATTTGGTCTAGTCTCGACCTCAACCCTCAATGGTTTTGATCTTCTCTAGATCTTGGTCTCAGTTACTGCCGTCTTGACCACTAGAATTCCCTCACAAACTTTGGTTCAGGAGCAGATTTGACATAAAATGGAAGGTCTAACACCAGGGTTATGCTGCATCCAGTCCGTACTCTGGTCTGGTGTTCGGAGGCTTCTGTTTCTTCAAAAGTAATGAGAGGCTCTCACACGACAATCCGTCTGGTCTGACGAGCCGTGCAAGCCCAATCTCACAAGAAAGCGTACATTTACCACGACATTACACAATATGTAAATTAGGTATGATTAGCACGAGTTCACAGCTGTTTTACGTAATTATAGTACGTGTCACAGTCCCCATTCATTTCAATGGTGGTTGTTAAGACGTGTTCTTATTTATGAATATTCATGAAATCCTGATTCTAATCTTAACCTGCCCCAAGCCCCAGACCTAACACATGTTAGTAACTTTATGCCTGAAGTTACCTGTTTCATGTGAAGAAAACGTCCCCACGTGGCTTCAACCAAAACTCATGTTTTTTGACACTGTGAAATCTCGTGTCATTTTTATGCTTTTTTATATCGTGCTAAATGCACGGCGTAACATAAGTACTAAAAATAGCTTTGAAGTCATGGTCAAAATACGTTGTTTTTGTGTCGTGGTAAGTACGCTATCTAGTGAGACTGTGTTGGCCGAGCAGATGTGCTCTGGTTGTCCAGATCTTTTCCGTGGGAAGGAGCTTTTTCTGGACTGCTGGAGCGCAGAGCCTTTTAGATGAATTTGTCGAAACAAGACCCAACAAACAAGAAACCAAGTGAGCGCTGGTGAAGTGCATTTGATGTTTTTCAAAATAAAATCATTACGTAACTTCTAATAATACAAATTAGTCAAAATCATAGAGACACACACGACTTTATTACACATGAAATGTAAATAAACAAACCGTGTTCATCCATTGTGTGACAAAAAAGCAAACATAAACGTGAAATAAGTGTTTACTAGTATTTCCTACACTTAAGTCAGTGATCACATAAACTCAAGTTGAGCGTGAACCTTGTGGACTCGTGGTCTTGCAATTCCGGCAAAGTCCGTACATATACATGCATACTCCGGTCTCAGTGTGAGTGGCCACCAGACCCAGACAGATCTGCATCTGGACTGGAGGCATTGTGAGCCCAGCGTTATGCTCATTACTTGCCACAATTCAGACTGCCAATGAGAATTTACAATAGAATCAGTACTTACACACCAGTGAGTTTGAGCAGTCACTGTTGAGCTCCATAAATGATGGAAAATGTTCTGTTGGCAAAGGAGAAACTAGTGATTTGTGCCAGTGGAAGTTGTACCAGCCTCTGTTTCTTAAGAACCATAAAAGAAACTGGTCATGTGACCTTGCATTATTGAAGACTTGGCCATTTTACTCATGAAGGAAGCCTAAATGCAAAAGAAATAAGAGCATTTAAATAGAATAAACAACCATCTTTTTATCTTCAAAATAACATTTGTGTTTTTTGATTGAACTGTGAAGCGCTTTGTGACTCTGTGTCTGTGAAAGGCGCTATACAAATAAAGTTACGTACAATACTTACTATTGCTGTATCTGAACAGTTATAATCAAGTTTGTAAATATATCACACATCTTTTAATGCTTTGGTAACGTACATTTTTAATAACCAGCCTGATGATTGCTCATAACTGAGAGATGATCCTTTTTTTTTTTCCAAATTGGTGAGGTTGGGTGATTTTTACCAAAAAGCTTCGGTTAAGTTGTGCCATTGGTACCCCATTAATAAATAAATGAAAACATGAAAAACAAAAAAAAAAATCATCATGCCAAGAATGTGTAAGACAAAACGAAGTCTGGGGGTTGCGAGATGTATATTTTACAATTATTACTTGCTTTTTAATCAGTTTTTTTTTAAAGCATAATTTTTGATTGAATTGTAATTATATAAAGCAATAAACTACAAAAAATGCATTTATTACAATTTTAATGATTTTCCAACTTGAAATTAGCTGTGTCCAACTGAAAACTTGGATGTTTTGATCACAAACTGACACAATAAAATAAACTGAGATCCTGCCTTGCTGTAAATAATTCAACTAATTTAACCACCTTTCTCATTGAGTGGATAATTACACGTCCTAATTACCCCTGACTGTCCCTTTCCTCTCATAAACACACACAGTTTCATGTTTTATTCACGTGTCCGGAGCGTGACCCTTTTACTCCGCGGCCAATCAGATTCCAGCCTGTCACGGTCACTTCCTGGTTTCTACTCCCTAAGGTCGCATCCACCGGTTTAAGAGATTAAACATTCAAACAGAGCTTCTGCCTCGATTATGTGGTGATCAGAGAATTCGTCAGAGTTTGTGAGGCTGAATCTCAATGAGGCTGATGCATTTTTAATCACGCCGCTGCTTTCATGTTGCACCGATCGCGCTCGGTCTGAAACTCCGATAAAGACTCTGCTAAACTGAAAACGACTGGGAGTGGGTGAGAAACGTGTGAACAGTACAGTTAAATAGCTTTACACTCGAATAACTAGAAAAAAATGCTCTAAAATCACGAATGGAAACTGTGGTGCATGAGTTTAAACACTTTTCTGGAGATGGGAATTGATTTTAGCAATATCTACATTAATGGATTCATCAATTTCTCTTATCGATATGATTCCTTGTCCATTCTTCTATTGATTCCTGAATGAATTATTAATGTTTTATACACACAAGGAAAAAAGAAACGCAACATTTTCATTTTCAAAAATTCCTTAGAAAACGAGTCCATTTGTAAAAATGTGTTACATCATGATTTGAGTCCACAGTAAGCTGAAGACAAGTGAACAGATTTGTTGGTTTGACTTGACTGTGAGAACAATAAAGAGTGCATCACAGGGTCGTTTATTCACACGAAATCATGTTTGAAACTCAGAGTTGACTTTTACCGCTGGTTAACTGTGCTCAAGTCTTCTCTATAAAAGGCACCAGAATGAAGCCAAAAACACTTCTTCACGATGCCACAATCTCCGGGACAGGTTCAGCCGCCACCAGGTCCACAGCTGAGACCATTGGGATACACCACAGGCCAGTGTCAGCCAGAACCATCCGTAATCACCTCTGCGCTGACGGTATTCCATATCGACCATATGTTGGATCAGTGCTTCCCCCCAACATCGCAGAGCACTGCACATCGTCATTGGACTTTGCAGAGGTGGTCCCAAGTCGTGTTCAGTGACGAAAAAATGTTCCAGTGTCCACCGATGTGAACATCCTCCCAAAACTCAGCAGCAGTTGTGGGCGGCACTGGTGGAAGAATGGATCAACTCAGACACTACTGCCGATCCATGAGGCGACGAATAACCGCTGTCCAGGGCCAACGGGGGTCACGTGAACTATTGACAGTCTGATGAAACTCTGTCACTTTTGGTTTGGGGGTTGCTCTATTGTTTGGTTGTGTTATTTGACTTGAAAATGTGTAAACGCCACAAGAGTTGGTCTGAGGATTAGAAATGGATGTAGGGTTCATATGAAACAGGCCGATCTCAAAAATACAAGTGTGTTGCGTTTCTTTTTTTCTTGATTGTACATAATTCATTGTATAAAACTATACACATAATATAAACCATACATTTAGACCAGTGATGCACAAACATTTTTCCTTGGTGGGCCAGCAGCATTAGGACATGTTTTCTTTGACGGACAAAACTGTATTACGTTGAAGCGTGTCGAAGGCCAAACCTAATTTTGCACAAGAGATGAGTGAGTGCTGCAGGGGTCAGAGGTTAAGAATCAGCTGCTCTTCAAGATAACATGGAGAAAAAATTTAGAGCTAAAGGAGAAAAGGATGGAGGCACTCTGATGCAAAATATAAAAATGCTTTAACAGTGCAGAGACACAGCTTCAGTTTATATTTTATATAATTTTACCCTGTGGTGTTAAAATACTAAGATTGAAGTTTATGTCCAAATGTGAAGAGCAGTGTCTGAAAGGATCTGGATGAAAACAGACCTGCAGACATTTAGTTAAAAGAGATTTAAAGGTGCACCATGTAACTTTCTGGAGGTGAAAAGTCATCAACACAGTTCAGTAGAATTACTCCTCCTGTACACAGACTGCGAGGAGAGTTCGGCCCGAGACGTGTCTGAGTTTCTTGCGAGGTGCCTTGTTTACCAGCTCTGGTCCACTGTGGTCCGTTATTGCCCAAAGCCGCGCGGATTCACGTGGATTATCGCGAGATTGCTCGTATTATGACTTGAAAGTCGCATCAGACCGCTGCGACCTCCGACAAAAACAGACTCTCTACCGATTCTTTCCGTACCCTCGCGTGACTCTCGGACGTGCACTCACACTGCACCGAGGTCTGTGTACAAGGGCACATTGGTTTTAAGCACTTTCTGGAGTTGTGCGAGTCTCACCTTGCACCGAACTCAGACTCAGTGTGGCAGGGGTTAGAAAGTTAAAAGTTACTACCTTATGACTTTTGAATGGCGATAAATATATGTTTTGCCATATTATGAAAAAAGATCTGCTAAAGAAACCGCTTTTCTGTGGAAACAGATGTGTTCGGGCTCCTCCAAGCAAAATTATTGACTATTTTGTGGCCATGCAAGCCCGCTCAAAGTAAAAACACAGATTTTTATTAATTATTTAGTGCAACAAAGACATCTAAATGACAAAAATATACATTTATTCAAGTTTGTTTTTGGCCAAAAAGTTGTGCAGTATAATAAAATGTGATGTCATTGCAAATCTGTCATGAAACAAAAGCTCCCTGATAGCTCTGCTGCACAGTAATCCTTCCTTTGGCCCTGGAAACTAAAGCCCTGAGATGAACAGATTATGCTGTTTGTGTGAAAGGGCAGAAGTTGGGAGTGAAGTGTATTTTTTTGTCTTTTTCATGATAAATTCAGGAATCTTCTGTTTGATAAACTGTTCATAAAAAATCCTGAAATGTTCTGTGGTGAAGATGTTTATGTCTTTGTATTTTTATTTGACACAATATATTTCCTTAAATCTATTTTCTCTTGTAGTTGTTGAGCAGTGAGTGACAAAACTGTTGTTCTGATCCACTCTCAATGTTAACTTTCCCTCACAGTGGTCCGTTAGTGGGCGTGGTCTTTAATGCTGACTGTATCTCTTGCATTGCCTCCTGGGATTGAAAATGCACACTTCTGCAAAGCTTTGAGAAAACAAAGAGTCTCCTGCTCCACATCTCAAGATGAATTTACGATGTACAGTGCAAAACCCTTTTTATAAATATTCAGATGCTTTCTTGCTGTTGGATCTTGTGCAGCTGAAAATCTGATTAATTCAGAGTCAGTTTTAATGACACTTGTGTGAAGAAACCTTTAATTTATTCAGTCTCACTCGCTTCACTGCTTTTGAGGGAAAATCTGCTCTTGACTGTCAATATTTATACTGTAACCTCTTCAGACACCCAAGGCTCCACTTTTACTCTAAAAATAACATATCAAACTTGCATACATTCATAAATAGATAAATAACTTTTGTAACCTTCTTATGTGGCAGTTTCACTAGCCCTGTTTGTACCTACTTGGCCTGGTTCTGTTTCCATTAGAATGTGGTACAAATCTCTGTACCTGTCAATGTAACTGCTCCTTCTGTCCTTAGACCAGGGGTCGGCAACCCAAAATGCTCAAAGAGCCATTTTGGACCAAAACAACAAAAATGCTGTAAGTGTCTTATTAGCTTTATCAACCTGTTATCAAAATGTAACAAAATGAACATTCATGATTAACGTACTACAAGTTGCTCCGGAATGTAAGTCGCACAAGCCAAAATACATATGTTAGGGGGGAAAACACGTATACATCGCATCGCGGACTACAAGTGGCACTTTTGGGGGGTAATTAATTACATAATTCGACACCACGCGGGACACGTTTGTCCATCCCGCTCCTGTTCGAGATTACACAGAGGCGAAGGGCTGCGCTGATATGAAGTAAAACTACACGACGCAGATCAAAACATGACTAAACTTTGCATAAATCAGCTCTTAAAGTGTCACTAACTCATTTGCAACAAGTATTGTGTCCATTTGACGTTCAACAATGCGTGATGTGACTGGAGTGTAGCCTCTTACCTGACACACAGTCCCACACATCTCTTTCCGCTAAATCCAGTTTATTTTCCACAAACCCCACGTGTTATTTCAGTGTCTTCGTGCATAAAAAACAGGTAACTTTTCCTCCGCGCTGCTTCTGCTGTTGATCTCGAGTCCTCATCGTCGGTGAACGGCTTTCCCCGCTGTTACCTCCCTGGTTGCGATAAAACTTCCACATTTGCAATGAAAGCAAATGATTCGGCCCAAAAACTGTTGAATCCGCTGTTTAGTCTCTCTCTTTTTCCCTTTTGGATCCATGGCCTGACGCACCTGTTTGTTTACAGCAGCGCGCTGACCCGCGACCTGAAAGAAACACGTGAAAAAAAGATAAATAAAAAAAGATAATCACATGTGAGAGTGAACATGGGTCAGTGTGAATGCTATGGAAAGGCCAAAGAGGCCAACATTTTCTTTTTATTAAGTCAACAAGCTTTATGTTAAAGAAAAGACAAATTTTTAGACAAAGTTGTTAAAGTCTGTCAAGTAAATAGACTTTCACCAAATAGATTTCTATTATTACAGTTTTTTCCAAACTGAAGCTGCTGCTACAGTTCTCTTTTGCCTGTGATCCTAAAGCAGCTGCTCACTTGTCACAGGCGTGAGCATGTGTCAGGTTCAATGAAGGAACGGTACCCTCACATCTGGCTGGAGCCACACCTTCTACACTGACAGTGTATAGAGCTTGGAGAGAGCCACTAGTGGCCAACAGAGGAATAATTAAGACCAAGGCTAAGACTGGCTAGGACAAAAGGGCAAGATTGGGCTGATAGAGTTTAAGTCTGTAGAGCCAGAGTGCATCAGCAAAGTGAAACAACTCGTCCAGCAGGACCAGGAAAAGACTAATCCAGGAAAGGAGGGAATAGTGAGTGTTCAGGAGAAGGGAGGGGTTCAAATGTTCAAACTCCATTTAATAACCTTTGTATTTAATCTGTCAACAAATTTTATTAATGACTTTAAACTTCTTTCTTTTTGTCTTTTATGTGCAATTTTGGCTATTTTTCCACATTAAATGCCTTATTTATATATGAAAAACTTGTTATACATATTTTTCTTATTTCTAAACAACAGCAGGAGTTTCACATTGATAGTTAAAAAAAAAAAATTTTTTTTCTCCCTGCCGTGTCTGGCCTTAGTAAAATTTTTCTAAAACGATAAAAGCAGACAGTTCTCTACTTTCCTGAGGACTCACTTCTTCTCATCTTTCAGGACTGACACTGAAGCCTCGCCTCAGTTTTTACTTTTAAATCTGTTTGTGCATCAGGCAATAAGACTGTTGTGTTTTTCTCACAATCTGTTGTTGAGTTTTGTCCTTCGCAGCTTCCGTAGAACATGTGTGATTTCTCCTTCTGCAGCTGTCACTCAAAGCTGTTCCCTCGGTAACAGGCTGAGATCTAACGTGAGCGCCGGCTCTCTGAGGATCCGACAGTGTCATTCATAAAGACTGACACAGCGCTTCTGTCACACAAAGACAGAAACAGAGACAGAGACAGAGGAGTGGGGGACATACTGAATCTTACATTTAATCCTGAATGAGATGGAGAAAGTGAAGAGTAAGCAATTAGTTTATTCAAAATGCTACTCATATTAAAACTTTTCCGTTAATCATTTAAAGGTGGAGGAGCTGGTTTCACACTGCAAACACTATTTAGGCTTAAATCTGACAGCTTCCTCTCAGAAATCTTTCGACACATGTTAATATCAACATGTTTTCATTTTGGTTGCAATTATGGCTTAAAAACGTCTTTTTACAAACGACAAAGTGAAACTGGGAGTGACCACCCAAGCTCAGCCAATCACAGCGCAGCATTCAACTTCTGATTAGAACTAAGATTCTTATTTTTTGACAATGTGCTGCATCTTATCAGAGACTTCTTAATATAGAAAACACAAAGTTCACTCATTTACAACAAAAAAAGATAGATACCAAAACTTTAAAGCACCGGATGTCAAACTGGGGGCCCAGGGGCCAAATCTAGCCCCAAGATAATTTCATGTGGACCCTATAGGATGATTCTGATTATTATTGATAAAACAAACTACAGGTCCCAGAATGCACTGCAGCCAAGCGCAGCCACAGAGGTCACGATAGAATAAGCCTAAATGGTAAATGATCTCAATTTATATAGTTTTTTTCCACTTTTCAAGACACTCAAAGTGCATTACAAATCACCCAGTGTAACAGACTCTGAGACAAAGTGGGTTTAAGTTGGAATAACTAACTTGTTTTAGTTATAAAGTAGTAACTTTTTGGTTTCAACTAAAAAAGTCTATGATAAATGCAGCTTTTTGTGAAAAAAAAAAAAATTAGACCATTGAGTACTGTTTGAATTGAATAATAAAGAATTTTAGTTTGAATGCAGCTCTCTGATTGGCTGTACTTGGGTGGATTCACTTCAGTTTCACTTTGTGGTTTGTAAGAAGTGCTTTAAAAGCCATAATTGCAACTAAAATGAATATATGTCAATGTTAACCATGTGTCAAAGAATTGATGAGAGGAAGATGTCAGATTTAAACCTAAATCATGTTTACCGTGTGAAAATCAGCTGTCCATTCTTTAAGTGGGTTTAAGTTTGTGTTGAAATGCTCCCAAGTAGTTCAGTCTTCTTTTAATATGTAGATTGAGTACTAATTATGAATCGACTTTAACAACAGGTACATGGGGTTTTTACCTTGCATACAAAGCTGATTTAATATTTGACGTGAAAGTTTAGATTTATCCTGAAGTATGACTGCTTTAAGTTTCTAGTGAAAAGACCTAAAATGCACCATCTATTACTTCAAATAATATGGAAAGTCACAGTTTATTGACCCTATTTTGTCCCGCCCACTTGGCTTGGAAATGCACTTCCTGTTTAGCTCTGTTAAGGTAGCTAATGTGTTTGTTTGTCTGTCTTGTGGGGCAATTTTAATTAAAATATATATATATTATATGCACTGTAGCTAAGTTGTTTGAAAATTAATCTTCAATCAGGTCTATGATTATTTAAACACATTCAGTATTTTTTCTCCTTTTCAGTCTGGCTTTCGCTCTGGTTTTTCTACCACCACTGCCCTATTGAAATTTACTAATGACTTGTTCACCTCTTTTGATCAAAATCAGTATGTGGGATCTATTTTTCTTGATTTGTCCAAAGCCTTTCGATCTAGTGGACCACTACTTGCTTCTTGATAAACTTTATGCAGTTGGTCTAGATGTCAATTCTATTCTGTGGTTCAATTCATACCTCCACAGTAGATCTCAATATGTTGTTTCTCATGGTATTCAGTCAGATAAGTGTATAGTTGAAAAAGGTGTGCCTCAAGGGTCTACACTTGGTCCTCTTTTGTTTAGTATTTTCATTAATGATCTTCCAAATGTCATTTCAAATTGTTCTATAAATATCTATGCTGATGATACTGTTATATACAATTCTAACTCTGATCTCTCCCTTGTAAAAAAATCAGTTGCAACACAATTTTAATTTAGTTCAAAACTGGCTTCATAATAATCATCTAATTTTAAATATGAAAAAGTCCTGTTGTATACTCTTTGGTACTCACCATAAACTGCGAGATTCTCCTGATCTTCAAATTAAGTTTAGAGATGGGTCCATAATGCATAAAGCTGATTCTATTAAATATCTTGGCCTTTGGCTGGACCCTGAACTCAACTTCAAACCACATATCGATTATGTCATCAAAAGAACATACGCAATATTAGGTCCTCTTTTTCGGTCCTCTAATTGTTTACTTTAGAAGTCAGAAAAGAATAATTGCTCAGTTTAGTTTTACCTATAGTTGATATGCTGACACAATTTATCAAAACACACATGACACATATCTTAAACCACTCAATGTTCTCTTCAACTCGCTTTGTAGATTTATTTTGAAATGTCCGTATCAAACCCACCACTGCATTCTGTTGAGAAACTTAACTGGTTACAACCATCCAAGAGACGAGAACTACATTGGATTCTTTTAATTTTTAAATGCATTTACTTTCATTATCCACATTATCTTAAGCAATTTTTAACTCCAGTAAGTTCATCCTATTCGCTAGAAGTACTTACAGTCTCACTTTGTCTGTTCCGTCTATCTACAAGGAAGTTGGACGTAAATCATTCCAGTACAAAGCTCTTCTGATTGGAATAATTTACCCATATCCTTAAGATCTTTAACATCTTTTAGTCTATTTAGTCAACTTTATTTGTTTATCTCAAAAGTTCTTGCCGATGTATTTAGCTTTGTTGTTTATATTTATTCTATTCTAGTTTATTTATTATTTCTGTGAATGTTTACCATTTAAATATTATTAATGGTACAACAATGGTAACAATTCTATGTTTGGGAATGTCACAATATATCAGTGTTGGGTAGCAAAATGAATTGTAAGAATTAAATTGATTAAATTGATTAATTTTTCTGCATTTGCATTATGGTAGTGAGATAGCTCAGTTATAAAGTGTCCTTGTTTTGAATAAGTAACAGTTGTAACTATGTTATATGAGTATTATCTGTTGGATGATTTTCTTTTCTGCTTCTCCCAACACTGAAGTATCTTGTGATGTGAATAATAACTGCTGCATATTTTTTGTTGTACTCTTGATACCCCTGGTAGCTGTGACCTAATGTAAAGCTTGTCTTCTGCTGGAGGTTGGAGAGGAGTGAGTGCGAGCATGTTTGTCTTGTCTGTCTTATGTTGTATTTGTATTAGATGTACTGTACCTGTCTTTGTGCATTATAATTGTTCTTGGTTGTGGACCCCTCGAAAATGAGATGTGACATCTCAAGGGGCATTCCATAAATAAATAAATAAAAATAAATAAATAAATAAATAAATAAATAAATAAATATAATGACAGTTAAAATAAACCCATCGACTGAAATCTACAGGCTAAATGCAGCTAAACAGGAAGTGCATGTCCTAGAAAAGTAGGCGGACAAAATAGGGTCAATGAAATTGTCTTCTTATTTTTACTATTTATTATTTTGTTGGGGGGGTGGGTAGCCAGAGTGGTTAGCACGCTGGCTTCCCAATAAGTCGAGCCAAAATCAGCATCTCAATATGGGTGGGGTTTGCATGTTCTCCCCTTGTCACAGTGGGTTTTCTCCAGCTACTCCGGTTTCCTCCCATCTCCAAAACATGCATTTTTGGCTTCGTTGGTTGCTTTCCCCCAGTGAGTGAATGAGAGAGTGAATGGTTGTCTGTCTAACTCTGCAATGAGTTGGCCACTGTCCAGAGTGTTCCCCCGCCTAAGGCCCAAAGTCAGTGGGATAGGCTCCAGTCACTCGCAAACCCTAACGAGAATAAGTGATAGAAAATGAATAAATGAATTTTTTTTTACCAAGTGCTAGATTCATCATTTATCTTTTCAGTGGAAAAACAAAGTTTACCAATGTACAACTAAAGTGTAATATTTTGTCAGCGTGGACAGAATATTGTCTCTGAATCTTCATCTATTCATGTTTGTGATTTATGCTTCTGGGTCATTTTGCCCTTGAAAGAAGAAGATATTTCATTTTCTGAAGCAGGAATCATTTATATGTGACATTTAAAATTCAGATCCCGAACGTTTAAGAAGAGCAGTAAAAGAAGCAAACAAGCACACGGATGAAGGCATTGTAGAATTTATTTAGTTACTTAGGTTACGTTAGTTAAATTTCTTCTTTCGTACTCATTTTTCATAGTATTCCATGATTCAACTGTTTGATATTTTCGCTGCTGAAATTATTGTCAGCGGGACTATTTTTTTAACCAGATTGTAACTGACTTGTGCGGTACTTAATGTTAATTTATATCAATATGACCACACGCTTCATGCTTTTGAGTGAATCTGCTCCAGCTATAGTCAAATATGTTAATATTACAAGTACTGATCAGGTGACGGCTTCATAAAATCTCCAACACGTGCAGCCTACGTTAAAACCTGGCTGACGGCTATCTAAACGTTGACTATTGAGATGTTGTCTTGTTTGGTGTCGCACGTGCCTTGTAGCTAGACATCTTTGTCCGGGTGTATTATGTTATAGTTCAGGTGTTCTGTTTTTTTCACAATTAAAACGCTACACGATCTCCTGCCCTTTAGTGGCAAGCGATTATGTTATTTATAATGAAGCTTCACATTTATATATTAGCTAAATATGAAGTTACTGTTCTGTTTTCTGTATGCCCTCGTACAATATATTGTTGTTTGAGCTGCCTCACTCGAAACGCTTCCGTCTGTGGCTCCAGCTGACGCTCTTCGTGAGCATACATTCACTATACACTATATATATCTCTGATC
>CM076402.1:18448147-18752419 GCA_038363315.1 Mugilogobius chulae | reverse complement strand
TGAAGAGAGGGAGAGAAGAGAGAGGGGAAAGGGTAGAGGAAAGACGGGGAAGAGAGAAAGAAAGATAGGAAAAGAGAAGAAAGAGGGGGCAAGAGAGAGACTAAATGCAGGAAATATAGAAGAGAGAGTTGAAAGAGAGAAAGAGAGAGGGAGAAAGAGAGGGGAGACAAAGAGGGAGAAAAGAAGAGAGGGGGAAGAAAGAGACTAAATGCAGAGATATAGAAGAGAAAGAGGGGAGACAGGGAGAGAGAAGAAAGAGACAAGAGAGAGGGAGAAAGGGAAAGAGAAGAGATGGGAGAGAGAACAAAGAGAAGGAGAAAAGGAGAAGTGAACAAGAAGAAAGAGGGAGAAAGGGAAGAGAGACTAAATGCAAGTGATATAGAAGAAAGGGGGAAAGGGAGAGAGAAAGAGAGGGTGAAAGGAAGAGAGGGGAAGAGAGAGAAAGAGAGGGAAAGAGAGGCTACAAAGAAACTAGAGAGAAGAAATGGAAGAGATAGAGAGAGAAGAAGAAACGAGACAGAGGAGAAATAGAGAGAGAAGGATAGGAGAAAGAGAGACAGAAAAAAGAGCAAGAGAAGAAGAGAGATGCATTTGACCCATGCAACACTTAACCTTTATGGCAGAGAGAGAGGGAAAGAGAGAGGGAGAAAGAGACAGACAGAGAGAGAAAGACAAGAGAGACAAAGAAGAGAGAAAGAGAGCGTGAGAGATGATAAAGAGGGAAAGAGACACACAGAGAAATGAAGACAAGAGAGAAAGAGAGAGAGGAGGAGGAGAAAAGGGGGCAGAGAGGTACAGAGAGAAAAATAAGAGAGAAAAGGAGAGAGTCAGATTAGAATTAAAGAGAAGATGAGAAAAGAGAGAGAGGGAACAAGATAGAGGTGAAGAGAAACACAGGAAGAGAAAGAAAAGAGAGGAAGACAAGAATGAGAGAGAGAAAGAGTGAGAGGAGAGACAAAGGAAAAGAGACACACAGAGAGAAAGACAAGAGAGAAAAAGAAAGACAGAGTGAGTGAGATATGATTATGAAAGAGGGAGAGAGGGGAGTGGAAGAGAGAGTGAAAGAGATGAGAAAGATACATCGAGAAAAGACAGTGAGAGAAAGAAGAGAAAAATGAGAGAATAGCGAGAAAGAGAGAGAGAGGGGGAGGGTAGAGAGACACAAAAAGAGATGAGAAAGATGTAGAGAGAGGAGAAAGGGAAAGAGGGGAGGGGAGGAGGAAAGAGAGAAGAGACTGAGAGAGAGAGAGAAGAGAAAAAGGGAGAAAAGTAGAGCGAGGCAGGTTGTAAGAGCCTTGACTTTGCTCACATCTCCAGGAGGTTCATATTCGGGGGGGATTAGCTGCCTTTTGTATTCATTCAGTTCATTCAGAAGAACTAAGCAGACTGACTTGACCGGGTTTGGATCAGAGGAACTGGACTGGACTCAACACAAAAGCAGAGTGTCTTTATCAACAGGCACAAGACACCAGAGTTCAACAGGCAAAGCTCATCACATGAACATTTCTTTTTAACAAAGAGAGAATTAGAGTTTTTATTAGACGAGGAAACAGGAAAAGGTTGAATGAGCTTGTATAAAATGTGCAGCGGCTGAACTCAGATGAACTTTGACCTTGTAAAGAGAATGTTACAGTAATCGTTGTATGAAGTGTACATAATATATTGCTTCACTTCCTAATAGTTGTCACGTTTAGCTGTTCCAATAAAATGCTGTCGTAAACATCTAAAAAATCAGCCTGGATGTGAAGATTAATAATCTAATCTTAACCAACGTCACGTCTCAGGCCTAAACATCACAATTTTTATAGCTCCTGACCTAAATTTAACCCGTAACACCAAATAAAACTTAATTTGTGTCCTCAACCAAAACACATGAAAATGGGTGAGTAATAGAAGCGTCGACGACATTTTTGAAGACGTAGACACACAATCTAAATAAGTTTTAGCTCCAATTTAACATTTAATGTGTGGGAAACAGCACAAAAAGACAAAAAACTGTCCCTAACACATATCTTCGACCACAAAAAAAACTAAATCTGATTAGTAAAACATGTATAGTTCAAATCTGTAAAAACTGTTCCATCAATAAAAACTACACGTGATAAAACAACACAAAACATGTTATTTTTTCAGCGCACCGGCATGAACAACACGTCAGTTCTGATACAGTCAATCTGTGTTGAAACATGTAACACTTAGTCGGTTAAATGACTCAGTACATTATGGGGCTCATTGTTCTCCATTTTATTCTATATAGCGTTAGTTTCTGAACATATTTTTGCTGCTGTCCTACAATCTGATTGGTTTGGGTTAACACGCATGTTTCCTGACATGAGTCTTTAATAACTTAGAGGTGGGGTAGCTAACTTTTTTAGTTGCAAATTAGTAAACTTTGTGCTTTCCAGTAACTGAACTGAATGATAAAGATTTTAGTTCTAATCAGGGGCTGAATGCAGCCTCTGATTGGCTGAGCTTGGAGCGGGCACTCCAGTTTCACTTTGATGTTTGTACAAAGACGTTTATAAGCCATAAATGCAACAAAATGAATTACATGTCGATATTGTTGTGTAAAAAATCAGCTACCACAGCTTTAACAACTGTGTGCTGCAATGTGATTGCTTTAACAAGTTAACACAAAGATGTGTTGCTCTTGTCTGGGATCAAGATCTACGCTTTAGCAAATTGCGAAGAGTGGGTCGGTCACCACGCCCCCGCCTGCATTTCAGATTGGCTCAGAAACTTCCTGGCCAATCAGATTAGTTTATTTGCGTGACGCAGATGAAACAAAGAAAACTGATTAGTCGTCTTAAAAACTTCACTCACATTAAAACCGATTTTTGCATCAATCACTGATTCTGCAAAAAAATGCAATGTTTTTTTTTTTTTTTCGTCGTAAACAGCCATGCATGTCGACGATGCATGTCTTTGATTGGCTAATTAAACTGTCAGTCACTGCTACTGAAATCTGAAAGAGGGACACGGTGGCCAAACAATTTTTTTTATATCGTCTGGATTTTCCAGGCCAGTGTTGCTCTAGTTTAAACTTAATACTATGCACAAGTGTTAAAAGCTGAAACACAAGAATCCAGCAAAAAATAACACATTTGTTGTAGGGTTATTGTGTAGCAAGTCAGAATCTGCTGCTTGTTACAGTTCAATTTAACAATAAAGAAGCGGGGCTTATCAGTTCTGCAGTTTTACACAGAAAGTCAATGAACCTGTTTATATTTCTAAAACATTTTAATATGAACAAAATGTATATTATTGATAGGTTCTCATTCATTACTAAACACATAGAAAATGATCTTTTCTGCTTCATTCATGCTTTTCGCCGCTTTAGTTGGCTGAACGCTGCAGCTTTGACTGTCACTTCAAAGCACTTGACTCGAAATCTCTCCAGAATAACCTGTAATTATGTGACTTACTGCTCAGAGTCGATGGTATGTCCAGGCCGCACTATGAATAGCACATGACAGCTTCCAGGAAGAAAAGGGAAGGAAGAATGCGTTTTTTTTGGGTCTTTTTTGTATAATTTGCTCAGTCACTGCTGCAGAAAATAGCCCTGACAATAGAGGAATTCATCTCCTCTGCTGACTTGCTTACATTGTTCATATCGGCAAGTTGCACTGTGTTGTTTATGCTAAAATTTAAAGTGTAATATAACTACAATTATTTTATTCAGATCCTGTAAAAAGTTTATTGAAGCATAATCTTTTTAAAATCTATTTTACACATTTTTAACCTTGTTCAAGCTGTCTTATTCTCTCATCATTAGTTTTAATAAAAATGATTCCTGCATGTAAGTAATGTGAGTAATCTTGTATTGTCCAGCTGTTCAGAAAAGCTCTGTTCTCACCTACCACTTATCCTCACCCACTTGTCTGTATTTAATTGTGATTATGTAAAAAATTCAAACTCAAAGCGTGTATCGATATTGTCACATAGTCACTTTACAACAACAAAAATTACACATTTTAAAGCTGCTGCTTGTTACATTGAAATCTTACAATGAAGAGGCAAAGCTTGTCACTAAAGAAGCGGAGCTTTCAGTTCTGCAATTTTGCACAAGAAATAAATGGATCTCTTTCTATTTCTAAGCTGTTTTACATCAGTTTTGATCTTTAAAAAAAGTAAATGTAAATTACTGCTCTCGGCCTATATTAGAGCAGGGGTCTCCAACCTGTAGCTCCAGAGCTACCAGTAGTACACCTTCCAAGTAGCTCACCAAAGGATTTTAGAATCATACAAATTATGCTTTATTGCTCAAATATTTATTGAGTGGCTATTTCTACTGTAAACGTATATTTTGATGCCTAATTGTGTCCACACCTAAATAGATAAAAACTTAGATTTCAACTATAGGTTAAGTTATAGGTACTACTATGCCATAGTTAACTGAAATTTTATTATTTTATTATTATTTATTTATTTTATGTAAATACATTTTTTACGCGACCGGGCGGAACTCATATTCACACGTTGCACGTTTCTACACGGACATTATTAAGCGATGCAGCTCTAGCTTATATTTTGTTTTTTGTTTTTTTAAAAACTTCTTCTTTGGGCTATTATTCGTACGCGATACTTACTTGATGCTGCGTGAATACTTCGGATGGATTTACAAGACTTTGCTCGTAAACATTTCAGAATCATCGCGGAAAAAGACGAACATTTGGACTCACCGGTGTCGCCGCTGCGTCCCTCTCATTCACCTGTAGCACACGCAGTCTCAGCCGCACGACTGTCTGTGAGTAAAATCCTCCACAAACACCGCACCTTGTGAAAAAGTCCATTGCCACATTTACATGTTCGCTCGATTGATCTGCGTGGATCCGAACCGTCTCAAAGGCTCCAAAAAACGTAAGCTGCTTCTTAAAGCTTCCTTCTGTTTCAGCGATGCACAAACACTGCATCGCGTCATGAGCCACTGTTCTTTAGGAAACATTAGTTGAATCACGCACAGAGAAAATTGTACAAAAAAGTTACAGATTTAAGCATATAATTCTATAAATAATACATAAATAAATAAATAAATAATAAATAAATAAATACAAGCTCAATCTTAACATTTGTTTCCATGGAGCTCCCACTTCCTGGTTCCAAAATCTCTGACCCCATGTTAAATTGCCATAGGGAATTCGATAAAAAATTTATTAAAAGTTTGAAAACGTCCTTGGGGCTAAGCAGCTATGTGGTGAGTCACGAGCATAAGACCTACATTTTTGTTTAAAAAGCCGTTTTTTCAGCTTTGTAAACTACGAAGTTATTACGACATTTTGCTGATTGAGTAGAATTTATGACGATGAGCAATGAAAATTGTGTTTATATATTGTTTTTGAGATGTAAACACTAGTTTCTACAGAATGTTCTCAAACGATTTTACACTGGGAAAAATACAGACTTATGCCGCGTTCATGTGGTCCTCGGGAACTCGGGAAAAAGTTGTTCCAAGTTGAAAAATGCACATTAACGTTCGAACATCTCGGAACAAATGCTCGTAACTCGGGACACACGGAGCTGCCCGAGCTCAGCACTGACGTCACTGACAACATGGGAGACTGATGAAAATCAGTTAAAAAATAAATACTAACAACCTTTAACGTTAGTTTTTGGACAGGCTAGCATCAGATCTTACTGTTAGGTCTATTAACCGCTGTTAAAAGTGCTGTGTCATTTATTTATTATGTTTAACAACAACATCCCGATTTTCCGGAAGTAAAAAGCACATGATGCAAACTAGGTCGGAACCCCTATCTCTCATCTCGGTCACACGAGCACACCGAGACCACATGAACGCAGCATTAAATAAGCTGATACAAAAAGTGCCTGCATTAGATATGTGTAAATGTATTTTATTTGAGTCATTTTTAATTACTCATAGAACAAGCACATTTTATTCTTATTTGAAGTGAAATACTTTTCTTTGTCTGTTTTCAAGAGTAAAATCTTTTTCTTATTCTAAGTAAAACTACATGTATTATGCAATTCATATCTTAAGACAGTTAAAGCCAAACACACTTGTTATCTTATTAAGATGGTACATTTTTCTAGTGCACCTCAACTCAGATTTGGCAAAAATGTACTGTATTTTCAGGTGACTCTGATGCTCCAAACAACTAATCGATTAATCGAAAGAATAATCGCCAACTAATCGATTAGCAAAAATATTGTTAGTTGCAGCCCCTAATCACAAGTCATTATTAATTTACACTTTAGCTTTTCGTAACATATTGACGTGAAAAAGTCGTAAAAACCTGCTTATCGTACAATTTTGACATTTTGTTGTATATGTACGTTTTCTCTGGAGACTGGTCTGACTTATTGCTATTTTTGCCAATTCTTCACGAAGTCTGAGCTCTTAAGTTTCCTTCACTGATTCAAACTCCAAACATAATGTCGTTGTAAACTTTGCACAGTTGAACAAGCGTCTGTATCTTTCTTTTTAAACCACAAGTAACTATTCTCTTAAACTCAGCCTCATTGTTTTGCTGCGTTTGTTGTTGTTGGTAGTTTTCAGCTTAAATCAGTCATTCACCTTTAAACACTTAACGCAAGCGTCTTTACTAAATCCAAATGTTTTTTTTTTTACTTCCACTCAGCGCTGAAGCTAACTTGAGCCGACAGAAAAGTGACATGTAAATTACAGCTTTTGCTTCGGCTCGGCCTGTTTCTGGGTTGGTACAGCTCCGTGTGCGCTTGCTGCTTGTTTATTTGACAACAGCGATGGTTGCTATAGAGACAGCCCCCCCCCCCCTCCTTCCTCTGAGCCACTTCCTCTTTGTGGGCGGGTCAAAGCCACTGTCGGCAGAGGTCAGAGGTCACGGTGTGTATTGTGTAACAGTTAGAGCAGAGCTGTTGTGACTTCTGTTTGTGTGTTGTACGTCCTCAATGTAAAGAAAAGGTCTAATAAATGAAATGAACTTGAATATTTACTTCACTAACTAACTAAAGAAATGCTAGGTTAGGACTAAGTATTGCAATGGGATGCATATGACTGACAGGAGAACCAGAAATGTTATGGGAGCTTGTGGGAATGGAAACACAGTAGACAGAAATACATTATACACTAAATGTATTGAAAAATAGAAATAGTAGAAAAATAAAGTGCAAACAATAAACAACTAGGGCTGTCTAGTTGTCTCGATAATTTTTGGCGAATCTCGATCACGATATTTGGACGATATTTTGTCAGTTCAGCATAAATGCGTTAAATCTGTGTTCAAATTAGTTGCATTGGAAAAACGACAACCTTTAATATTCTAATCAGTTTAAAATTGATTTAATGACGTTGTGTTTTGTGTGATTTGAGCGTGTTTTGATGATAAAGTAGTACAAGTACATTTAGTAATTATCTCAACAACACAAAAAATTTGATATTTTTTACTTGTTCTGTTGGCAATCAGGTTCAAACCAACGAAAAATCTACTCAAAAAATGTTAAATACTAATTCTAGACTAGGGCTGGGCGATATTTCAATTATTTTTTGTCATATCTCGATAACGATATTCAGAGGATATTTTATCCATCCAACAGTATGTGATAAAACATGTCTTAGACTTTTTTCCAGTTTAGGTTAATAAGATGCGTTCCTGTTGAATAATGATGTCATAAGTCCAGATCATGTTTTTGCCATGAATATGTAAAAAGTTTTTCATCCTTTCTTAGTCTGATTACTGAATAAAGTTGATCCATTCACTTTTTGCATTGCAATGAAAAAAATATTACTGCATTTAAGCAACACCTATTAATTTTAGCTGCTAAACATGTATAATAGATTGTATTGGTATTGGTCACCTTTTTTACGTTAAATTTGCTCTTTTCATTACATTTTTTGCTATAAACGATATACTCGATTTTCAGTTTTGTAATATCTTGATTTAATTGACCTTTATTTAAGGAAGTCCCACTGAGATTCAAATCTCTTTTGCAGGGAGCCCTGGGGGAAGGGTCAGGGAGGCATTAATGGACACGTTTTTAGTGTAGGAGGAAACCGGAGTACCCGGAGGAAACCTACGCAGACACGGGAGAACATCCAAACTCCACATAGAAAGGCCCAATGCGGCCCGGGAGTCGAACCCAGGACCTTCTTGCTATGAGGCCAGAGCACTAAGCACTGCGCCACCGTGTCGCCAAAAAACAATCTTGAAACCAACATTCACGATATTATTTAAAATTCGATATATCGCCCAGCTCTATTCTAGACACACACAGTCCGCTTGTTTTCTCATTTATTTTTCTAGTGTGTTTAATTATCAAACAAATATTTGTCAAATTTATCACAAAAGAGCAGCAATCTCCCATTATAAAACTAATTTATAAAGCTGTTTGGATTCCTTAACAAATTCTGATACAGTATATATTTAAACTTAAAGTACATCATCACTTTTTTATTTTTGTTTGCAAATTAGCTCTTTTGCAGCATGTTTTTATTGCAAGATATACTCGAAATTCAATTTGAACAAAAAACAACATGCACGATATTATCTAAAATTTGATATATTGCCCAGCTCTAAAGACAACAAAATAAATATTTCAAGCAACAAAAAACAATAAATCATTAGACCCTTTTTGTACTTCATTTTTTCAGTACAAGTACAATTCAAAAGTTACACAATCCTCCATTTGGGGTTTCACAAAAATTTTGAAAGTATCAGAAAAAGTTCAAAAACGCAAAATAATCCAAACGGCAAAAAATAGAAAAAACAAAATAGTAATCCAACCTAAAGTGTCCGAATACGCAAGGTCCTACCAGGTTCGCTGAATGTTCTTTTTGTTCGGTTCTGTTAGCCCGCCACCTCATGCAGATGAATCAGGATGGAAAAAACCTGACCTTGACACCATAAATATATATTCACATCAACAATGATCAATAACACTGCTGTCATCTGTGCCTTTTATGTGGAGGGATTCAGTTTCAAATTACTTCCTGTAATTTTCAACGTTTAGCTATTTTCTTTCTGAACTGCAGCTGAACGACTGTAAAACTGATAAATATTCCCCACAAAGACCATCACACTAACTAAGTCAAATTAGAATAATGCAATAATCCGTCGTTCTGACTTTAAGAGTAATTAGCACAGTTCTAATGCAGTGTTGAGTTTCCCAGTCTTTCCTTCTCTCATCACAAACATCATTAATCTCTGTCTCTTTAACATAAACTTTGCTTTGATGTGAGGCAGCTCTGTTTCCTGATTGGATGATTGGACCTGTGTATTACGGCTGCAGCACATGTGGAGGAAGTGTGCCCCTCCCCTCCACAAACACTCACCAGTCAGCTCTGTGATCTGTCAGCCCAGGTTTCAGTCACACTTTTTGTATTATCTGTTCTTCAGTCTGATGATTAGGCTGCGGTTAAAGATTGTTTTAGTCGTCTTTTGTCGTGTTTAACAGGTGCACAGACACACAGACTTGGTGAAGGCTTTTTCACCAAATAAAAGCTGGATAATGACGACTGAAACGTAATATTTCTTTTAACGTTTAATCGCTTTAGTTCAAATGCGGCCCATTAAGTATTGTTTTGCCCCAGCATGATGAAATAGGTTGTTGTTCTTAATGCGCTTTGTTAAAGTTTACTCTGTTTTTCAGTAGCCTATGCATCATTTGATCCAGATTCTGTTCTACCAAATGGTCAAAACCTTATACTGCACTCCTGGTTTAGTCTCAGTCTGTGGTGTAGCGTTGTTGAAGATGTAGGTTACGTCTGATGTAATCCAAATAGGTTTAGTCGTAGTTTGGAACTCGTTTTGCCTGTGACAATGAAAAAAGTAATAATAATGTGTGGATATCGGATGCAGAACACATTTGTAGTTCAGTTTTGTCGTCTCGCCGTCAGAAACATCGGTCCAACTGGTAAATATAATTGAATAGCCTTGGTTTAGATCAACTATATTTTCAAATACGCCTGAACTCAACTCTGCGGACAGAGTACAGATAATTAATACTTACACTCGACTAAACACTATTATTTGATTAAAGCTGGCGCCCCAAATTTTCAAATAATAAGTGTGTTAGTGAGTGTCTTTCTAAACGATTATCCTTCATTGGGTGCACTTTTTACTGTGGCAGAGTGGATAGCACTCACAGCACAAAGTTTGCATTTCCAACTCCTTCACAACCCAGGTCTTTCTGTGATGGGAGTTTGCATGTTTCTCTCCGTGTCCCAACAACTAAAACACAAATGTTAGGGTAATACAGTATACTGGAGATGAGTTCCCAAGTGCTGCACTGTGGGCTCAGATGCTCCAGGGGCATTGAAGGACGGGTCAATTGAGGACACATTTCCCTACGGGGACAATAAAGTGTCCCGTAACCTCTCACTTTTTTGGCACAAGTCATCAATTTTCACGTACACAGATCTTTAGAACAGGTTTTTCAGACACAAAAGTGAAGCAGACTCACTACCCTCTGCACAGCCAATCAGCTCCCCTCCCAAAGAGTCAGATAGTGACTTATATGACAATGGAAATCTTTATTATTTAACTTTGAGCCCCGTGACCTACGATAAGCACAATTTCCCGCCTTTTTTACACCGAGATGTTGGCTCTAAACTTACCCATTTTAGTAACTTGAACACTAAACTTACCCGTAAACCCCCCAAAGAAAATGTCACCAAGTGGCTTCAACCAAATTAGTTTTTTTACGCTTTAGCTTTTCGCAACTTCTAGGTGTAAAAAAGGCGGGAAATTGTGCTCATTGTATGTCACTGGGCTCAAAAGTTTATCGAAGCCACACCGAAGCCATAGATTTTAACACACATATGTCAAACTCAAGGCCCGGGGGCCAGATGCGGCCCTCCACCTCATTTCATTCGGCCCTCAAGGTCTTATAAGGTTTATTACAATTAGTTCCAGAAGTAATCTGAGTGTTAACATAAAGAAAAGATTTGTCTAAAACTTAAAGAGTAACCCTAATGTAGATGTTTATTCAGTAAATGTTCCTTCAAATAAATGTACTATAATCCAATACAACTATTATTTGTAGTACGTCAAAGATTAGTAAAGTTAATTTTAGTTACAACTGGCCCTTCGAGGACAATCAAGATGCCAATGTGGCCCTTTGTCAAATTGAGTTTGACACCCCTGTTTTAACACTTTATCTGTATACTAAACATTTCCATTGCCATTTAATATTGAAGTTTTTGTTTCATACTGACGTAAAAAAAGTGTCAAAACGTGCCAGTTGTACATTTTTTGACATTTCGTTGTGTATCTTCTCCGGAGACTGTGTTGAAACTTTATGAGGGAAACAGAAAAGAGGGGAAAAGTTGAGTTCTCCAGCTTTAATAATTGTGAAATGTGTACATTCAATTCAACTTCAATTCAAAAAAGTAAGTAAGAGTATTTCACTGAGATGCAATGACTGTTGTGTGAAACGTGAAGCAGAACATTGAACCATGTGCAGCCCTCACCATAACCAAAGCCAGCACCACAAGAGCCCGTCTCAGCCTTTGTTTCCTGTAGCCTGCAGAAGTGTTTGCCCCCCCAGGCCTGAGTGGAGGGGTGTGGGGAGAGGCACAGGAGGAGGGGAGGAGGACCACCAGAGCTGCTGCTGTGGGCCCAGTTCACTGAGTTCATGTGCCCCTGGGGTCAAGGTCACTGTGGGGGAAACACAACTGCAGCGGCTAAAATAAAGTTTGCCTGCAGAGACGGAGAACGACCAGCAAAAGCTATTGTCTTCTACATTTGAGTATATTACACGAAGGGGAAATTTGAACTGCACAGGCCAAGGTACAGTATTCTTGAAGTGAAGATGATTATTTATAACATTTATCCCCAGTTGTATTTTTTATGAACTTTTTAAAGAATCTGTTTGCATTACATTTACAATAAAGATGCACTTCGTAAGTTAAAATGCTCAAAGTTGCCATATATTAAGTTACAGTCCATTGGCAGTTGCCTCTGAGGTTGTCTCTTAAAGCAGCCTACATTTGCCCTTATAACTTTCTTTTCTTACATCAGAAAATAAAAATGTGTCAACAAGAAACTTTGAAGTCATAAGATTTGTTTGTAACCTGGCCTGCCTGATGGATTATCTTGCGATATTTATGAATTCACAAACTCGAGATAATTCATGGCCTTCCAGCAGCCCGATTGGTTTAGAGTCTGACACAGCGGGTAATGCCCAATCACATTGCAGCAGGGGAGGGTTGAGGGGGTTGGTTGGAAAGACGAAAGAAAGTATCACTTGAATCAAACAAAACAAAGATCCTGTGGATGTATGTTTTTCTGCTGCGTTTGATTCTGTTTTAGCAGACATACTTTTGAAAGAAGAGTAGAGAGGTGTGTGTGACACTTTCGTTCTATCCCACACAGACATTGGATGCACCATAACGATTCGTTGCTGTGATTGGTTAAACACAAATAGGGTCGGCCACATACCTGATCAGCTCGACATATTTCATCAAACGTTCCCCTTTTTCCAAACACTTTCTATGAGTAAAGTTCCAGATGGATACTGTGGAGGAGCTCAAATCGGTGTTCGATACAGATCCATCTGACATGAGCCAGGTTCATTTGTTCTGGTTCTAAATCTTTGCCACTCGCACTGCACCTTCAAGCACAATGTAGAGATGCTTTTATTCTAGCTTTAATTTATATCAGTAATCCTGGGGAGGGGAGAGAGAAGGAGCCTGTCGTATATTTTTTATGGAAGTGGAAACATAGCACGCAGTGAAAACATATACTAGGAATGTTCATGGTTAGCCGATTAAATAGTTAACCGTGACTAATGGGTTGACCGAATGATACATCTTTCACCGGTTAACTGACAAATATTCAATTGCTTCAGCTACGAACTAAAACTACGACTAAAACTACGAAAACACTGTTTATCTCATAAGGACTGAGCAAACCTGCGTTACATTGCAGTGTTTATGAACTAATATCAACCAACCACGCATGGATTACTGGTAATTAACTTGGATTTTATGTTGGTGAAGAAAACAGACTGAGCTAACTTGCCCGGGAAACATTGATGTTTTACCTGTTTAAGGCAAGCTAAGGTAAGCAGCTAAGTTAGCAGCAACTTTAAAACATTACTCCATAAGTATGTAGTGCAAAAGTGCATTAGAACAGTGTTTATAGAGGCTTCTATTCAGCCGTGTTTTGCCCAGTTTAAAGGCCTGTCACTGACTCGCTGCTCATTCACTCTCGTAGCGCTGCTGTGTCCAGTTATAACACTTCCAGTGAAAATAACAGCAATAAAAAAGTACCGCGTTAACGTGTTCGGTTAACCAATTATTGACCGCGAAGAGGTCCAACTAACGATGTAAGACATTTTTGAAAATGTGCATCCCTAGGTACAGGTAGAACATGCAATCTCTATATAAAAAGTCATCAAACTCCCATTGTTGCTTTTGTATCGGATTAAACTTTAACAGATTCTCAGTTTGAAAGTAATGTGTGGAGTCCCACAAGGCTCAGTTCTTGGACCACAGTTATTTACACTATTTAGCCAATTTTAACAGTCATATTGAAATGTTTGCAGAACCAATAATTGCAGAAAAATACTGAGACTAGTGGCACAACTGATTTCTATTTAATTCCTATTATTCTGTATCACTTTGAAGCCTGTAATGTGTAGCCTGCAGTTAAATGCTCAAGCACGTTGCAACAGAATAAGTATCACAAGTTTAGAGTAACACACATATCCATTTGGTGTGAGCCAGGTTACACACAGTGACTAGCGAAGCAAAACGAGATTTTACCTAAATGTTTGCACTGTAACACCTTTAAATCAGTTTCAAGTCAGCCCATGATTCTTTACGTTGACTGTAAGTGAGCAGTGTTGAGCTGAAACGTGACTCTGGGCTGAAGCAGGTTGTGTCAGGATAGAGTCTGATTGCGACACTGAGGTTATATAAAGTCCAAAGCCTGAGTAATAAACAGTAATAACAGTAATAGCAGAAGTGAATGAACGTGATGCAACAGAGAGGCACACCTCGCTTATACACACTTATACACACTTATACACATTTACACACAATCACCTGGAATGTGAGAGAGGGAGAGAGAGAATGAAGAGAGAGGAAGAGACAGAGAGAGAAAGGAGGGTGGATGAAGAGAGAGAGGAGGAAAGAGGGTGGAAACCGAGAGGAGGGAAAGAGGTAGGGACAGAGAGAGAGGGAGGAGGAGAAGGAGAGAGAGAGGAAGAGGGAGAGATGAGGGGGTGAGAGAGAGACTGAAGAGAGAGAGAGAGAGGAGGGAGAGAGGGGAGAAAGAGGTGTGGAAACAGAGGAGGGAAAGAGGTAGGGAGAGAGAGGAGTGAGAGGAGGAGGAGAAGGAGAGAGTGAGAAGAAGAGGGGACAGGGGGAGAGGGGGGCTGAAGAGAGAGAGAGAGAGGAGGGAGAGAGAAAGAGGGCAGGCATAGAAACAGAGGAGGGAAAGAGGGAGGGAGAGAAAGAGAGAGTGAGAGGGGGAGAAGAGACTGAAGAGAGAGAGAGGAGAGAGGGGTGGAAACAGGAGGGAAAAGGGAGGGAGGGAGAGAGGGAGAGGAGGAAGAGAGAGAAAGAGAGGGAGAGGAAAAAGAGAGAAAGGGGAGGAGAGAGGGGGAGAAAAGGAAGAGAAAGAGGGAGAGCGAAAGAGGAGGAGAGCGGGGTGAGAGAGAATGAAGAGAGAGAGACTGAAGAGAGAAAGAGAGAGGGAGAGACTGAAGAGAGAGGCAGAGAGAGAAAGAGAGGAAGATTAAAAGAGAGAGAGAGAGCAAAGAGAAGAGCGAGATTGAGAAGGGAGAGAGAGAGGGAGAGAAGGAGATATTGCAAAGAGAGGGAGGCAGAGAAAAGAGAAAAAAGAAGAGAAGGAGTGAAAGAAATATTAAGGAAGAGGTAGTGAGAGAAAGATAAAAGAGGAAGAGAGAGGGAGCGAGGAAACAGCAAAAATAGGAAAGGAAGTAAAAGTGACACAGAAAGTCACAAAAATAGAAGATGACACTCAGAAAAGTACATATTTATATTCTGACACCCCACGGCTGTTTTCTTTACTTTATCAAATTCAATCCCATAAAAGTTTCACAAACCTGCAGCAAACAAGCCAAATTTGCCATTAGAGGAAAACCATAAACTAATTTCTGCAAATTTAAGGACTTTGAAAACCACAAAACACACAAATTAAGACCTATAGTGCTTCACATTACTGCTTCTTTTCCACAGGCCTTCTCATTTTGCTACAAACCAACCGGAGCCTTCCATCTCTTCTATCAACCTAATAACAGCAGAAGAACAGCAACAAGGTGAGAAACTTAAGACTTTTTATTTTATTTTAGATTTTGAAGCCCCTGCAGAAAGCCTGATATGTATTGAGTAAGCTGCAAATGTAAACTTTAGCAGCTGTTAGTGATTTGAGAGTGAGATTTGGGGAGTAGAGCGGGGGTGAGCGGGGGGGCGTATGGGGGAGGGGTCCTGCACATGCCGAGGATTCCTTCAGTGTTATCAGCGTTCTCGTAATTGTTCCTTTGGAGAAGCAGAAAGCTGAAACTGCATTAGGGGCTTTGAACTTGAACCGCTCGGAGATAAAAAGTGGGACAAAGAAACAGGAAGCAGACATCAGCTTACACAAATACAAAGAATTTAGGGAATTTAAGTGGAAATAAGTGGATATTCTCTGTTTTGATCAGTTTGCTCTCTCTGTATACAGGCTTTCATTTCATTTCAAATCATTTTATTTTGTAGAAAGAATCACAACAACAGTATTCTCTGATGACTTCACAAGATTGTCGATTTAACAAACATCAGTGTTAGAAAATAAAACAATAAACAATCATTGGTCAAAACATTTTTGAAAATAAGTGGTAATCTTTACATTGCTTTTTCTTGATTGATTTAGCTGTTGTGGTCTTACATTTCACAATAAATACACACAATAAAAACATCATAACTAGGGCTGTCAAATGAGTGCATTAATTGGGAATAATTAATTACAGACATATTAATCGAGTTAATTTTTTAATCGCATTAATCTAATTTGAAATCTGTAACTGGTGATGAGTTGCAACGAGACAAAAATAAAGGAGCAGGCGAGAGTTATTGGACTTTTGTACTGGAATTTTATGTTCAAAAACTTCCTAAAGTCTTTTCCCATCTGCAACAATAATGTGATTGATGAAATTGGATAAAAACACAACAAAAACACTTAAGTTGAGTACAGATCATAATTAATTAATCTCTCTATTTTTTTTAATCGCTTGACAGCACTAATCATAATAATTTAAAAAAATATATTTTTTGAGTTGATGTAGCAAAGACAATTTGTAACACCAGCGATCGCAGTCCAGCCCTCCATCACTTTTTTGGGGTTTGAATATGGCCCTTGTAAACAAAAGACTTCTCAGGCTGTAGATGTGACCAGGATTGATGTGCATCTAATTGCAGATATAGAGTTTAAGTCTGTAGAGCCAGAGTACATTAGCAGAGGGAAACGACTCATCTAGCAGGACCAGGACAGGCTAATCCTGGGAGTGAGAGGTGGGGCTGGTGTTCAGTTGGTGTTCTGTCATAGACCTTTTATTCTCTGCGGTGATGTCTGTCTCTCTGATGCTTGTGCTGACTTTGTCTACAGTCAAATACATGATGCAGTTTCACAGATTTACCAGCAGAGGGGGGAATAGTGTGATTACGGAGACTCTTTCTTTTCAAACAGATTACAGACAAAACATCTTGAACTACAAACATTGTTGAGTAAGTTTAGAGCAGATATTTGATCTTTAAACTGAAGAAAAGTCGATCCTACTGGACTAGGACTCTGAGGAGAATGACACATGCAGCGAGTCTAGAAACTTCCTCTTCTGTGAGCGAGTGAAAAGTGTCAGAGGAAGTCAAACTACTGGATTTCTTCATGTTTGGAGGTTCAATATAATCTCTGCTCCATGAAAGAAGCTGAATCTATAGAATCTGCATCAGAAAGTAGAAAAGTGCTGCTGCCTTCTCGTCTGTAACAGTTTTTAAACATGTCCTCATTGTTTTAATCATGTAAACCTCGTATTTTTATCATAAAGACATTATTTTATTGTAGTGGCTCATATTAGTTCACCAAAAAGACAGCAGTTATTTTGAGTGAGTCCAAAGATCTGTCCAACCAGAAATTATATTTTTAGACACTTGTGTATCTACATTATTTGAAATATGACAGAAATAATTGACATGGCCACTTGTCAGTAACATTTCTGTTTGCCTTCCCACAATTTTGTAACTGACCAACATATTGTTCGGTGAGATTTATTATAAACATCTTTATAAGGACAAAAGCAAAGCAAGTTTTCCTCCTGATTTTAATGTTGTTGTTTTTTTTTTTAAATAATTTTTATATTTTAGTTTCTGTGTAAATCCTTTGCTGATGTGATTGAGCTCTCCTCTTCACATGTTTGCAAACTTCTGCTGTGAGTGGGGAGTATTCGTTTTCCTGTTTAACCAATGAGAGTCAGAGTTAGTGGGACGCACAGATGGATTCTGGGAACTCTGAGTGGTGATGTCATGCTCGGGGGGCTTCAGGGAGGGACTGTGTGCAACATAAGCTTCACATACATCAGGAAAGAAGACTGCAAACGGATAAAACATGGACACAGTTAGTTTCAATTCATTACAAAATTAATCATCATTTACACAACTTTTGGCACACGGTCATCTACACATTAATACATTCGACAATACAACTGTCTGGTTTTGTCCCATGTTCTTTTTACAAAACATCATTTAGGGTAAAAAAAATAAACTTTGCTCATAAAAACAAACAAACAAAAAAACACACAAAACATTTATAGTCAGCCCACATTCCAACCCTCACCTGTGGTCATGAGCTTTGAGTAATGACTGAAAGAACCTGATCACAAGCGGTCAAAATGAGTTTCCTCTGCAGGGTTTCTGTTACACAGGAGGAGCTTGGAGTAGAGCTGCTGCTCCTCCACGTCTAAAGGAGTCACTTGAGGAGGCTCAAGCGTCTGCTCCTCTGCCTCCTGGAAAAACCCTGAGCTGTTCTGGGCATGTCTCACCAGGAGGAGGCTCCATGAACCAAGGCTATTATGATCGTCTTGCTGTGAGGCAGGAGTGATAACCACTCTGCCACTGAGCCCTTGTTTACCTTTACATACTGTATGTCACATCTACTGGACAAAAGACAAATATAAACTGGGTAAAAACAACAAAGTGTTTCGTAAAATCTTAAATAAAATCCTGCACTTAAAAAAGGCCTTTCAAAAATAAGTACATTTTGCTTATTTTGAGGTAAAATGTTTTATTTCAAGTGATGTAATCTGAGTGTGAAGTAAGAAAATTTGACACAGAAAATGCTTGTTTCAAGTTCTCTGGACAAGATTTTTAAGCAAATCTATTTTTGATTCAAGCTATTATGGCATAAAACAAATACACATTTGCTTAAAGTAAGTTTTTATATCTAAATAATATAAATCAAGATAGAGATCTTAAACCAACCTTAGTAATACTTATTACTACTCTAGTCTTATTAAGTGAAACAATCTTAAAATTAGTCTTTTAAGATATATATGATTAATTAAAGTAATTGTATCTAAGTTAGATTTTCTTTCTTTGCAGTGGGGTTGACTGTGTTTTACTGAAGAACTGAACTGACCTGTCCTGGGCAGTTACACGGTGCTGCCCCCCTGGTGTCAGACTGAGTGAGTTACGCTCTGTGCAATCTCAGATACTCGGCTTTTTAGATTATAAGCCTCTATCTAGAATCAGAAGAGGAGAAATAACTTGTTAGCTTTGGGAATAAATCTGCTCTTTCACATATAAATAATGTGTTGTTTATGAAAACAGTTTGATCTGAGATACGTTTTAGTTTGAGATCATTACACAACAGCTTAACTGGAACAAGATTTTTTGTTCAACCTCTGTTGAATCAAAACAAAAGTAACATTATGTTTGTGACAATTGGAAGAGTCTCTCCGTGCTCTCTGTTTCTCTTTTCTTTCCTTTGTTTCTCTTCTATCTCTCTTTTTCCTATTCGCTCTGTCTTTCTTTCTTATCATTCTATCTCTTTATCTTTCTCTTTCTCTTTCTCTCTCTCTCTCTCTCTCTCTCTCTTTCTCTCTTATCCTGTCTGTTTTGAGTTAAAGCAGAAACATTTGGACATTTTTGGGGCTGGTTTAAGCACTGCGTGTGAGAGAGAGATTGAGAGAGTGAGAGTGAGGGAGAGAGTGTGTGAGAGAGAGAGAGGAGAGAGAGAGAGAGAGAGGAGAGAGAGAGAGAGAGAGAGACTGAAAAAGAAAGAAAGCTTGAGAGAAATGGAGCGAGAGACGTCTCACAGCTGTAAATCCAGGAGCAGCTTGTGCCAAAACTAAACTATGCTACATATATAAAAGTAAAGACCGTAAATCTGTCTTTACTTTGCATAAACAGTCCAAATGTACAGAACAGAGCTTTATATGAGGCACAAAGAACATGGGAACAACTTTACAGGAAACTAAATGTTACATTTGTCTGCGGACACACAGTGGTGCAGTGTAGGGCTGGATATTGCCAAGAACCTTCTGATAAATATCAAGATATATTTACTGACCAAAATGAGAAAATGTAGATACAAATCTTTTAAAAGTATATACTTGTAAAATGTTTTCGACATTTGAGTCCAGAACTCCTTAACATCAATGTTAAGAATGTAACTTTGATTTACAAAAGTAGAAGATTTGTATTTTCACACTGCCTTAATGTTACATACAAGTGTCCTATATAAGTCACTTTTAGCTCAAGTTTCAGCTTTAAAGCAGGTTCAGAAATGTAAAATTAGGAATTTAAATATCCCAAAAGCCTCCCTTGTATTGCCAACAAGTTTGTCACAATATATCCCAATACAGGATCAACTTTTATCAGGATAGTGACGCAGTTAGTTCTCTGCCTTATATAATTATCTGTAAAAGCTACAATCTGGTCCAAGCGTCTCTGCCATTGTTCTTAATGTACATGACACATGGTCCTGATAAATGAAGACAAGTATGTTATCATAAGTTCGGAGCAGGACCACACTTCTGCAGTACTGCACCATTTAAAGGCCGAGCCCGCCAACACACTTGCCTGGAAAATCCAGACGAAATGAAAATATATCGTCTGACCACTGACACTCTCAACTTTTGGTGAGTGTGATCGACAGACTTATTAGCCAATCAGGGACAAGCATTGCCTCCTGTATGAAAACCAAAATAGCTGCTTACAACGGAAATAATATGGAAACAATGTCACATGAAACTGAAAAACATTGTGAATTTCTACAGAATCAATGAGCAAAAAAAAAAAACTATTTTAATGTAAGGTGAGTGAAGTTAGATTTTGTTCTAAATGACAGACGACCAATCAGCTCCTTTGCTTCATCTGCATCACTCTGATAAACTAATCTGATTGGCCGGTATGTTGTGGAGTTGATCTGAAACGCAGGTGGGAGGCGTGGTGACCAGACCAACTCTCTTCTTCTCTCAGGCCATGTTTCAAGCCTAAAGCAGAATATGCATGTGGCACTAGATACAATCTGTTTAAACTACAGTATTATATATGTAATCTTTTAATCTTGTTCTAACTGCCGCAAAACTATGATAAATACCACTTGGACCATCACACCAAACTAAGTCAGAATGAGAAAAGTGCAGTAATCTGTGGTTTAATGAAGCAGGTGTAGCTGTAAAACTGTCTGTGAGTGAAGCAGACACAGAGCAGACGCAGTGAGACAGATGTGTCCAGGGCCAGTCTATTTCCTCTGCTCACACTAAAGTAAACATTTAAGACACAAAGATCCCATTGTCCGGAGTCAGCACCGGCATCACAGACCCACCAGGGGGCAGTGCTGTGTAGAGTTTAAACCGGGTTTCTGTCAGATCAAATAGTAACTGCAAACATTCTGAATGTTTTGTTAAAGGAGATCTTAGCCTGACCTCATTATTCTAATTTTGACTTAGTTTGGTGTGTTTGTCCTTGTGGAAAAATCATAGTTTTACACCAGATCATTTGCAGATGATGAAGAAACAATAGAAAATGTGAATGACAGGAAGAATCTGTCTAAACTAATTACTATGGTGCCATTCCACTTATCAATGCCTGATCTTGCATAGCTCAGAAGCTAAACAGATTGTGTCTGGGCAGTACGAGACCGCTGGAACCTCATGGCAACCAGGAAGAATTGTCTCTGTGTTGTTAGGCAAGACACATTGCCGACGATCTGGCGTGTGTGAATGGTTGTTGGTGGTCAGAAAGCTGATGGTGCAAAATTGCAGCCTTGCTTCTGTCAGTCTGCCCCAGGACAGCTGTGTGGTGTGAATGAATAATTCAAAATGTGAAGCATCTTTTGGTGTCTTGGAAAGTGCTGTATAAATCCAGTCAGTGTATTACCATTATTATAATTATCATGTCATCCAAAAGCATTTAGCAGAATTATATAATTTGTCAATAATAACTTGTCATCTTAGTCAATACAGAGAGTGAAGGCCCACAGTAGAACCAGCAGCTCTGCAGCAGACACAGCATGAAGCACAACCGAGACAAAACCTACAAGGCCAGTGACTCCAGTGAGAGGATGTAGTCCTACAGAAAGACTGTCTGCCAGAATCTTTAATAGAACACAGTTCTTTTTTTTAAGATGTTCATCTTGTCTTCACAAGTATTAGCAGTAACAGATTTCTTTTATTCAGACAACTTTTAAATGAGTTGTATTTACCTTTTTGACATGTTTCGGCTGCTAGCTGTGAGCCATCTTCAGAAGCGTCACGGTTCTCCGTGGTGACGTGTCTTTTATTGTTTGTTACTTCCTGTTGGTCTGGTGGTCTCTGGAGAAGGGAGTCCCTGGTAGTTGAATGTAAGATCTCCCCCCGGTCGATTGATGGTGTCTGGGCCTCTCTTCTTGATTTCTATGGCTTCCATGTTGTTTTCAGCACCGTCCCAGTCCATGATGTGATTGTTTCTCTTGCAATAATCTGATATTTCTGATTTTAGATTGTTGATTTTTGTTTCTTGTTGTTCTTGTTGAAGGTTGCATCAAGTTGGCCACACCTCCAGGAAGTAACATCTAATAAACGATACGTCCCCACGGAGACCGATGACACTTCTGAAG
This sequence comes from Mugilogobius chulae, assembly GCA_038363315.1. Taxonomy (NCBI): domain Eukaryota; kingdom Metazoa; phylum Chordata; class Actinopteri; order Gobiiformes; family Gobiidae; genus Mugilogobius; species Mugilogobius chulae. The sequence continues at coordinate 18,730,382 of CM076402.1, read as the reverse complement.
ATGGCTCGCAGCTAGCATCCGAAACATGTCAAAAAAGGTAAATACAACTCACTAAAAAGTTGTCTGAATAGAAGAAATCGGGTACTGCTAGAACACACAGTTGTTAGCGAAGCGCAGACAGTTGAGTTGAAAACTCAGGCACAAGTCCTGAGAGGCACCAGCATGCATCGGAGTTTGACCGGCAAATTAGAGTGAAGACAAGAGTCAGTGTGGTGTGGGCTGGTTGAATGGCACCAAATGCAGGGTTGAGGACTGAACTGGTAGCAAAAACAGAAAAACATCATGAAGAATGATGCCTGAGAGTGTCGTGTCTCATGGTGGAGAAAAATTCAACAACAATTTTAGTAACCCAGTGACATGAGAACTATTACCTCACTTATATAATTGTCAGTTGGAACCCTACATAACATGGCTCAGTTAAATTGTATATGTCGGAATGAAAAGATACATAGAAATGCCTTGGTTTCAAATTGCAATGCAGAAGTGAACAAGGCAGTTTTCGGTTTGTGAAAGTTCAGTTCGTTTAAAAGAATTCAGGAGGCGTAGAAGGAGGCTGATAGTTTTGCAGAGTTATTGATTTGAAACGAGGAGGAGGCCACATGAACTGATTAGAATAGGACTGTTTGAGGATGTCGCAGAAATTGGTGCTTGAACATTCAGAGTATAACAGAAAAGGTCTGAAGATGCAGAAAATCAATGAGAAGAACATAAACGCAGAGATTAAAGGGGAGCTATGTAAACTTCACTTGTCTGAATTTTGTTATAACAGTGTCTCTCATCTTAGTGTCACAGTTGTGGTCAAATTGATTCCTACATGTTTAAGTAATCTTGTATTGTCCTGCAGCTGATGCTCCAATGTTCAGAAAAGTCTGGTTTTCACCTATCACCTTTTCCTATCCACTTGTCTGTATTTACTTATCCTGATGCATGAATCGGTTTCATTTCACTTTGTGAAAAATATCTGATCATTGGACTTTGTTTGCTTCATGGCAGGCGGAGACTTTTTTGAATTACTACTTTTTGGTTGTTTTGTAGTTCAGGAGTAGAGCATCGAGTGTCAGTGATTGTTGCCGTTTGTAAATTGTCTTACAAATTAAATAATATATCATAAGTTTATAACTGACAAAAGGTCAAAAGAAAACACTAAAAAACATGTCCTGGCCTTTCTGGACTCTGTAATGTAAGCACTACAGATGTGCATAATACTAAACAATACAGTCTACTTTTACAACTGGAGTTGGTTCTGGCAAACACATCACCCTGCTTTTATTCGCTGATTGGACGACAATACTTCCTGTTTTTTGGGAACCGTCTGAGGTCCTGCGATACCTGATCTTGTAGCTGGAGTGAAATGAAATTGAGTGGAAGCACTAGGTGGCTAGCCTGGCTAGTATTTACTTACCAAAACTCAGATTCTGGTAAAACGAGTAGGATTCAAAATTGTCATGTAGCTAATTTCCAACAAAAAAGATCTCTGACAAAAAGATCCTATAAACTCATGCTGCTGATCGTTCTCTGCTGGCCTTTTTATCAGGGAGCTGATGGACAGCTCCCACTTCAGTCCTGTGTGATGGTGGTGCTGAAGGAAACGGAAAGAGTACAGAGGTGGTGTGGGAGTCTGTCAGGGCAAGGTTAATGAGGGAGGGGGCGAAGGACTGTGACTTTCCTAAAGTTCACGATCATTTCTACTGTCTCCTGAGTGCTGAGCCCCAGATAGAGCTGCTGCAGGGCAAGACCGTCCACTCCCTTGAAAGCAGACTCAACAGGACACTGGGCGCGGTTACGCTCTGGCTCATAGAAAGAAGGTCCCGCCTCTAGTGAGTTGCATGTCTCCTCTGTGTCTGCGTAGGTTCCTCCGGGTGCTCCGGTTTCCCCTACATCTAAAACATGTCCAATGCCTCCCTCCCCAGACTACAGATGTAAATTAGCTGTAAGCTAGATCGTGCAAGCATGTCCGCTTGGTTAAGCATTGACATTGTCTTAATAACGTCCTCCCTCAGGATGAGACCGATGAGGGGTGTGTGATCAGTTTAACAGTCATTGCTGAAAGTGCAGCAGTTAGTGTAGAGGTGGAAGAGAAAGGGAGAAAGCACACAGCCCTGTGAGATCCTGTGCTGATCAGATCCACCTGAGCTGTCAGAAAAGCTTGTGGTAAACATTCACTTCCTCAGCACTAAACTGTGTGGCCACAAAGTTGACTGTTATTTGACGTAGGAGGGCTTCTTTCTGTCTTTCTGAAAGTTACACAGTGCACCTTTAAAGAGTGCTTTTCTTTCTTAACAAAAATATGTCCTTGACTCTTTCTCCTAACGTGATAATGATAATCTCCATGGATGTGGATGTCAGGGAAGGAGTTTAGGCTCATAAACAGCCAAGATAAAGATAAAAGGATGTGATTTGGGTTTGGGGTCACACAGGTTAAAGGGCGAAGGGTGTAAGGCTGTAAAATGCTGCGTAATGTCTGATATATGAACAGATTTGGGGTCAGACGTTTGGACAGATTTGGAGGCATCTATCTATCTATCTCTCTCTCTCTCTCTCTCTCTCTCTCTCTCTCTCTCTCTCTCTCTCTCTCTCTGGCGGACGAGACCCTGAAAAAGGCGGGTGAACGGGGGGCGAGCCTGCCTCTCTGTGCCCACGTCACGGAGCTGCGCGAGTGGGACTTGGTGCGTGCTCCTCCAGCGCCAGCAGCACTCTGCCTGTGTCCAGCGGTCAGCACGGACACGCCACGGCAGTCTTCCTCCTCCTCTTCTCCTCTGCCTCTCGTTCTCCCGGCGTCAGAAGCTCCACGGCACCGCTAACCAGAAGTGCATGCACCAGCGTCACGTCCGTGGGCTAGCTTCGGTGCTCGCCTGCTCAGAAAAGCCTTTGTGACGGGGGCATCCGACCGGGACTATAGCTGTGGATCTCCCCCTTGAACCAATCATCTGCGTCTTTTTTCGCCTTGACACTGGACTGGAGCGCGCGTGACACTGTGGAGGCTTTTGCGTGGCATCAACATCTCTGCTGCACGTCGTCGGTTGGAAGGAAAAAAAAATCATCTTCTTTTCAGCTCAAACAGGATAAAAGACGCGATTGATGACTAATTTCGCCTCTTCTTCGTAAACATGCTGGCGAACGCACTGCTCGTGTTGGGATTGTTGCACACTTTTTTGGAAAGAGTCGACCCCGCAGCCTCCGCTATTGATGGTGAGTAAACACACAGCATAATTTCACACTTGATAATAAAAACGTGCTTGTGTGTGTCTGTGGAGGGACCGATTCTGACGCAAAAACATTGGGAAACGTGGGGAAAATGTAGATCCAGGCGAGCAGTGACTGTAGACAGCTCTTTTGTCTGCGTGAATGTGCCACATGTGAATATTGCAATGTCACAGCAGCACCAGTGTGGTCCCCAGATCTCTTACGCACACGCACGTACTGGAGCAGAAAGCCCGGTCAGTGCATTTTTTACATTTTAGAACAAAGTCTGCAGCTGCAGCAGAAAATGTCATCCACGTTTGACTATGTTGTTGTCTCATAGCATTTGTACTTATTTACTTAATTGACAGTATAGGATTTTATAATAATGTCGAGGCTGGTGAGCAATATATCGAGCTTTAGATAATATTGTGACTGTGTTGGATTGAAAAAGCGAATAATGAGTATATCATTACAAAAAGAGATGTTTAAATATTTACATGGTTGAAGTTACATCGTGAACTTTCATCGTCAATCACTCATTTAGGTCTTTATTGATTAAAATTTGTATTAGTCTGACTTTCTATTTGATAGTTATTTAAAATGAAATCCCAATATAATGCACTGTACTACTAACACTTACTACACAATAATTAACTTTACTTTAAAATGGAGCTTATGTGTTTTTTTCTATGTATTTAGGACTAAACTAAAATGTATGTAGATCAGTAATTTACATTTATTTTGTATAACACAGAATTAATGTAAAACAGTCCATTTACTTCCTGTACAAAACTGCAAAACTGATAAGCTCCGCCTCTTTATTGTGAGATAAAATTTAATGAGATTTTTAAATTGTCATTTTTATTGTTGTACAGTTTCTTTGTGACCATTTTGAACCTTACATGCTATATATGAACCAGAATATTTTGAATATTGACAATTAGATACAATCATATGGGCGGGGATAGGTGGTAGGTGAGGACAGGGCTTTTCTGAGCACTTAATCATCAACTACTTGCTGCTCATCAGCAAGGTTAAAATTTAACTGTATGAATATTTGCATAACATGTGTCTTAATGTTCAAAAATCAAAACTATTCTTGATGCAAGTCAGGCTGTTTAAAGGGACCTATTCTGTCAAATTCACTTTTTTAAGTTTAACCTTGTTATAATGGGCTTCCTTCATCATTAGTTTACTCAAAGTTAGATTTGAATTGATTCATTCATGTTTGAGTAATCTTGTTTTGTTCTTCAGCTGGAGCTCAAGTGCTCAGAAATCCCCGTTCCCACCTACCACCTATCCCCTCCCACTTTCCTGTATTTACTTGGTATATTTCAAAAGATTAATACTCAAAGTGAAGCTATATGGTTCAATACTGTCCCAAATTCACTTTCCAACAATAAAAAATGTTTTTAAAAATCTGTTGCTTTTTACAGTTAATTTTAAAATAGAGGCGGGGCTTATCAGATCTGCAGTTTTGAACAGGAAGTCAGTAGAGCTGTTCTATTTTAAAGTGTTTTAGATCAACTTTGTGTTTTACAATGAACAAAAGGTAAATTACGATCTGCAAATGTTCTAGATTCTTACTAAATATTAAAAAACACAATAGGACCCCTTTAAAATTGTCAGGTGACGATGATTATATTGTGATAGGAATGTAGTTTTTTGTCGTTTAGTCGATTAATCGGTCGATGGAATCTTGGTTGACCAAAATGTTATTAGTCAACTAATTCTTTTATTTAGATTATAAGGAATTTGTATTCAACAGTAACAGAATCATTGGTCTGAACTGACTTTTTAAATAAACACACTGTTTCCTCTTCATTTGCTGTTTAAACTAGTTTTTGCACGAGCAAGTGTTGTCACAATACTAAAATTTCAAACTCGATATTGATACTAAGGAATAAACTTGATTCTCAATGACAGTCAGAATGCCCATTCAATAAAGTCAGACCTCATACAATGGACTGACATTTTCAACACAAAATACAATTTTATGATCAAACATTTTAGTTTCAAACCAGTTTTGATAAAACTTAAGATTATTTAAAAACTTTCAGAAAATGTGATTTTTTTTTTTTCTATGCAGAAAATATCCCGTTAATGTTATTGGTATTTGTTGCAACCAGTTTTAACATTGATTTTAATATGTTTGACAACTCAACTTTTAGCTTCAGAGCCTTTGCCACGCCCCCTTTTTAGTCGATTAATCGGTCGATGGAACAACCAAGAATTTCTTTTGTCGACTACAACCCTATTGTGACTTACTGTAGTTGGTATTGCGGCATCACAATATAATTAATATTGTTACATTCTTGATTTTTGACTGATGAGAAACGGCATCTTGTTAAAAAGTGAGTGAAAGTTTACTTAGAAATGAAAGTATTCTACATTTATTTGTTCATTCATTTTACATTTACAAAAAAATATACCGTATAAGCCTGTACAAACAGTTCACTATAATCGATTACAGCAATAGTGGTAATTGAAATTGAAATTCGATTTATACTGTAACAAGCAGCTTTGTGTGACTTAAGCTTTGTTTATATGGCATTGTCTCCATTGTTTTGCCATTTATCGGTGATTATAATGCAAACTGAGCAAATTAGCAAGTTTCCGGTCAAATCAGTCCTGCTCCTTCTGTCTCACTGTAAAGACTAGTGTCATCTCTATGTGACTTCAGCATTGATTTGTCCACTCAATACTGTGCTGATCACAAACACCTGCTGTCAAACCAATCACACTGCTGCTCTCCGCTCTCACTTCGGCAGTTTTCGGTGAAACTTTGACTATTGTTTAATTAAGAGGCAAAACTCTGGATGTCTTTGTCACTTTTCGGGTAAATCTTGATTAAATAAAACCCGCAGCAGCACACGTTTCAGTCAGATCCACGACAGCTGAGGTTTGATGTTGTTTTGACAGAGTTCTCCTTTTCAATTAGCCGCAGTGTGATTGACGATCAGGCAGGCCGTTATTAAGATGTCACAATGAGAGAGACACGAAAATATGTCATTATTTCAGGAATGATCAAAGTGACACCTCCACTGGTGAATCTGAACTGTTGGCCTCGTGGTGCGGTGGAGGCTCAGCGCAGCAGCTATTGCCAATATGATGCAATAGGATCAGCGTTCACAAACAACTTTCAGCTACAGTGGAAAACACTAAATCTGATTTCCCTTCAAACTGCAGACATTGTGAAAGTAACGTGTCTGTCCCCAAAAACAACTGAGCTTTTTGAAACTGGACATGTTTGTAACTCTCTGTGTAAGTTGGCCTGTCAGAGTCATTTAATGTATTTAGCAATAAACTATGGCAGTGGTTCTTAAACTTATTACACTATTGTCTCAGATAGTATTTGTAGTTTTGCCAGATCTTAGCCTGGACTTCATTAGGTCTCAGATTCAGCTCTAAAATGAAACCAGGTCCAAAATAGAACAACATTGTAATACAGTAACTTATTTCTTAATCTAAGGGGCAGGAAAAACCCCTTCCATCCATTTTCTTCTTTATCCGGGGTCAAATTGCAGCCGCATGCAGTCTGGGCATCCTTGCTGTCCACATCTCAGTTCTTCCAGGAGGATGCCGAGGCATTCCCAAGCCAGACCGGAGACAAAGTCTCTCCAATGCGTTCAGGGTCTTCCCCGGGATCATAGAGATGTGTCCAGGGCAAAACTCAGAACAGTAAGTTTATTTCTCATTTCATCCCCATCAGATTAAAAAATGACTTTTGGCTGAAAGTCGAAACTATGCACTAATCCAATACTGGCAGTGACAGATCCAGGAAACGTTGCTGTGTCAGGTATTTGTCCCATGATGATGGTTCAGCTGATATCCTTGTTGTGCTTTATTGACAGTGGCACAGATCCTTGGTTTGATTCTCAGGCCCAGGGCCTTTCTGTGTGGAGTTTGCATGTTCTTTTCGTGTCTGTATAGATTTCATTTAGATGCTCTGGTTTCTCCTACCACTAAAAACATGTCCAAGAGCCCCTCCTGCCCCCAGGACTACGGTTAGAAATGACCTGTAGAGCTGGAATCTAGACTTCTCTGCCATTGTGCTTAATGTAATTGTACATTATTCTAATAAACTTAATAACTGGAAGTAATTGAACTTGGTGTTAAAGCAGAACTTAGTAACATTTTGACCTTGCTAAATGTCTTTCTAAGTCTCTGTGTGATGATGGTTACATATGTATTTTGGGGCATTTGAAGCATGTTTCCCAACACATTCCCAACCCGAATTTCTCTCCTGAGAAACCCAGGCTCTTTGATATTTTTTTTAGTAGTGAAAAATGTGTTTAGCTGTGTTCTGCGGCTTATTTCAATCTAAAATTACACTAAAATTAGAAAATAAATAAATAAAGTTACGTTTCGATTCACCTGGTCAGTTTATTTACACAAGAGAGCTGTAGGGGGAGCACTACCGCTGAAGTGGCTTAGTTCTGCTGTAAGTTCCATCAGTCTATGTGACTGATATAACATTGTCTGAATATCAAATTTGAAATATGCCAAACATTTATCGAGATTTTCATTTTGTCAATATTTCCCAGTGAAATATAAAAATCTCACATTGACCAACCCTTTGTGACAATAAACAACTATTCCATTAACCAAAAAACGAATAATGTATTGCCAGAATAATGTTTCATTGCAGCTGTATACTTAAGCCTGTGCCGTAGTAAATGAGCTGTATCTGCCCTGCTCTGTTTACGTCGACTCCAGCTCCTCCTCTGACCTTGTTCTTGCACCTCGCGACTCCGAACGCTTCTGGAAACCATTATGCTTCTTTTTACAGTCTCACTCCACGCGTGCAAGTGTTAAAGAATTTACCACGGTCTAGGTTTTGTTTTCGCAAAATCGCAGACATCCTGGCTTTAAATTCTGTCCAAAAATGTGTCCAGAGAGTCTGCAGCGTAAGAAAAAGTGCAACTGCATGTCACGGCTTTGGCCAAAATAGACTGGCTCTTTGAAGTTCTGCTTCCTAGGAGATGAAATGTAGCTGCGTTTGTGCAATGTTTGAACAATTTAAACTGTTTGTGGTTTGAAAATGACATTAAGATGGGAGAAATGTGTTTTAATTGTCACTATAATAGCTTTGCTCATAAGTCAAGTGAATATTATTTTTACTGTTTGAAAGGACTTGGACACGTATTATACATAACTGACTTTTTTGAGTTGTGTCAGCTTCATTCACTGATGAATCTTGTTCAGTAAGTCTCTCCCTCTGAGCCTCAGATAACGATGCAGTTAAAGTTTCAAAACTGTGGGAAACTGGCTAATAATTAATGTTGAATATTACAGGAAGTAGCTTGAGTTTTAAAACTTTTCTACACATAGTTTGTTGTCAAAAAGCAACAAAATGCAAAGACAATTTACACACAACAGAGAGAGTTAAAGGTTCCGTTTGAACTTTTTCAGTGCCAGGCCTTTTTGCAAATTTTTAAGCAATATTCACAGCTCCACAAAAAACTTTGTGCAACTGGAATCATGACATGTTGTACATCAAAAGAGACCTACAAGTGTCTACTTTTATTGAAAACAAGAATTGTTAACCTACATTAATCTGTTTTCTTTTTATAGATAATTGAAATTCCTTGTTTTCATTAATTTCAGCATTTGACTTTTGAGATGACGTCCTTTTTCAAATACAAACTTCATGTCAGTGTTTTTTTTTGTTAAATTTTTTGGTGAAAGATTATGAGCCACTACAATAAAAATATGAGGTTTACGTGATTAAAACAATGTTGGTCTTTTTCTTCTTTAAACTAACAAAAGCTGCGTTACAGACGTTTTCTACTTTCTGATGCAGATCTATAGATTCAGCCTCTTTCATGGAGCAGAGATTATATTGAACCCTCCAAACATGAAGAAATCCAGTAGTTTGACTTCCTCTGACACTTGTCACTCGCTCACAGAAGAAGTTTCTAGACTCGCTGCATGTGTCGTTCTCCTCAGAGTCCTAGTCCAGTATTATCGTCTTTTCTTTAGTTTAAAGATCAAATATCTGCTCTAAACTTGTGAACGATGTTTTAGTTCAACATGTTTTGTCTGTAATCTGTTTGAAGAGGAAAGCCGACCTCCAGAATCAGCTGATCGTGTAAACACAAGTCAACAAAAGAGCACATGCATTTCCTGGTCATGTGACTTCCTCTTGGTTCTTGTGCTCACACTACCCCCCCCCCCCCCCCCCCGCTGGTGAATCTGTGAAACTGCATCATGTATTTGACTGTAGACAAAGTCAGCACAAGCATCAGGGAATTCGTCATCGCCGCAGAGAATAAAAATTCTACAGAAACAGACATCATTGGCAGGGAAAGCGTTGAAGGGACTACCTGATTTTTTTTACAATAAAATAACTTTAGATCATTTTCCCTCAGCACACATCTCTTGTTAACGTGTCTATTCAGGTTGAAAAATCAAATAAGTGATGCTGTAGTTTCTTAAAGACAAGTTTAAATACTGTTTCAGAACTTTTACAAATTCAAAGAACAGGAAATATATTTTATGATGGGAGATTGCTGCACTTTTAGGATTAATTTGACAAACATTTGTCTGATAATTAACACACAAGAAAAAAAAAAACCTTTATCTTAAATTTGAAAACAAGGGACTGTGCGTGCCTAGAATTAGTAGCATTTACATTTTTTAAGTAGAGTTTGATTGGTTGAACTTGCCAACAGTAGGAAATATCTCAATAAAGAAAAATACACACTATTTTGAAATTAGGGGAAAAAAATGTACGTGTTCTGCTTTATTGAAGACAGTTAAACCTGCTCAAGCACATAAACACGACATCATTCATCAATTTTTAGTTTATTAGAATATTTAAGCTTGTTATTTCAGTAGTTAATACAGTGTGACTAACTAACTAAATACATTTATGTTCTACTCAGCATATTTTAACAATCATTTAACAAAATTAAAGTGTAAGATATTATCATTTGTCATTGTTAACGTCCATCTGTGTCATTTATGTACATTTTGGCCCAGATTTACAATGTGGTTGCTAGGTAACAGTTGTGACATTACCTTACATATGTTGTATTAACAGATATTAGCATATATTAACATATTAGCAGGACAGAAGACAAATATAAACCTCAAACTGGGTGAAAACAAGCTAAATGTTAAATCTAATCATGTTCACTGTGTCACACTTTAAATATGTCCTCCTGAAACTATTTTTATTATGTCTTGAACACAATTCATCGATGTAGGAAGCAGGATAAGTTCGACCGGGGTAATTCCTCCGAGGCCGAGCTGCGTTGTGAAAGAGAAACATGAATGGTTCGCTGTCACTTCAGATGTGTTACAGACTGAGCCGAGGTGAAGGTTTGAAGAAGAATCCCCGGAGAATCACACGTGTTTACAAACCACAACAGCAGCTTTAGTCCGTAACAACCACTTTAAAGAGACGCACAAGGAGCGTTTGAACATAATGTATACCAGGGCTCAGTGTACAGCGAGGAAATGAAGTGGTTAGAATTGTGTCGGAGCCTTGTTTAGTCTGCCAGCTTTCATGTCACATACGTCAGAGATGATTGCTTGGAGAAGAAGTGACGAGTTTGCTTTTTAACCATGTCTCAAGTAAGTCTCAAGTCTTTGGCCTCAAATGCAAGTCAAGTTTCAAGTTAAATAGAGACAAGTTCAAGTTGAGTCAAAGTCCTTTGCTTTGTTCCAGTAGGGCTGGGTATTTCATCAGAAAGTAAAATCGAGATGAAATGTCAAATCGACAATTATTTGGTTGTGTTTTTTGAATGGAGAACTTCACAGACAGACATTTGTCAGCAAAAGCACAAGGTCTGGAGCAGAAAACAGACTTTAGAAGAACATTTTCTGTGTTGGACGTTTGTATTTTTCATGTTCATGAATCAGTATCAGGGGTGCACGGTAGCAGAGTGGTTAGAGCTCTGGCTTCCAAATAAGGAGGTCGTGGGTTCGACTTCGGGTCGGACCATATCAACATCTCTCTGGGTGGAGTTTGCATGTTCTCCCTGTGTCACCGTGGGTTTTCTCCGGTTTCCTCCCACCTCCAAAAACATACATGTTTAGGTTAATTGGACATCCTGTAAATTTCCCTTAGTGAGTGAATGAGAGAGTGAATGTTTGTCTGTCTAACTCTGCGACGAGTTGGCCACTGTCCAGGGTGTTCCCCGCCTAAGGCCCAAAGTCACTGGGGTAGGCTCCAGTCACCCGCGACCCCTAACGGGATTAAGCGGTAGAAAATGAATGAATGAATGAATCAGTATCAAAAAAACATTTTTATTTTGCTTTAAAAAAGACTAGAATCTAATTAAAAATTGGAAGGAATCTTTAGATCGCCCATTCCTGTTTCAAGTGTTTTCAAATCTTTATCTTAAAATACCAAATATCTTGTACTGTACTTCTACAGTTTCATAACCTGGCTCACACCAGATGGATTTGTGTTCAACTGTAATTTGAGTTCTTCCACATTATCCGTCTGGAATCTCCCCCACTGAAAGTGTTGATCTGATTGGGTATGTCGACTTAGTTTGTGCTTAACCAATCACAACAATAAATCTTGTATCCAATGTGTGTGTGTCACATGAACACCTCTCTGTTCTTCTTTCAAAAAGGAAACACTATTTCTGCTATAACAGAATCAGCAGCAGCAGAAACAAAGAGCTGCTAACATGTTTTACTTGATTGAGGCGCTTCTTGCTGTTGTTTTTGTTAACAACCTCCCTCACCCTCCTGCTGTGAGTGATTGGGTTGGTGCAGACCAGGTGGATTTCTTGAGTTTTTCAGTTTCATTAATTTTTATTAAATATTTATATATAATAAATATAATATGTTTAATACAGTATTTATATTATCATATTAGGCTGTAGTCCACCAAAGAAATTCTCGGTTGACTAAAGGCATGTCCTATCGACAGATTAGTCAACTAAAATGGGTCGTGGCAAAAGCTCTGAAGCTAAAAAGTATGTTTTAAACGGGATCAGTCTATGCAAAAACAATCATTTATACAGAAAATGAAACGGAAATGGTCTTTATATCCAAAAATACAGATTACATTAATGATTTTGTAGCGAATCTTTGGCTAATTGAATTCTTTTTGTTATTCTTAATTTCAAATCCTTATCATCCAAATAAAATTATAAATCGACTAATAGAAATTTTGGTCGATAATATTCCATCGACCAATTATACGACTAAACGACTTAAGGACTACAGCACTATATCATATACACTTTTCATTTTTTAATCAAAACCTCATGCTAGGGCTGGGCGATTTTGACAAAATTTAATACCTCTATATATTTTATTTGATATTTCTTGATTAGGATAATCAGACAATATTTCAAACCAAGTATCAAGCATGTCTTAAAGGTAGTAAGTTTAGTGATCAGAAAAACTGGGCTTGACTGGGTTTGCCATGTGCTTTTTTAATAATACACATTTGGTCAACTAAGAGATCAAGATTGATCCGTTACTAAAATATCGCTGTCTAACTAAATGAACATGGTATTTTTGGTTAGTGCTAGTCTGGTCCGAAGGGACAGAAGTGAGCTGGTTGCCATGGTAATACGTTTATAACTGTTATTTTTTATCATAACCTTTACTCAAACCTTCTCCATAACCTTACCCTCACCCTAAGCTAACCTAACCCTTTTCCTAAACTTACCCGTTCTCCTAAACTTTATCACCGTCCCTCCACCACACTATCTAGTATTACCTTACATTTTTTCGATTTGTTGTTTTTCAAAAAATTTTTTGTTGCGTTCTTACCACGAACAATGGCCCTGTCCCAATACTCGCACTATGCACTTTCAAAAACTGCCCACTTCATAGTGTAGTGTTGTGTGAATATTGGGACAAGGTCAATATATCTGTTTTGCGAAGCTTCAACAACAACGATATTATCTAATATTTGATATTGCACACCTCTACGTCAAGTCCAAGTGAAGTCTTTTCCATTTTATTAAGTCAAAACTTAAGTCATCAAAATACTGACTTTTTGTAGCATCTCACAGCACATAGATACATAGCTACATAGCTTTATTTTATGTCGACCAAATGTGTCATGGCAGTGTAAAAGATTTAATTTAGTCTTGCACTGTGTTATGGCAACTGTTGAGCTACTGCTTTGCAAGATTTTTTTAGAAACTTAGTAGTATATAAATAGTCCAGTGCTTATGAGTTACTATTTAAGCATTTGATTGTGTTTATTTTTGGATTCTTTTTGGACAAACTCTACAAAAACACATCAGTGGGACTAACGAAGCACACATTCTCCTGCACACAGACTCTCTCCTGCCACGGCTGCCTCTTTGCCTGGACACACTCTGGTTTAATTGGACTCAAACAGCTCTGAAAAAAAAAAAAAAACGCTAATGGTTCTCCGACTGTAAGCACCGCTAGCAACAGACCACATTTCTCCAATCACTTCAGACCAAGACACCGGACCATTAACTATAGAGCGCCGACCAGCAGAATGACTAAAACATGTTGTGTTTGAATGGTCCCAATCAACAAAGGCTGTAATTATGTAGGTTACGTAATGTCCACTACAGGGCACCGAATGGCCCTGTGTTTGTGGCTCTTATTATGTAAAAACGCCGTCGTCTGTTCTGTGACTCTGGATTCTTGGTTTGGTTCAGTGCTTTGTATTTCATTTCTTTTCTCCATGGAGACGAGAAATTAGCTCCACGAAGCAGAGTTACAGAGGCGAGTCCGCTCACATCAGATGCTGTAATACAAGGCTCCAGAACAGACGTTTGGCTTTTTCATTTCAGATATAATTCTTTATTGAATGAGACGCTGAAGTTTCATGGATTCTGATGTTAAAAGCTTGAAGGGCGATGACCAGGTGGTGAAAACACAGTGGGGGCTTCTTTCTCAGCTGATTCAGGACCTTCCTTACTTTTTAACTGCAAGGAATATTGTGAGGTGGAGAGTGCAGAGTCAAACTGAGACAGATACATGAGCTGGGATAGAAGGCTTTAGTGTGGTAGTGGTTTTTGGTTTCAAAAATTCTATAGTGTGCATCAATATTCTGCTGCAACTGAACTGACTTCTGCTCAAAACTAGTTTTTACTGACAAAGGACTGGTTGTCCATCCTTCTATTCTAAATCTCCGACCAAAAACTGACAATTCAGTCAACTCCGTGTCTCCATTTTTAGATGATTTACACAAGCCTATCAGAAGGACATCGGTTGGTCGATATTATCGACTGATATGAGCACTTACAACACTATCGGTTATCGGACAAAATCTAAAAAATCTTGTACCTCTGTTTAAAGCTTAGATCTTCCAGACTGCAACCATTCTGTTCAATCAGCAATCAGATCAATACTTAGCGCAGTATTATATTTATTTGTGAAGTTGTTTGTTGTTGGACTGACCTGAACGCAGCACCAGACTGACACTCTACATTATACTAGTGCGCTCTGAGGCAGCGCTGGATTTAAATGCTCTCAACTCTACTACTAAAGCTAGAAAAGTAATAACTTCATCACAGATGACGCCTGCAACAACAGAAAGGACTTTTCTTTCTTTAAAGGTCAGTGTGGAGAAGAGGGACGATCCTCGTCAGAAAGACAAACAGCTGCTGTCAACAACAACACGGATGTTGTCTGCGGATTCTTTCCACACACTCGTGCGAGTGTGTGGATCTACATCCTTCGCTTTTCGCCACGACGGCTCTTGGACGTCGCTCGCATTGCATCGAGGTCTGTGCACAAGGGGAAATTGGTTTTAAGAACTTTCTAAGTTTCGCCAAAGTGGTCCCGCCTCTCACCGAAATCACACTCAGTGTACGCAGGGATTGACCTGTGCTGTGCTCACAGCTCTGATGTGTTCAGAGGTGCAGAGGAAGCTCAGAACGAAGGACTCAAGAGGTTGTGAGAAGCGCACCATTTGATGGGAAGTGGGAATAAAGTGAGATGAACTGAGGTGATCAAAAACAAGCAACAGTAACAGACTGGAGTTGTCTAAAGTCATTGTTATGCACTTGCTTCGAACAAGGAACTGGTGCCCATGTCCAGCCTTTTTCAACTGACATTTCTATCATAAATATGCTGAATTGTCTTATTTTGTTCAGAGCAACAAGTTAATCATTTATTCGCTACTAATCGATTTCTGAAATAATTGTCAACTTAATTATTTAATTAATAATTGTTTTCTGTTTTTTATATGCTTTAACACAGTCTTGAGCTAAGAAAAAAACTTGTAAGAATGTAAATTTTGGATTTTTTTATGTGAACACTTAAAATAGTTGCCTAACTAATAGGTAACCAAAATAGTGGTTAGTTGTAGCTCTACTTCAGACAGACATTTCTGACCAATCACACTGCTCCTTGTACCTTTAGACTCCGCCCCTTGTGCTCCAGGGTCTGCTCTATCTGAAAAGTAAAACCCACAGATTTCAGAGATTTTATGGGACTTTAAAGTTCACCAACACAGACTATTTTCCTACAAAAAAAATTACTTTTCTTCAGTCACTCCAGACAAAGCAGCGACTTCTGTCTCAATATTTCCAGAAAAAATCACCATTCAGTTCATTGTTTACCAGGAACTACCACTTCCTTCGCTTTTCGCCACATCGACCGGCCCTTCTTTGCCAAATCCTTTTCACATTTCTCCTTTCACTGCACATCTGTGGTGGCAAAGGCAGCCCAGACGTCCCGATAATGGATTTGGGTTTTCCTTTTTCTGTCCCGTCTGCCGTATCAGTGTGTTTGTGACGTCTGGTCTTCACGGCAGCTGAAGGCAGTAAAGGAAATGAGCTGAGCAGAAGACCGGCCTTAATTGGGTTCGTAACATTGCTGGAAGTTTCCTGTGTGCCAGATGCCCTCCCGCTCTCTGATCTCTGTTCAGCGGAGACTTTGGCAGCCTTCGACTTGGTTAATGGTTATATTTCAGTTCAAATATTTGGTGCATGTTTTTAATGTTGCGTTTTTATGAATTCATTTTCCCTCTTTCTCTTCTGCTCCCCACATCACTCTCATCATCACTCCCTCTTTCCTCTCTCTCCTTCCTCTCTCTTGCTCTCTTTTCTCTCTCTTTATTCCAATCTTCTTTTCTCATTCTCTTCCTCTTGCTCATTATCTTTTCTCATTCCCCTCTCTCTCTTTTCTCGCTATTTCTTCTCACTTCCCACCCCTCTTACTTTTTCCCTCTCCCCTTCTTCTCTCTCACTCTCTCTCTTTTTCTTTACCTCCCTCCTAACCCTTTTCTTTCTCTCTAGCTCTCACTCTTTTCTCTTCTCTTGATCACTCTCTGTTCTCTCTTTCCTTGCTATTCTTTTCTCTTCTCCCCTTCTCTGTCTTTTTCTCCCCACCCATCTCGTCATGCTTTCTCTCTCTCTCTTTCACTCCCTCTTTCTTTTTGTTTCCCTCCCTCCTACTCCTTTTCCCTCTCATTTCTCACTCTCCCCTCTTGCCCCCTCTCACACACTCTCTCTTTCTCTTTTTAGCTTCTCTTCTCTCTCTCTCCTCTCTCCTTCTCTCTCTCTCTCCTCTCTCTCTTTCTGTCGCTGTCTCTCTCCTTTCTTGTGTGTATGTCTCTTCTCTCTCTCTCTCCTCTCTCTCTCTTCTCTCTCTCTCTCTCTCTCCCTCTCCTTCATTGTGTAAGTATTTATATGTAATAAGTACACACATATATACACACATATATTGTGCAGTATGAGTTGATGATATGAGACTTGTCCAAGGCGCTGCTGCTGATTCTGGCTGCAGACTTTGTGATTTGGCAGGAGTCTAAACTGAGGCTGTGCGGAGCATAAAATGTGTTTTACATTTTTGGCCAAAATCCTCAGAGGAAAGATCACAGTCTTATCACTTTGTAGAAATGACTTGAAGCCAGCAGTATATGCAGAGTCTTTTAAGCGCCAAAATATTATCAGTGATTCTACTTAAAAGGCCGCAGCCATAAACAAACTGAAATATTTCATCTGAGTGATTAAATTGGCTGCATGTGTCTAATATTCCCAACCTAACCCACTGTTTTTAGATAAAGCCATTTTTAGCTCTGTCTGCACGTTCAACAAGTGAAAGGTGGAATCACAATTATCTACCAGTGCAGAGCGAGGTGTTGGCAGAACCAACCCGAGTGAGATAATAGACTGTATATGTTCTTCTCCTTTGACCTTATGTTACATATTCACTTTGAATATGAATTATACATTTTATTTTGCAAGTTCACCACATAAAACAACAACAATCACTAACACACATGTTTATGCTCCACTTCCTGGAAGACAAAAGAATCAAAAAGCTGTAATTGGTTAAATCACAAAAACAGACCTCAATGATGTCAGACGGTTTACACAAAGTGAAATGAAGTCCACTGATGAATCAGGCTAAGATCAGTTTACATGACAAGTGAAATCTGCTCAAACCTACATAATACGTACATGAATTCAAGACATTTAAGGGGCTTCCTCGACTGTTGCCTCCTGGGAGGAGTTTCTCCTGCAGGCTCTGCCCTGAAGCTTTTTTCATACAAAATATGTATGTATTACAAAGAAATGTTGCTTATAAACATTGCTGTAAGGCATACGTTAATATGTCTGATTAGTTTCCACAAACGACCGTTGGAAGTGACATTTGGCAATGGCGAACTGAGGCAAAAGTCGCCTGCGAGTGCTCTTCTCCGGCTTTGGCCAGAGGAGGGACCTGGTGTATGCCCAGCGTCCGGAGCTTTAGCAGAGAAAAGTTAAATGGACTTCATTACTGCGCATGCGCAGTAATGAAGCAGGACACCAGAGTCCAGAAAACACTGAAGCAACTGCGCAATTAGTTAATATATTTTTGTTTATAGAAGTCAAATCTAAACCTTGAGACCATTTGAGGCGAGAAATATTGGGTATTACCCTGGATGTACACAGACTGCGAGTTCGGTGCTGGTCGGGACACGTGAGGGTTTCTTACAAAGTGCGTCAACTGTGGTCCGGTTTCGTCCAAAGCCACGCGGATTCATGTAAATTCTAGCGAAAACGCTCATATAATGAAATAAAAGCCGCATCAGACCGCTGCCGTCTCCGAGAAAAATAGACTGGGGATTCTTTCCGCAGACCCGCGCGGCTCCCACACTTTCATCTGCATTAGAAGTTCTGCAGGACACACACGGGTCCCGACCCGTACCGAACTCACAGTCTGTGTACTTCCAGGGTAATACCCATTATTTCTCGCCTCAAATGGTCTCAAGGTTTAGATTTGACTTCTATAAACAAAAACATATTAACTAATGGCGCAACCCTACCGTTTATTCATAGAAAACAGTAGTTACTGTTATTTTACCAGTTTGATATGTATAGTTGGCATCAGAGGGAATGCCCACTAACGAACCTCTATGTGAACAACAGCTTTATGACTCACTGCTCATCAACTAAAACAACAAATGTGGACTTAAGGAAATAAATTAGTTTAGATTCTGGTCTTCGGAAACAAACCAGTGCGGTGACAAAACGTGAGTCTCTGAAGTGGCGTGAGAAGTCCAAATATTTGCTTGTATTGTATTGTTTGATTTTTGAAGCTTCATTGCATCATAAAACAGTAAAACCTTACCTAATCAACATGTATTCACGATGAAACCAGCAGCTCTATGATAAGTGTGTGTTTGTGTGTAACTGTAGAAAAAAACGAGGCTCAGATTACAGGCAGGTCACTCAGATTAGAGCAGAACGCTGGACATGACGGTCACATTGTAGTGGATGGTAAATGCTTTGGTGCAGGATGAATTGCCGAGGTCTCATGTATTTCTCTCTCACCACCTGTCGCCAGGCAACAGGGATATTCCAGGAAACCACTGTGTCCAGATTTATAACAGCGCATTTATCATAATAATACACCTGCTTAGTCACTGGATCCACTTTGCTTATCTGAGGAAAACACTTTAGCCGTTCTGTGCTTTGTTTCTTCTCTGTTAAAGGCAGAACATCGACACCTATGATTTTAAAATGTCGCCGCGTCACTCATTCAAAACACACAAAGGCTGATTTACTGATAACGAAAACAGCAGAGCCACCGTAGAATCAATACAGTTCATGCACAGACAAGCTTTGACTTGAAACATGCTCCTCAACAGTTTTTCTGAGTGGCAAAACTACAATAAAAACAGCTGATAAAATGTGGTGTTGGCATAGTGTTTGTCCGAGTTATTTCAAAGGTGTCTGCAACCTTCAAAATTCATAAGATTCTTTTAAAAAGAAACTCAAAGTCACAATAAAGAATTTGAGAGAAGCAGGTTGGAAAAAAAACAGTTTGTATTTGAACAAACAGATGCAACAAATAGAGAAATGGGAAAGGCCTAAAAACTTTACGTAAAATACAGAGAAATCAATGGTGATTGTGTTTTAAACTGTTTCCACTGATGAAGAATAGCCTTGCAAAGCCTGGATCAGTTCTGTAACTTCTGTGTAACTTTGTGCTGACACCAAGTGAGTTTCTCCTGGTTGCACTGTGGCACCTGAGGTTTCAATGGTCTCTCATCCAAGTATTGCCCAGGCCCAACCGGCTTAGCTTCTGAGATCTGACAGGACCAGGCTTGACAAGCTGATACTGCCACATGGTCCACAGTCCTGTAGGTTCAGTATAACCTTACGTTGACTGCTGGAGTTTTGAGCTGATTTTAAGCCCAATGTGCTCCTCTACGAGTTCAGGGAGGTGTGGCCATGGAGAGTAAGGTTCCTCGGCTGCATGAGTGCGAGGATCTTTACGTCAGGTGCATCTGCCTTGTGATGGTGACTCCTAAAATTTAAAATAAAGAAGAAACATTGCTCCATCATCTGTATTTAAATGTTATGTAAGTGCACTTTTCCAACACACCTGCTCCTTAAGTGATGTACGAAACACTGACCTCACTCGACTATGGAACATGGCCAACATTGAGTTTGTTGGAACTTTGGAACTCAGCTCCTTACCTCTAATGAGCCTCCGCTCTCCTGTGACCTTTATAAACCTGTTTTAATCCACATTTGTTTCATTTTATGACTGCTCACATGAAAGAAAACACTCTGTGTTTGATCACGTGACGCATGCACGTTCTCCGCTCACTACTGCGCTCTACAAGTCTGTGTCGTCTCTGTTCCTCCTGTGACTTGATGCCAGTGTCAAATTATCGTTATAAATGTCCTTATGTCTGTGGCCTGTTCTTTTTTGACACCTTTAAAAATCGCATAAGATCCTAAACTCCTCTAGTGTGCAGCCGGCATTTTAGTTCACGTGTGTAAAGGTCCACAGTCCTGTAGGTTCAGTTTAACCCTGGCGTTGACACTAAGTATTGTTCACGTGTGTAAAGGTCCACAGTCCTGTAGGTTCAGTATAACCTCGTGTTGACACTAAGTGTTGTTCACGTGTGTAATGGTCCACACTGAAACACAGAGGCTGATTCATGGTGGAAATGTTAATCCCAAACACAAAGCACTGAGCTGCATAATTGTGCTGTAATCCTTCTTCATGTGAGGCCAGGCACCAAGGCTCCAGCTCTGCTCTGACACTGAACGCACAGGGAAAGTGTGATGTGTGAATGCTTATGGAGGAAGAAGCTAAGCAAAGATTATATTAAACTACCAGTTTGGGTCACAAGTGAAAAATCTATGATTTGACATTATAAAATGTCCATCCACAATTGTCTGTTTGAGAAAGGCTGGTATTGGGCCTTCTATTTATTCAATTAAACAAATTTCAAGATAATGTCATTTGATTATTGTAATTATTTACAAGTTACAATATAAATTTATTAACAAAGAAAAATAATTGACTAGGCCTGCACAACTAAATCGTATTGCGATACAATAGATTTAAAATGTTCAAAGACACATTTCAAACCCATAAAAGACAATTGAGTGATGAGTTTTAATTATAGTCAAACAAAAGCACCAAATGTTTTATCACATCAAGAATGTTTTACTTCACAAAGATTTATAAAAACACATTTACTGTATGTATTGATATTTTGTCAATATTTGTCTTGCAATAATTATAACACTAAAATTTTATACTGTAACATCCCTGGCTGCTTGAAAAACAGAACTGCCAAGTTTTAGCGCTAAGAAAACTAGATTCCTGAGTGAAGTCACGAGACTCCATCTGCCAAACTCTGGCTGTTGCAATAAAACCTGAACCAATCAGTAAGACACCAGTGGTTTAGACGGAGCTCAAGTGAACCAAAACAAACATGGCTGTGCTGGTCGACAGACTTCGCCTATTTTAGTGGAAATATTATCTGATCCTGGATATAACTGTTGTCGTATCAGTGAAAGTTTTTTCAGACTGATGTGTGGTTGAACTCATTGAACTCACCTACACTCACTCTAACTTGACCTGGTGTTGTCCTGCCTCAGATGAATACTTTCGAAAACCATTTATTTGAAGAGGACAGCACATATTAATAAACACGACAATACTGTTGGGATGTAACAATATGCAATTCTCACGATACGACATTCATCCCAATATCATGAAGGCCCACAATATTGAGATTTGCTTACAATAATAAACATTAAAGTCATATTTTCCACAGATTTTTTTTTTTTAATTCCTTTTCTTAGGTGCAAATTCATGTCTTCAGACTAAATTGCTCTCTCACCATACAGGCTATGAGGTCTTGCTTCTCTGTTTGTTTATTCAAAATATTTAGACTAAATTTGTGATTAATGTAGAAAAAACAATAATTTGTTGGAAAATAATACATGGCAAATAGTAATAACAACGTAGTTCAAATCTGAAGGTAAAAAAAGCAAAATCTTTATGAACAAAATGAAAACACAGACATCAAAATAGAATTACTTGAGGGACCTTCCTATACTCAGACTACGCAAGTTGTGTAGGGCCCCGCCTCCTCTGCGGCTGATAGTTTTTCGAGTTTGTCAGTCCAGTCCTCAGGCCTGTTGGCTTCACCCTCTGGTTTGGGCTGTACATAAACCCTGTTTGACCAATCCCATAAACTTAAACGTGATGGACCCTCCCCTCTTCTGTTCATGAGACACCAGGACACAGCCGCTCCCCCTGCTGCGCTTACTGACCAAAGCAGAAACAGGTGTGTGATGATTCTCGCGCAAAATCAAAGACTCTAGGAATGGTTTGGACAACAATACGTGTTCTGATCTCATAAGCTCTCAGCCAATCTTTATTTTGTGTCAATAGGACAAGTATTGGCTGAACTACAACACAAATAGCTGATAAAATTAAACGTCTGCAGATCGGCGAACATTTATGTTGAATTATTTCAAGAGCCACATTAAACATGAGGCTGTTTGTCCCGAAAAAGTTTCAAATGTTAGTATTCTGTCTAAAAAGTCCAGCGCGATGATGCAGTTTATCAGCTGTTCCAGCGTCAGCGTGAAGAGGGAACAGAGGCGGAGCTCACAGGGAGAGGGACAGGGCTGGGGACCCACTTGGAAACTTGAGGAGAGGTGCAATGAAATTAATGATAAAATGTGCTTAAAATTAAAATTTGTTGATCCAAATAACTCACTCCAAATTTAGGGGAAATGCATTTGTTTTATTCAAAAGTTTCTGGGGCAGGATCTTACCTTATCTTTTTATTGTGAGAAATATTATTTAGCTTACACTTACTTTTGTCTGTCACTTTGTGTATAGTTATAAATTATAATGAAAAGAGTCAATTTAAACGCACTGCTTTGGCTTGACTCATTAAGGTTCGTAGAAAAGACTGGAGGGCCCCGAAGCTGATTTTTGCTTAGGCCCCCAAAAGGTTAGATCCGGCTCTGAGGACGACAATTACAGGAGGTAAAATTCGGGGGAAACTTTACAGACATTTTTACAAACATGGACAATTCGCACAAGACTAGAAACTCAGACGAATAGGACATTAGTCTTCAGAACCAAAAGGGATGTCAAGATTATGGATAGTTGTAAAAACAAAAAAAAAAGTTCCCATTTTAGAACCAAAACCAGGTCTTTTTTTAGGTCATTAAAGAAGATCCAGTTTGGCATTGTCAGGTTTTTTCAAAATATCGTCCGTCTTTTGGTGAATCATTCCTAGAACATGCCTGGTGTGTATCTGTGTTCTGCTGCCGACCTGAGCTCCGCGTCACGCTCACTTTGCTCATGAAATGCAGTGAAGAATGTCTCTAAGCCGCGCTAATAAGACGTCCTCGGCGGCGTGTGCTAAGGCGGCTTAATTGTGCTGTTTGTTCCTGGGTTTGAACACTGTGTTTCTCTTTATAATACAGGATTACACCACTGCGGCCACCAGCTCCACCACAGCATTTCAACAAAGGAAATTAGGAGGCCTCAGTGTGACTTTTAGCACAAAAAAAAGAATAAACTAAATTACTGTAAAACCTAATTAATTGTGGCTTTTGTGGTGCGCTTTAATTTCCTTTAAACATGCAAATTTTCTATTTACTTTGGCTTTTTGGCATAACAAATTTGTCTACAAAAAGTAACATATTAAGTTTTAGCTTAGTTCCATTCCAAAAAAACAGTCATCTTTGAGGACGTCACAAGACTGTTAACTTCACAAACAGAAACACTAGAAAGTCATATGATTGGTCAATACTAAACTGAAAAATTAGAAATTAGCATTGGTCAAAAATGCAGAGAGCGGATAAAATCTGCAGACAAAAAAGAACCCTGGAGGAGAACTACACTGAGCCTGTAGAGCCATAGTCCATTAACAGAGGGAAATAACTCATCTGGCAGGACAAGTCTTAGTCTTAGTCCTGATCACAGCCTGAGTTTTTCCTTGCGCTCTTACTGTTGAATGTTCTCAGTGATACGCGTTTATTAGGAAGTGTTACAAACAGCGATCGTATATATATGAATCTGAGAGAAGATCAGTATTTGCCTTTTTAGCGATCATGGTCAAGAGAACTACTGTAATCATCCTTAAATTAGACCAAAACTTTGTCAGATGAAGCTTCATCCGCTCACTTAAAGCAAGAAACGCTGGCTCCAGCATTAAGATTGTTGCTAGCTGGAGTCTTTTGCGCCTGTAGCATAAAACACAGGAGCCTGCACTCTCATGAACCGCACTTTAGCGTCACAAAAAGTTAACAAGCCAGACAGTGCAGTCTCTGAGTCCGAAGGCAGGACCTCGCAGGCAGTCGCAGAACAGCGTCATACAAGTGTCACTTGTCCCTCACTCGGTCCTGTTGTTGAGAGAGCAGGGAAAGCTGTCAGAACCACAATCATCTGATCGCACGTTGTAGTAGAAGGCAACATAAATACCACCTGAACCTGAAGGCTCACCCACGTGCAGAAATGTGTATGTCTGTGTATGCAGTCGATTAGTCGGTCGATGGAATCTTAGTCGACCAAAATTTTCATTAGTCGACCCATTCTTTTAGTTAGATTATATGTAGTTACAATGAACAGCAACATAAAAGTAGTGAATTAGCTGAAAATTTGCTTTTTTATTTTTGCCATGAGCCGCGTGACACTCGCAGGAGCGCTTCGTTTAAAGGATTTACGTAGTTTCTTTACCTTTACTTGGACGAACAGCGAGGGATGGTTGTATCGAAGACGCTGGATCATGTTGGATGTGTTAGCACTTTTAGCGGCAACTTTTCAACGACACATTTTGCGTATTGCACAATGCCCTGGTCAACTTAAAAACATCTCCTGACATGATTCTTTGGATGGATACAACTCCTGAAGCGCTAACTTCAGCACCTTTCAACTAGCGGTGAGTTGACGACACACACTGTTTGTTTTCCGCTGGCGCTGCCTACACACGGCAGTCACGTCACAAAAGACGTAAGACGTGTTTGCGCTTTACCATGAGCTGTAAAAAGTCTACGAATAACCTACCGTGGGGGATATTCGCGATTATTGAAAAAACGGTTAATCTTGACATCCCTAGTTTTTGTATGCACTCCACAACATTTTTAGTCTTTTCAAGCATAGTTTAGGTTAGATAAATGATCAAATCAGAGGATATTTTTAGCTTCAAAGATTCTGTTGTGCTTCTTTTAGTCGACTAATCGGTCGATGGAACATGTCTTTGGTTGACCAACAATTTCTTTGGTCGACTACAACCATACCAGCAGGACACAGCTCTGCAGCTTATAGTTGCAGCCAATGTAGGTACTTTTTTGTTTTTTCCTAAATTTAATTAACACGGTTCTTCATGAAGTGTGTGTAAAGACCCGGAAAGTACGATATATTGGAAGTATGGCAATTCTGCATAACCAAATGTTCTTCTTCCAATACAATGTCTGCAAAAGCTTCTCTTCTTGGTGTATAAAAATCTAAACCTAATAGATCTTCACGGTCAGTTACTTCCTGAATGAGTTTGTTAACTAGACAAGTGAACGCCTCTCTCTGGCCTCGGTAATGTCTGCTCAGCGTTAGTTCAGCGGGACAATAGTTGAAATGACACAGCTGCTGTTCTGGTGACCTGAACTCCGCCTCCGATGCAATCTCACTTTAAATGGACAAAGTAATGAGATGTGAACTTAATTAAGAGCAATTTGTGAGTGGGCTCGGTTTGGCCTGGTGTGAACCCACAGAGTAATCAGCTGTGAGGCACTTTGAATGGAGATGGAGGAGAGAGAGCTGCCTGTGCATTTACCACTGCTGCACTTGTGTGGAGTTTAAACTGCACGAGCTGTGGAATGTGGAACGTTTTTGAGAATACATTTTACAGTTTTTCGATTGACTTCGATATGGAACATGTGTCTGCACTTAACAAATATCACAGTGTTACAATATCAATGAACAGATTCAAAGCATATTTTACTGAAATGTGCTTGCATTAATGAGAATTTGTGACACAAATGATCAGGGTTTGGCCCTCCTGTCACTTTTAGATTCAAGTATGTCTCTTGAGAAAAGTAATGAAGCTCAGCGATGACGGCCTTGGTTCAGGAAGTGCGGGCTTCCATGTTTAAAGTCTGAAAAAAAAGTCCTCGAGAATGAGTAATGAGCATAAAACCTACATTTTTGTTTAAGATCCAATTCTGGAGCTTCAAACATCCTAAAAATGCCAAATTTAATATGTCCTTTTTAGATGTAAAACAACTGCCCAGTTAATCTGAGTAAAAAATAAATAAATAAATAAATAAATACAAGGGTCTATTAATATAACACTTTACTATCTTTTAAGGCGCTCAAAGTACTTTTCAATCTAGAATCCACACACCACTGTAACAGACACTGAGGCAATGTAGGTTAAGTGTCTTGCCCAAAGACACAATGACAGTCTACTCTTGTTCTAATGGTCTCCATCCATGTACTAACCGCTCTAACTTGCTTATCTTCTGAGATCTGACAGGATCAGGCTTTGACATGGATGTTTGGCCAGTAGAGAGTAGCACACACTGTTGTGGTCATCACAAAAGCTTAGGTCTATAATTTAGTCAGAGTTTATTTAAAGGTGAGGCAACTGATTTTCCCTCTGCAAACATGACTTAGGTTATAAATCTCGTAAATCCTTTGACACAAAGTTAATATCATGTGTTCATTTTGGTTGCAATTACGGTTTATAATCTTCTTTTTACAAACAATAAAGTGAAACTAGAGAGGACCACCCAAGCACAGCCAATCAGAGCGCTGCATTTGGCTCTTGTTTTGAACTGTTATTGCTATATTAGTATATTTGTTATTCAATTTAAACAGTACTCAGTGGTCTCATTTTTCACAAAGTGCTGCATTTATCATAGACTTTTTAGTGGAAAACACAGTTTGGTAATTTTACAACTAAAAACGGTCTTTAAATCTATTTAAGTTTGCCCCTACAACATCTTTTGCAGTCTATCTCTTTACAATACTACTGTACATCGAGAGTTCAGAGTTAGTCCTGGTCTAGTTCTCGTTTAGTCCAGACCTAATAATGTTTTGTTGAGTTTGCTTCCTCCTCCAGCTCCGACTCACTCCAGAGAAAAAGAAATATGTCGATTAAAAAAGTTGGCCAAGGTCGAAGCGATTACTCAACGCTGTGTTTATCCTTCTGTTTATTCTCCAAACTTTACATAAAACATCTTTGTCTAAACAGCACAGCCCTTTCACATTCATTATTATTATTTTTATTATTTGGGCCATTCTTTCTTTCTTTCCCCTTGAGAACCACCTCTGCTGTTTTATGAGATCAGCGCGTACTATCAGCCTCAGACTAAACATGTTTGTCTCTCGTATGGACAGTGCAATGCTGTTTGTCTCTAGCGCAGGATTCCAGGCTTTGGGAGAAGCTGAAGTTGTTGTAGAAAGACAAACACATTCTTTAATTTGAGAAATGCCCCTAAACATTTGGACTGAGAGGAAAAGTTACAGGTCACACAATAAAAAAGATGCACTGCTTTGGTGTTTGGGGCCTAATTTTTATTCCTGGAAGATTTAGTTTCACACAAATTAACTTTATGTGGCAAAATAGAAACTGGCAATAGCTTTTTTGTTGTCGTGGCAACAGTGCAGAGCTTTTTTTAGCTCGTTAACTGCAGCACTTCAACTAATGTCCTCATCAAACATTAACATTTTTTTCCATGTTAGCTGCATTTTTGTGCTCTTACTGGAAAAAATACCCTTTCTCTCTCCATTGACTCTCATATGTTTTTGCCACTCAGTGCTAACACCTATTACTTGTCTATTTTGAACGCTGTGATTTCATCTGCAGAACCTCCACAGCACAGGCACAAACTTACATTTTAGAAACAGTGCAGTGCTCTAGAAGAAGTTAATTATTCAAAATAAGACAAAACTTTTGAAAAAATGTCTAAAAGCATATTTCTGACAAAGCAACAGGTTTATGTTCAAAGAATTCAGATGAAATCATTCAAATACAGTAAGAGGAGGAGTAAAATAATATTGTTAAAACCATGATTTTTAAAGTCGAGTCAATGAGCTTCAGTATTTGTGATTGTGTCTCTTAGAGATCGACCAATATGGGGTTTTCTTGGGCCGATACCGATGCCACCAAAAAGTCACCAAATGCCGATACCAGTAGCCGATTTTCAGAGCCGATTTCTAGAAAACCGGACTCTACTTGGTTTTCCCCTCAAACCGGTCGGACCAGTTTTGCTCCTGTTTACATGCACAAGAGTAAACCGATTACCCTGGAGAGACTGGTCCTGCTGTGTCAGACTCACTAGTGCAGGATTGAGGCTGTAATTTGTTGAACTACTTTAACATTGTTAATGTTGTTTATTTGTATTAACTGTTTGTAATACTGTTTGTTAAATGACACACAGTTTGTTCTGGAACATGTAGGACTGTTTTAAACATTTAGATCAGTGTTAAACATGGAGTTAAATGTGAGATTGTGTGTGCCACTTTGTGCAAGGCACTTTATTATTCTAAAATTCTTAACTTATTGTTGGAAGGTGCTGTGAACAGGGCTTGTAAGCATGCTCAGTTGCATTTGTCCAGCTGCAGACCGATTGTCTGTTTACATGAGTCTGAAATCAGACTACAATTGGTCGGGACCACGTGCGCCAACTGGTTTTCCGAAAACCGGTTTACGGCTCCTCAATAGGTCTGCCCGGGTTTACATGCGCTTTGGAAAACCAGTTTAAATCGGACTAGGCTAGTTATCCAGTTTTCCTGGCCTCCATGTAAACGCCCTGAGTGAGTGCAGCTCTTCTGTGCAGACGAATCTTCAAACAACTGCCTGATCAAATATTGGCCATAATAAGGTTGATGGCCGATGTAACCGATATACAAAAACATCCAAATGTTAACCTTAATATATCGGCCCATCGATATATTAGTCTACCTCTAATGGAAGGTACAATTTAAGACATTCTTTGTTCATTGTAAGTTTGCTTTGTCAACATAACCTGCTTCATGTCAGAACGACGTGCACAACAGTCTCATTTTATCATCATGACGATTCTTCAAAGCTGACAAATCCTGTTCTATGTTAAATCTAATTAAAGGAAAGCACAGACTTCTTATCTCCCATAAACAAATGTGCAAATCAAAGGAGTTTGTAACTCTGCAAAAACAGGACTAATTACGCCAAATAAAATTCAGCAAAATGAATGAACTTTAAATAAATGATGGCATTAGTTAGTATCTTTTTCATGACTTGATTTTCTTCTTCTGGTCCTGTGTGAGACTGAGAGACGGAGTTTTACGTAAGCTCTGTGGGATTGTTGACTCAGGAGCAGATGTGAGCAGCTGCAGCAGTGTAAACAACTCTGTAAGTGGACAAATAAATAATGAGGCAAACAGATACAAGAAGGCAAAACTCTTCTGACTTAACTGGGTTTATATTTGTATTTTTAAATGAACAGTCAATCCAGAGTCCATATTATAAACGCACACAGATTTTAAGAAAACCCTTGTTTATGCCACAAGGAAAGTGCAAATTCATTATTTTCTTTGGTCTTTTTGTTTTTCATTCAATCGTTGAGCTCTTATAGGGACTGTACTTGATTTTTTGCAACAAGATAAATTAAAAGCAATTTCCCCCTAGCACTGATGCCTTGTTAATGTATCTAATCAGGTGGAAATTAGTCCCTAAAGTCCTGTCAATGTCTAATAAAATCCCGTTTGTGTGCAGCTTTTTCTGTTTTTGTTTTTAGCATTGTGGCTAACTGTTGTTAGCATAGTGACTCACCTCGCTGTTAAAAGCTGTGAAAAAACATTAAACTCATCATGATGAACAATTCTGAAGCTCAGAATGTATTAGCTACGTGAGGAAATCATGTAGCCTGAAGGAAAAAGGTTAAAATTAATTATTTCTGTTTGTTTACATTTTTAGGATGCAAAAATCAGGTACAGTCCCTTTAAGTTCAAAGTTTTATTTAAAGACTTTTAGTGGAGGGTCTGTAATGTACTTGTCTCCACAGAAGAGGCTCAGCTATTGATAAGAAATCTTAAATTAGACCTATGGAGCTTAAAGTGACCGCACACTCCTTGGTTCTGGAAGTACAAGCTCCTATTATAAACTCCCATGAAGATTTAAAATTTGAAAACAATCCTTGGAATTTTGTTTAAAATCTGTCTTTGCAGCTTTAGAAACTACAAAGTTATTGAGACGTTTTGTCTAATTTGGTCAACAAAAGAAATTCTTGTTCGACTAAAAACCAGGTCTCATCGACCAATTAATTGACTACAAAGTGGGCGTAACCCAAAGTAAGTAATCAAACCCAAAGAGTGTTCAAGTCTAAAAAGGCAATAAATCCATGCTAAAGTAAAATCTTTTACAGAAAAGTATCGACCAATTTGAATTTTTCTTGGGCTGATACCGATTTAAAAAAAAAAAAAAAAGTCACCTGTCACCCAATATCACTGGATGATTTTCAGGGCCAATTTCTGAGGCCGATTTTCTTCTAGTTTTTAAAAACCATGGCTGACATGAGATAATATACTAAAAAAAAAAAGTTCAATCTAATCTCTATTTTGTTTATGCACATTACAGAACATTTTAAGAGTAACTAAAGAAAGTGACCATTTTCAAAACACAGCAAAATGGAGAAATAGAAAAACAAACTGTATAATTTTTCTTCAAAACTAACCTGGAGCTGAGCTGATCACTGTGAGTGCAGCTCTACTGTGCAGACAACTGTTCAATCAACTGCCTGATCAAATATCGGCCAAAATAAGGTTGATGGCCAATAAGGCTGATGTGCAAAAAAGCCAAATATCAGCTTCAAAATATTGGCCCTCCGATATATCGGTCTATCTCTATAATAGTATATGAAAACTTAAAAAGCAGCTCAACCCATAACTTCGTCCCAAATCTTTATCTATTTTTGTTTGTTGCTATTTATTTTAAATCCTTATTATTTAACAACAATAATACAATTATCGACTAATCATAATTTTTGTTTACTAAGACTCCAACGACTGATTAATCGACGAGACACCTAAAGGACTACAGCCTGAGAGTTAGCCCATAACATGCCAGCCCACGACATGTCTAATTCTAAACACATTTTTTAGCTACGAGGATTTATAATGGAGATCTACACTTATGGAAATCTATAACATTCATTCATTTATTTTTACCTCTTGGTCTTGGATGACTGTCTGGAGCCAATCCCAGTGACTTTAAGCCTTAAACTGGCCACACACTACACAACTTTCCAGTTGTGACTAATTAGAATGCGAGTTTTGTCCACACACTACAAGACTGGACTGAGAGTGATTCTAGAATGACTGAGACCACACACTACATGACTGAGACCGCAAACTACACAACTGAGACTGGCAACTGAAAACAGGATTACTCCATCAGCAGAACAGTTAATAATGCACAAAACAACAATGCAACACAGTTTATAAAAGAGTTGAGTTCAGTGCTTCAATTTATTTTTTATTAGATTTTTGATTAACTTTTTTTTTTTTTTGGTCTTTGATTAATAATTTCTACAACAAGACAGAAAAAAAAGTTTTGTTTTAGCGTAATTATTATTTATTTATTTTTGCCATAAGCAAACACTTTTCATTGGTTAAACAGGTCATGTGCCCCTCCACGTCCTGATGGGATGCTGAAATAACCATAACACGGGTACAAACACGCTAGTTAGCTAGCTCTCTCAAAATGACACTAGAAATGGCGACAGAGGTGACAAAGTTGGATATTTTTCCCCTTTGGATTTTACGTGGATGCGTTACTTTTATGAGATTTTATCAGAAGAAAACTTGTGTTGTTTGGAGTGAGGAGGATGTCCGCAGCACCTCGTGGAGAGAGGAGGAGAGAGAGGAGAGGAGGTGAGTGAGCTGATACATGTGTCTATGGTGCGCTGTGGTTGTGGTCATCAGAGGTGTAAAACTAGCGTGTGTGCATTTTAAACACGGTCCAGTTGACACGTAGGGAGCTTTCACTCTGTGCATCGCTGTTACCGCTGTTTTTGTGCTTGTTCCGTCAGAAAAGTCTTAAACAGAAAGTTTAACCTCACACGCTGTTTCCAGCGCCTCCTCGGGTGTTTTCATTAGCGCTGGGCTCCGTGTTTGCCCTGCGGAGCGTCATAAACGGCGAACAGCACCGGAGCAAGACAAAAATCGGGCTTATAATTCCAACATGTTTAAAAACCTGCGACTGGAGTCTAGTCTAGTCTAGACCTGCCACAAACTACACGATTCGAACGCGAGTTGAGTCGCAGACCCCCACACACTACACGAGTAACACAACTGCGACTGGCTTCAACTAGCTTCGACTAATCTCAACTAGACGTGACTAAGTGCGACTGAAATTAACATGGGAAAATGAGCAGTCGTGTAGTGTGTGGACAGCTTTAGTCGGTGGACGCTCTGGACAGTGGCCAACTCGTCGCAGGGTTAGACAAACATTCACTCTCTCATTCATTCTCAAGAGGAAATTTACTGTGACGCCCAATTAACACATGTATGTCTTTGGATGATAGAGGTAGCGGGAGTACCTGGAGAGAAGGAAAACCTGGGTCACAGGGAGAATATGCAAACAAACATGCAAATGCAAACATGCCAGAGAGATCATGAGATGTTGATTTAGCTCGACCCGGGAATCAAACTCACGATTGTCTGAAGCCAGAGCTCTAACACTCATCTACCGTGCTAGCCAAATCCATAATAAAGTTCACAAAATCATAAATGTACTTTTCATTTTAGTAAAAAGTTTCCTTTGGTTTGCTTTTTTATTTGGCGTGATTATTATTCTTTTGTTCTTATTGTGACTTGAATAATCACGGTCGTTGATTAACCTAATAATCTTGACATTTACTCTGATCTAACCCGCGGTCCACTTCTCAATCTGTTTTACAATGGAGTCTGCTGTAATAACACTGGTCTGAAGGTGAACAGCCTCGCACAGAAGTCTGGGCTTGGGTGGAGAAAACTATGTGAGATCCATATTTGCTCAGACCACAAACCTCAGATCATTTCAGGAAACCGTCTCTCCGTTTCCAACACCATTTCTCCGTGTGACTGTGCAGACCTGAGCGTCCTGTCCAAACACTCGAGCCAATCAGAGGAATTTCAGGTTCACAGTCTCAACTCCCTGACCTCTGTCTTATGTCACGGCAGGAGCAGGACTTCAGGACAATAATCTCTTCTTTTTAGACAGTCACAGCTATGCGTCGGTATTAGTTTAAAGTAGTTACAAGCTAATTCAGATCAAGCTTCAGAGATCAGAGTGAACTAAACAGGAAACAGCATAAACTTTCACATTTACAAGACACGTCCTACATCAGCAAAAAACCAAGTAAAAAAAGGTCAATTTAAATGACTAGATATAGAATCACACTTTCTGTCTCGTTCCACAAATAATTTTTCCGGTTCTGCTTTCACTCTTAGTCATAAAATGTTGGTTGTGAAATAGCTGCTTTTCCCATTGAGTGTAAAAAAAAACAAAAAACATTTGATTTTGTTGGTACAGATGTGACAGGCTTGCAGCGCAGGATTATTACCTAAAGAAGACGTTTATTTGTGCGTGTCACGGAGGATCAGGTTACTGCAGTTTTCATGTGGAACTGAAGGAAATGCACAGAAAGGGTTTAGGAGACACTATTTATATCCAGGCAGAGTGACAAGGAGGGTTTACCTGAGAAATGTGTCCAATAACTTCAGACGATTTTGTTGTGATTTGCCATCTCAGTCTGGAAACAGGGATATATTCAGATTGAAAACAAGTTATTGTCTCAAAGGTTAGAAATGAGTTTAGGAAGAGATGAGGAAAATTGCTTTTTTTTCTTTGAACAATGCTTTTTATGTTCAAGCATCTCCACAATTTAAAGGGCAACTAAAGTCAAGCGACTCCAGATCCATGTACAGTTACTGAATGTAACTGAAAGCATGACATTAATAAGTGTCCTGATATTCAGTGGCCTGATATTTACTTGTATTTGGTGGAAAACCTTGTGTTCACAAGAGAAAGCTACAAGCATACAAATATATGCTTAATTTGCAGTAAAGTGAAGGTGAGTTACCACGACATTGCTAAAGATGTTTATTTAATTATCAATCAATCAATCAATGAATCAATCAATCCTTATTTATAGAGCCATTTACAACACAAAAAGTAACCAAAGTGCTTCCCATTAAAACATGATAAAATACAAAGTACATAAAATTAGTGCACAGTAACTGTAAAAGAAAAGATACAAAATTGACATGTTATCAACAAAGTAGAGAACTACAGACTCACAGCAAACTACACCTGCGTGGCATTATTTTGTGATGATTTCTATAGAAGGTTATTGGATGAAGGACTCCGAGCAGATAATACACTGTAGGCCTACTTGCATGTCTCTGGAGCAATCCCTGGTGATCAAAGATGGCGGGCGCTGTGCGTCAGTGGCTTTTGTTCAGCGGAGTTCGTGGCCATCATTGCCGTTAGTTTAAGCCTTTTGCTAGCTGCGCTACAGGCTATAGAACATGCACAGTTGCGTTTCCCCCATGATTCCCCCATGAGAAACGTGACGAGCTTGAGCAGCGTGGATCCGAATGAAACTGAAAGCTCACGCCTGACCGTTCTGACCAATCAGAGCGGGAGTTACAGAGCGAGCAGTGGTAGCCAAAGCTAAAGCTTAAAAAGCCGTTTTATGACAAACTAAAACCTTTTGAATGAAATCAAAAAAAGTTTATGATGTGAAAATAGGTAAGAATTGCCACAGCCTGTAGCTGGATTTTCCTGCTGCAGAACCAAGAGAGCGACCACTTTGGCTGATTTACAACAGCTACAAGCAGCAATACTGTATCAAGATATTTTAATAGATCCATGCTCTGGAGTCATCCACTGGATTTGTTTTGCTAACCGTTAGCATTAGCGGTCCCTTATTGTTTCTAAAACTGTTAGAGGCTGGCTAGCTATTCGTCCACAGAAATCACAAATCAATTGATGCAAACCTATGGAACACATTAGGAGAGGTCAGAGCCTCGTTAGAAGTCTTTGTAACAGTTTAGTGTTTTTAGTATACTTACTTGTTTTGTAAAGAAAGTTATGGAGAAACTGTACAAAAGACTTCATTGCCTTTTATGACAGGCTCTGAATGGGTTTATTTGTCAGACCTTTACATGTTTCGACGGCTTGTCTGTGGTCATCTTCTGAAGATAAATCTTATTCAAGTAGTGCATTAAATCACAGCCTTTGCGATTTGCTAATTGCATCTGTAAAAACAGTGATATCGATTTGGTTTTGATTAACTGCGCAGCCCTAATTACAGGTGCCGCAGTCGTTTTTCTACCACAAAGTGTGCCATGTCTCAAAAGAGGTGGAACAACGCAGTAATAATGGATTCACATAGAAGTTCTCCCTCCACATTGTGAAGCTGCTCTTCTGTGTCTTGCTCCAGCGTCTCACCTCTTGCCCTACTTCCACCGTGACGTGTTTCTGCAGCTGCGTCTCTCTCTTTTACCTCTTTACCAACAGCAGAGAGTCAAAACGCATTAGCATCACACGACCTACCTGCTGCTAGCTACAACACAACAGGAAACACGACAGGAAAGACGACAGGAGAAGGAGTTTCAGACAAGTTCAATAGAGTCAGGGTGAAGATGCAAAAACATTCTTTTGCAAATGTATTCAGAAGGTTGTCTTGTCAATATTAAATGCATGGAAGCAGAAAAAATGTGGTTTTGCTAACTAGGTGTGCAACTACAACTGAATTAATCAATTATTCCAATAATTCTCAAATAATAATATTTTTGTTAGGTTCATACATACTCCAAAATCTGCCAAGTGCTTAGAAGAGGTTTTTGGAATCAGAGGAAAAGTAATTACCAGTGCCTATGGAACAATAATTTTTGTAAAGGTGTTATATTCAGTTTTTGCTTCCTTAGACATGTAAACAAATGTCTTACTTTTGCTCACTTATGCATTTTGAGCCTCCGAATTGTTCCGCACAGTGAGTTTTAAGCCTTTTTCACAGCTGTTTGGAGCCATATGCTAACGGAAGTTAGCCACTATGCTAAATCAACAACAACAACAACAGACGAACTTAGTTTGATCATGAATGTATTATCAGAGCTTTTTTGAACTTCGACCCCTCTGTCCCCTTTTGAGTTGCATTAGTGGCAGCGTCTCATTTTGAAGGTCTTTCTCTCTAGCTTCACAGCATAAACTTTTCACATTTTTTCAATGCTTCAAACGTATAAACAGTGTTTATCCTAGCTTAACGCTCTGCTCGTGCTATCTCCGCTCCGCTGCCATGGAAGTATAATTAGAACTGGAAGATGAGTCCAAGATGGCGGCCCGTTGTTTTCAATGACTTCTGCTTAGTGGCACATTGGCAAGGAAAAAGACTGTGTTATTTCCTGAATGCGGCTAGCGCCTCCCACTATCATGACGTCAGAAAAGTGACAGCGTGATCAGTTCTGACAAATCAGAGCGACGGAGGCCTGAGTGGAGAGAGCGCGGGCAGAGCGGTAAGCTAGGCTAAACACCGTTTTAAGCGTTTGGAGCATTGAAACAAAAGTTTATGTTCTGAAACTAGTGGAGAAATACCTTCAAAATGTGACCATTGTTAAAGCTGTAGGTTCCGTGTCGGCGGAGCACAAACAGTTTGAAGTGCCTAAAAATGCATTGACGGTCTATGGGAAGTTTTTTCTTGGGCCAAACCGCTGCAGTACCTCGGAGCAGCCATATTGCCACTCGCACCGGGAAAGAGTCTAATCCAGATAATATAAAAACATCCATGTCCGCCGCTGACACCACTGAATATTATGTTTTGCTCTCCAAGAACCAGCAGATCAAAACTTAAATGGTTAAAAATGAGACTAAATCAGGTCCAAAACGAAGGTAAACCAAAGACAAAGCAGATGTTGAGAACAAATAAGTCCATAACATATTTGAGAAACCCTGATCTAAACCAAGATGATAATATGTACTGATTTTGTTTTACTTGCCTTTACTTGACATAAACAACTAATTGAACCGAGGAGTATACACAGGGGATAAACAAAATAATTGTTAGCTGCAGCCCTGTTGCTAACCCCACATGACTCCCTAAACCTTCCTAAAGCCCAAAGTAGGCCTCTTGTTTCTAGTTTTTGACCCAAATGAACGTTGCCAAATGTGTTATTTGAACAAAAGCATTGTGTCTGAGCTGATTTCCTCTTTTGACTCAGTGTGACCAGGACTTGTGCCTGTTCTTACGGAAAGAAAACGGGATTATTTCTGCCCTAATTTGGAAATCTCTCTATTTCTGTCACATTTTGTTTTCGTTGAGGGCTCAAGCCTTACATGACCCGAAAGAATAACTTAAAGGTTCTCTATGTAACTTTTCTGTTTACTCTCTATGACAATGATATGGTTTGCTAGAGATACAGTATATAAGTGTATGCCTAATGCCACATTGTCCAGTTATATTAAACTGTATTTTTAAACGAATTCTTTGTTTGTAGAGCTGGGCAATCTGGGAAAAAATATTAACAACAATTTTTTTTTTTTTTTTTCATTTTGATCGATCTTGATTTTCAATTTGATATTGTTTAACTTTTTCAAAACAAATAATGAACATAAACTATAATAATAATAACTTTTAATATGTCCCTTTTTTTTTAGTATTTTGCCTCAAAGTTTGACTTTTGCTTTTACATTTTTTCTGACAAAAGATTGATTTTCGAACTTTCAATTCAAAACCCACCACAAAATAATTGACGATTCATTCCGATTCGATCTCTCAATTTTTCGATTAATGGCCCAGTCCTACTATTTTGTCCAACTTTCTTCTCTCTGCCTTTAGAGTTGCCAAGTCCACTTCTTTATAGCGAGTTTGGGCTTCTTTTATTCAAAGTCTCATAAGTTTTGAAGGTTGTTTTTTAATGCATTTTGAGTCATAAAAAAGGT
The DNA here is from genome assembly GCA_038363315.1 of Mugilogobius chulae. NCBI lineage: Eukaryota > Metazoa > Chordata > Actinopteri > Gobiiformes > Gobiidae > Mugilogobius > Mugilogobius chulae. The sequence goes on along the minus strand of CM076402.1, from coordinate 18,692,557 downwards.
ACATTTTAGTTATTTCTCTAAACTTTTTTTTGATTAGTAGCATATTTTTTTCTTTTCAAAAGTCATTATTAATGTTAAAAATAGCTAGAAACTTGTTTTCCGTAGACACGCAATGTAACTTTTTTTTAGGGTTGAGGTCACTTGTTTAGAATTTTTCAAAGACTGATCAACCTCTGACAGCTGAATTTTCCCCTTGACATTGAACGAATCAGTCAAAATGCAAATCTCTTCACTGCTTTCCCCATAAACCTTTGGGTCTAATCCTTTCTGTGTCTGTGCTTCTGTGTTTCAGCTCCAAAGACGTGCAGCCCGAAGCAGTTTGTGTGCAAAGATGGAGTGACCTGTATCTCCAAAGGCTGGAGATGTGACAGAGAGAAGGACTGTCCGGACGGATCAGACGAGGAGCCCGACGTCTGTAAGTCTGAGCTGCTCTGCAATGGAAAACTATTATGATGAGATTCACTGCTGACCTGTTGTGCATCTCCACAGACTTGCTGCTGGGACGAGATCTCGTGCCGCGAGATCTGACACGATAGAGACTGAGAGACATGGTCCGGCACTGGATCTTGTACGACTTAGACAGAGCTGTCCGACGTCTGTAAAGTCTAAAAGAGCTGTCTCATGCAATGGAAAACTATGTCATGATGAGATTCAGCGCTGTGAAGGAAGGGAAAGCTGAGCTACACACCAATTTCAGTTGTTCAAATTTTGCAGGTAGAAAAGCTCCACAATGCAAATTATTTAAAAATCTTGCTCGTCTCGATCTCGTATTGAGTCTATTTTAGCAAAGTTTAGGGTTGAATAATGGCACCACTTTCTGATGCTACTGCAAAGAAGACATTTTATCTTTGTACGCAGTCAGTACTTACAAAACGGCTAATTTTGTCTTGAGCTAAATTTTAAACAGAAGGTTTCAACTTCCTGTTTCATTTTTGAGGCGACATTTATAAACTTGTGGTCGTTCCAAGACCACAAGACAGTATATTACTTTTGTAAATAATAATCCAAACATTTTCTAGCTAGAAGCAGTGTGTTGTCCAGAACCAATCCTAGTTGAGATTATGTTTCTTGGAATTTGAAATCTAACACTAATTATGACCTGATCCAAAAACTGAGCCATGAAATTGTGCTGTATAAGTAACATTTACCTTGCTAGATGTCTTTGTAAGGTGCCTTCCTGATACATTACCGACTAATTTGTCTTTGATTTTTTTTTTTTCTTTTTTTCTTTAGCAGTGCATAATGTGTTTAGAGGTGTTTTTTTCTGCCTTATTTCAATCTTAAATTTATGCAAAAAGGAGAAAATAATAATTAATGTTAAGTTTCGATTCAGTTAGCAAGTTTAAGAGAGAGCACTATCGCTGAAGTTACTTTAGTCAGAGGTTTCTTACATGNAAAACAAAAGGGTCTATTAATCAATAACACTAATACTTCTAAATTATGAATTGTTTGCAGAATGAGCGTAAGAAGCATCCAACAAGCACTTTCAATGCTAATGCACTCATGTAACAACACTGAGGCAATGTGGTTAAGGTGTCTTGCCAAAGACCACAATGACAGTGTGAGCCAGATACCTTGATTTCTATAGGAATATCATATCTTACGTTGTCTTCCATCAAGTACTAGTATATACAATAATCGCGGCTCCTAACAATATGCAAACTTGCTTATTCATCTGACAGGATCAGCGTTCTCTTTGACATGGATTGTTGGCCAGTAGAGAGTAGCACACACTGTTGTGGTCATCACAAAAGCTTAGGTCTATAATTTAGTCAGGTTTATTTAAAGGTGAGGCAACTGATTTTCCCTCTGCAAACATGACTTAGGTTATAAATCTCGTAAATCCTTTGACACATTTATATCATGTGTTCATTTTGGTTGCAATTACGGTTTATAATCTTCTTTTTACAAACAATAAAGTGAAACTAGAGAGGACCACCCAAGCACAGCCAATCAGAGCGCTGCATTTGGCTCTTGTTTGAACTGTTATTGCTTAGTATATTTGTTATTCAAATAAACAGTACTCAGTGGTCTCATTTTCACAAAGTGCTGCATTTATCATAGACTTTTTAGTGGAAAACACAGTTTAATTTTAACTAAAAACGGTCTTTAAATCTATTTAAGTTTGCCCCTACAACATCTTTTGCAGTCTATCTCTTTACAATACTACTGTACATCGAGAGTTCAGAGTTAGTCCTGGTCTAGTTCTCGTTTAGTCCAGACCTAATAATGTTTTGTTGAGTTTGCTTCCTCCTCCAGCTCCGACTCACTCCAGAGAAAAAGAAATATGTCGATTAAAAAAGTTGGCCAAGGTCGAAGCGATTACTCAACGCTGTGTTTATCCTTCTGTTTATTCTCCAAACTTTACATAAAACATCTTTGTCTAAACAGCACAGCCCTTTCACATTCATTATTATTTTTATATTTGGGCCATTCTTTCTCTTTCCCCTTGAGAACACCTCTGCTGTTTTATGAGATCAGCGCGTACTATCAGCCTCAGACTAAACATGTTTGTCTCTCGTATGGACAGTGCAATGCTGTTTGTCTCTAGCGCAGGATTCCAGGCTTTTGGAGAAGCTGAAGTTGTTGTAGAAAGACAAACACATTCTTTAATTTGAGAAATGCCCCTAAACATTTGGACTGAGAGGAAAAGTTACAGGTCACACAATAAAAAAGATGCACTGCTTTGGTGTTTGGGGCCTAATTTTTATTCCTGGAAGATTTAGTTTCACAAATTAACTTTATGTGGCAAAATAGAAACTGGCAATAGCTTTTTTGTTGTCGTGGCAACAGTGCAGAGCTTTTTTTAGCTCGTTAACACAGCACTGCACTTCAACTAATGTCCTCATTTGTGCCATTACTTAGCTGTGTGCTCTTACTGGAAAAAATACCCTTTCTCTCTCCATTGACTCTCATGTTTTTGCCACTCAGTGCTAACACCTATTATATGTCTATTTTGAACGCTGTGATTTCATCTGCAGAACCTCCACAGCACAGGCACAAACTTACATTTTAGAAACAGTGCAGTGCTCTAGAAGAAGTTAATTATTCAAAATAACAAAAAAAAAATGTCTAAAAGCATATTTCTGACAAAGCAACAGGTTTATGTTCAAAGAATTCAGATGAAATCATTCAAATACAGTAAGAGGAGGAGTAAAATAATATTGTTAAAACCATGATTTTTAAAGTCGAGTCAATGAGCTTCAGTATTTGTGATTGTGTCTCTTAGAGATCGACCGAATATGGGGTTTTCTTGGGCCGATACCGATGCCACCAAAAAGTCACCAAATGCCGATACCAGTAGCCGATTTTCAGAGCCGATTTCTAGAAAACCGGACTCTACTTGGTTTTCCCCTCAAACCGGTCGGACCAGTTTTGCTCCTGTTTACATGCACAAGAGTAAACCGATTACCCTGGAGAGACTGGTCTGCTGTGTCAGACTCACTAGTGCAGGATTGAGGCTGTAATTTGTTGAACTACTTTAACATTGTTAATGTTGTTTATTTGTATTAACTGTTTGTAATACTGTTTGTTAAATGACACACAGTTTGTTCTGGAACATGTAGGACTGTTTTAAACATTTAGATCAGTGTTAAACATGGAGTTAAATGTGAGATTGTGTGTGCCACTTTGTGCAAGGCACTTTATTATTCTAAAATTCTTAACTTATTGTTGGAAGGTGCTGTGAACAGGGCTTGTAGCATGCTCAGTTGCATTTGTCCAGCTGCAGACCGATTGTCTGTTTACATGAGTCTGAAATCAGACTACAATTGGTCGGGACCACGTGCGCCAACTGGTTTTCCGAAAACCGGTTTACGGCTCCTCAATAGGTCTGCCGGGTTTACATGCGCTTTGGAAAACCAGTTTAAATCGGACTAGGCTAGTTATCCAGTTTTCCTGGCCTCATGTAAACGCCCTGAGTGAGTGCAGCTCTTCTGTGCAGACGAATCTTCAAACAACTGCTGATCAAATATTGGGCCATAATAAGGTTGATGGCCGATGTAACCGATATACAAAAACATCCAAATGTTAACCTTAATATATCGGCCATCGATATATTAGTCTACCTCTAATGGAAGGTACAATTTAAGACATTCTTTGTTCATTGTAAGTTTGCTTTGTCAACATAACCTGCTTCATGTCAGAACGACGTGCACAACAGTCTCATTTTATCATCATGACGATTCTTCAAAGCTGACAAATCCTGTTCTATGTTAAATCTAATTAAAGGAAGCACAGACTTCTTATCTCCCATAAACAAATGTGCAAATCAAAGGAGTTTGTAACTCTGCAAAAACAGGACTAATTACGCCAAATAAAATTCAGCAAAATGAATGAACTTTAAATAAATGATGGCATTAGTTAGTATCTTTTTCATGACTTGATTTTCTTCTTCTGGTCCTGTGTGAGACTGAGAGACGGAGTTTTACGTAAGCTCTGTGGGATTGTTGACTCAGGAGCAGATGTGAGCAGCTGCAGCAGTGTAAACAACTCTGTAAGTGGACAAATAAATAATGAGGCAAACAGATACAAGAAGGCAAAACTCTTCTGACTTAACTGGGTTTATATTTGTATTTTTAATGAACAGTCAATCCAGAGTCCATATTATAAACGCACACAGATTTTAAGAAAACCCTTGTTTATGCCACAAGGAAAGTGCAAATTCATTATTTTCTTTGGTCTTTTTGTTTTTTCATTGAGTCGTGTAGCTCTTTAAGTTCTAATCAGGTTTTAAAGTTGTCAATGTCTAATAAAATCCCGTTTGTGTGGAGCATTGTGGCTAACTGTAGCATGTGACTCACCTCGCTGTTAAAAGCTCCTCATCATGATGAACAATTCTGAAGAGAATGTATTAGCTCAGCTATTGATAAGAAATCTTAAGTTCAAAGTTTTAGACTTTTATTGTAGCTTAAAGTGACCGCAAAGTGACCGCACACTCCTTGGTTCTGGAAGTACAAGCTCCTATTATAAACTCCCATGAAGATTTAAAATTTGAAAACAATCCTTGGAATTTTGTTTAAAATCTGTCTTTGCAGCTTTAGAAACTACAAAGTTATTGAGACGTTTTGTCTAATTTGGTCAACAAAAGAAATTCTTGTTCGACTAAAAACCGACTTCAAAGTTCAATGTGATGCTAAAATAAGTAACCAGTAATCCAAAGAGTGTTCAAAAAGTCTAAAAAGGCAATAAATCCATGCTAAAGTAAAATTTTTTACATAAAAGTATCGACCAATTTGCCGATAGAGCACCAAGAGAATTTAAAAAAAAGTCACCTGTCACCCAATATCACTGGATGATTTTCAGGCCAATTTCTGAGGCCGATTTTCTTCTAGTTTTTAAAAACCATGGCTGACATGAGATAGTATACTAAAAAAAAAAAGTTCAATCTAATCTCATATTTTGTTGTTTATGCACATTACAGAACATTTTAAAGAGTAATTAAAGAATGTGCTCCATTTTCAAAACACAGCAAAATGGAGAAATAGAAAAACAAACTGTATAATTTTTCTTCAAAACTAACTTGGAGCTGAGCTGATCACTGTGAGTGCAGCTCTACTGTGCAGACAACTGTTCAATCAATCTGCCTGATCAAAGATATCGGCCAAAATAAGGTTGATGGCCAATAAGGCTGATGTGCAAAAAAGCCAAATATCAGCTTCAAAATATGGCCTTCCGATATATCGGTTTATCTCTACTATAGATAGTATAATGAACTTAAAAAGCAGCTCAACCCATAACTTAGTCGTCCAAAATCTTTGTCTATTTTTGTTTGTTGCTATTATTTTAAATCCTTATTATTTAACTACAATAATACATTTATCGACTAATCATAATTTTTGTTTACTAAGACTCCAACGACTGATTAATCGACGAGACACCTAAAGGACTACAGCCTGAGAGTTTAGCGCATAACATGGGGCCAGCCCACGACATGTCTAACTAAAGATGCTCATTGGTTAGCTTACGAGGATTCATCAATGGAGAGTCTGAGAGACTTATGGAACATCTTATATCAACATGCATATTTGTGCAAATCTCATTTATTATTTTTAAAACTACTCTGGTCATTAGAGATATATATGATGACTGGAAGCCCTAATCCCAAGCAAATTGCACCATATTAGGCCTTGTGGTTCGGTATAGGGACGTCTCTGGACAGTGGACCACGTCGTTTAGCAGGCGTTAGACAAACCATTCACTCATCTTCATCATTTTCTCAAGAGGAAATTTACTGTGACGAGCCCAGGATTTTGAAGCACATGCATGTCTTTTGGATGAATAGACGAATGTAGGCGGGAGTACGTGGAGAGAAGGAAATTACCAATGCTATAGGGTCATCAATCGTGGAGAAGGATGCCTAGAACAAACACATGCAAATCCAAACATGCCAGAGAGGTAGGATGTCTGATTTAGCTCGACCGGGGAATCGATGGACTCATTCTGATTGTCAGGAAGCAGAACAAACAACACCGCAACCCAAGATTCATTCTGGCAAAAAAGCTCCACAAAATCAACTACAATGTAACTTAAATGCATTATTAAGTAAATAAAGTTTCTTTGGTTGCCTTCTTTGATCTAGAGAATGACCTTTATCTAATTCTCTTTTAGATCTAGCTTAGTCTGAATAGTAGCAATTAATGAATAAAGTAAAACACGCGATAATGACGAATAAGATAACCTATATATTGTGATAGACCACTTGATACTTAATAGATCTAAGTTAAGCCAACACAGTCACCGTATCTCAAGTCATGAAGCCTTTATGTAACAATGCGCAGTTGCTGTAAATAACCTACATAGGTTGTGAAAGGATGAACGGCATGGCAGACCACTGGGCACAAGAAGTCTAGGCTTCTGGGTGGAGCTAGGAGGAGAGAGATCCATATTAGTGCTCTAGACCGCAAAGAAAATTACAAATTCCTCAGACTCATAGTCAAGGAAACCATGGGTCTATTCACACGTTTCCAATCTATCGGCTATAGTCGTCTTCTCGGTGGACTTGATGCAGAGAGTCCACTTGAGGGTCGTTAAGATCCATGCGCTCGTGATGTACCTCGAACCAACAACATTCAGGTACGATATGTATCGTTCACTGTCACTTGTCGAATCGGAGTTTGCTATCTTCTCCTTTGTATACGTCTCTCGAGCACTATTACCTTCCTCTGACCTCTGGTCTTACTGGTCACATTCCAAACGGGCATTCACTGAGATAAAAACTCCCCAAATGAGAGAGAACAGAATGAACGATATTGACACGGCTAGCTAGGATCGTCTTGATCGACCATAATTCATCCCTTCATAGTTTAGAGACAGTCCACTTAGTTTTATTTGCGTCGTTGTTTTTTAGACTAGTTCTGTCTTACTGTTCAGCAAAAAAAGCCAGGTGCTAAAAAAGGTCAGATTTGAATGAGCTAGATAATGATATTCATACACTTCTGTCTGCAGTGTCGCAAAAGTAAATTATTCTATACCCTCTTGGTATCTTTGCATTTATATACTCTCTTAGACCAATAATAAATTTGGTATAGGGTTGTGAATCACGCACTATGTACTTGTTCCACAATATTAGAGATGTGGAGCAAAAAATAACACAGAGAAAACTATTTCGGATCCGTTTGATACTTGCGTTATCCAGCCAAAATTTTCGCAGGATAGCTGACATGGCTTGCAAAGCGCAGGATTATTACTAAAGAAGAACGTGGGTTATGCCTCTGATCGCGTGTCAACAGAGAGGATCAGGTTGAGACTCTTTATGTAATGCAGTCACTTACATTGTGGAATCTGAAAGGAGGAATCGCACAAGAAAGGGTTTAGGAGCATCGCTATTTTATTATTTTCCGAGCCAGAGTGAGCAAGGGAGTGGTTTTATTGCCTGATGGCAGGACGTGTCCAATACTTCAGACGATTCCAATTTGTTTGTGCAATATTGCCATCATTCTAGTTGGAATGACAACCGGATATTACTTACAAGGTATGTGACAACTAACATAGTATATTAATCGACTATCAAGTCAGGGTATTTAGGAAGGACCGTATTAGGAGAGATGAGGCAAAAATTGCAATTTTTTTGTTCTTGAACCAATGTCTTTTTAGTGTTCAAGAAGCTGCGCATATGTCCAAACTTTTAAGTGCAGGAGACTGAACGCTCAAGGCGCAACTCCAGTATCTCGCACTCAAGGTCACCATCGTTACTGAATGTAACTGAAAGCATGAACGATGTAATTTTCATAAGTGTCCTGATATTCAGCGCATTATGAGGCATTGATATCATACTTGTATTGTATCTGGTTGGAAATAACGTGGTGTATCGACTACATAGAGAAGGAAGCGGTACAAGCAATAACAAATACTAATGTAGGCTCTGGAATTTGCAGTAGGGTCTGGGTGTTCCTCAAGTGAAAGGTGAGTTACCACGACATGTTGCTAAAGATGTTTATTTGAATTATCAATCACACTCCAACTCCAACAGATAAAATAAAAGTAATTTCTATGGGGTGTTATCTCTGTGCATTCTTGAGGCGCAGGGTTTTTGGGCGCGCTTTATTTCTCGTACGAGCCATTTACAACACAAACACAGAAGTAACGAAAGTGCTTTTCCACACATTGTATAAAACATGGATAAATACAAAGTACATAATTAGTTTGGCTTATGTACTGAAAAGAAAAATATCGAGCGTTTAGCTTAGGAAATTGCTAATTATATTCTAACATTTGGCACAGGTTATGAGTAACTACAATTGACAGAGCATGCAAACTACACAAAGAGGATGGCCTATTTATATAATATAGTGATGATAATAGTTATACTAAGAATATAGGGTTATTTCGCCTTGAAGGACTTTAGAGGCTCGAGCAGGGACTTAAGTAGCCATGCATATTGGCGAAAAATCGGTTCATCTACTTGCATGTCTCTGGATTGCTTAATCTGTGGGTCAGATCATATAGTTAGAATGGCGGGCGCTGTGGACTGTTCAGTTGGTCTTATATTTGGTGCAGGGAGTTCTGGGCCATTGTCACGTCCTTATTTCGTAGCGCCCAAGTAGAATATGATTCCGCCACTTAGCGATAACGTATAAAGTTTTCACTCTTTTACCTCTATGACATTTCTTTGGTACACATGGTTTGTTTTACTCCGTTCATCATTGACAAAATTGGTGATATTTAAACACATCGCCAGGACGAAACAATAATGGGGAAATGCCTAAATTTAATATCGATTTCCACTTGATTCTCGTCTTTCTGCAGAAGAAACTCATTAGAATTCCTCTACTGAGAATGTTATTTCAGAATAACAATCAGCGAGCTCAGAGTATGACTCTCTGTATAATGAGAGTCTTACCTAAGATCTCTCAAAGCTGTATAGTCGTACACCTCGGAATCGGAAACTTTAAATCAAATTAATTAGTCTTATATTTCTCCTATGTTGTTTTGCCGCATAAGACATTGCTCTTAAAGATGTGAAAATGTGATAGCCTTAAAAGAGAAAAATAAACACGCGCCTCTGAACACATTATGCAACTGCTAAGAAAAAAATAAATGAAAATAGAGATATATAGGAGATCTATACTATATGAAAAAATTAGCTTTGCTTCAGTGTAATGATTTCATAAATATCAATATAAAGAAATAATGTAATTCAGGAATACTGTAGCACACCTTACACTAAGTAACTAAATTGAACTCAAGGTTGTTATAAATAGATCGTAATAAAATTTCGGTCCTAGCGCCTGCGTCCACATTGTCTATGAGGCTCAGTTTTTTGGATTCGGTCATCTAAAAATAGTAGTAGTTAGTATCCTGGCATTCAAGTTAACTCCTCGAGTCTTCCAGAGAATATTAGATTCTCACGCACGGAGCGTTTGGACATACATCAATGCTCGTTCTAGCTTAGAAAATGTTTGGATTATTATATTTACCAAAAGTAATATCGGTATAGAGTTGTTGAAGACGAGCACCATTAATGTTTGGCTCTAATAAGCGTCTGGCCGCATCAAAACATGAAGACTCACATAAGAGGAAGAACTTGAAGCCTTCTGTTAAAATTTTAGCCATGTCAATGGGTATACCAGCAACCATTTCAGGCACTGCGCTTTCTGTAAAGTACTCCATGAGAAACGTGACGGACTAGGTCGTACAAAAGATAGAGCAGAACTGTGCTTCGCTATTTTCATGTACATGCAGAAAATGAGCTTGGTGCATTAATTCAAGCCTCAGCCCTAAACTTTGCTTAAGAATGACTCACTAATGCAGCAAGTCCTGGGTTTCTATTGCTGACAAACAACAGAATCTAGAGAGTGAATCTCATCAATAATACAGCTTGGCGCAGCTCAATGTGCACAGAGAGCGAGCAGTTGCGTAGCCCAAAGGAAACTCAGAACGCTTAAAAGACGTAAGGGCTTTAAAAACTCCTACGGGGTCTGATCGCGGTGGACAGGTTCTTCTCTCTGTCACAATCGTACAAGGCTTTGGCGATCAAGGATCAGACGTCCGTTTTAATGACAAACTAAAAAAACCTTTCTTTGTCTAGAAATCACTTGGATATCAAATTAAGAGGTTTATGGAGTGTTGAGACATCACGGGTCTTTAGTGGAGCTGAAGCAACAAAATTGCAAGAGCATAACAGAACACAGAAGGATAAGACCAAAGGTTTATGGGAGCAGAAGCAGTGGCAGCAGATTTGCATTTTGACTTGATATCGTTCAAGCCTGTAGCTTGTCAAGTGGGGAAAGATATTCAGGTTCCCTGCTGCCACTGTCAAGAGGAACAATGGAGTAAACCACTGAGTGGGCGTAGATTACCGAAGCAGCTACAAGCAGCAAAATACTGTAATCAAGATATTTAATAGATTCCTATGCTTCTCTGTGAAAAATTCTATTATACAGTGATACCTTTTCAAAAAAGTTTCTAGCTATTTTTAACATTAATAGACTTTTGATACAGAAAAAATAGGCTACTAATTGAGATCTTTCTACAATTTTTTCAGTCAAAAAAGTTTAGAGAAATAACTAAAAATGTCCTTTTTTATTTTTTGATGACTCGAGAAATGCTTAAAAAAAAAACAACACCTTCAAAACGCTATGAGCACTTTGAATAAAGAGCCGCAGGACTCGTATAAACCAGGAAGAGGGGATTCCTGTTGGCAACTCTAAAGGCAGAGAGAAGAAAAGTTTGACAAAATAGTAGGCTGGGCCCATTAATGAGTAAAAAATTGAGAGATTGCATCGGGAATGAATCGATCATGATATTGTGGGGCTCTTTGAATCGAAATATCAAATCAATGCTCTTTTGTCAGTAAAATGTAAAAGCAAAAGTGCAAACTTTGAGGCAAAATCTAAAAAAGATGGGACATAATTAAAAGTTTTTGTTTTGTTTTGTACATAGAATGCATTTTTTTTTGCTTTTTGAAAAGGGTGTTAAAAGCAAAACATCAAAGAAATTGAAATTGTACAAAGAATCAAGATCAATATGAAAAAAAAAAAATATAAATAATATATTACAAATGGAGTAACCACCAACATATCACAATGGTTTTTTTATTTATTTTGTGCTTGATTTTTACATTATCATCTCAGCCTCTAAATGCAGAAATATGACCCATGACGTCTCAATACAAGAACAAATAGCTGAGGTTATCAACGATATAATTATAATTTTAAAAAATAAATAAGATCACATCACAGCTCTAAAGCAAAGGAATTAAGTGTTTGATAAAGTAAATTAACAGGGTTTAAATATAACTGGCAATTAATTCTCAATTGGTGTTACAGCACATTACTGGTAATATTTATGTTTTGGCTTCCCGTATAACGAAACACAATATTGGTCATCCCAGGAGGCAGAACACAGCCACCAACGTTGTTCAAAATTAAGCTAGAGACTTTAATATTTTGGGTAATTCGGCTCCGCTTTGATGCTATGCCACTATTCCGGTTGATAGTTGCCTCTCTGAGCGCGGGCAAAGACGACACGATCGACACGACGACATATATGAACCAGCGGGTTTTTTCTCCATACACAGTTTTTATGAGCCCTGTAGCTTGCTGCAGAATTTGGCTCAGGATCGTTCAGTTATATAACGATGCGTTCCCAAATAAATAAGATAGCTCGAGTAAAATTAGGTCTGTCCGTTTTCTGTTCCGTAAGAAAGGCACAAGTCCTGGGGTAAACTTGGAGACGTAAATTAGGATCGAGACGGATATTATATTGCTATCATGTTATGCTTTTTGTCAATAACACAGTAGCCACAATGTGGATACGGGGTTTGGATCAACGTTCATCAGAAATCCACAAATCAAATTGATCAAACTCTATGGAACACGACATGTAGAGGGTCAAGAGCCTTCGTTAGAGAGTCTTGTTAGAGGCTGGCTAGCTATTCGTCCACAGAAATCACAAATCAATTGATGCAAACCTATGGAACACATTAGGAGAGGTCAGAGCCTCGTTAGAAGTCTTTGTAACAGTTTAGTGTTTTTAGTATACTTACTTGTTTTGTAAAGAAAGTTATGGAGAAACTGTACAAAAGACTTCATTGCCTTTTATGACAGGCTCTGAATGGGTTTTATTTGTCAGACCTTTACATGTTTCGACGGCTTGTCTGTGGTCATCTTCTGAAGATAAATCTTATTCAAGTAGTGCATTAAATCACAGCCTTTGCGATTTGCTAATTGCATCTGTAAAAACAGTGATATCGATTTGGTTTTGATTAACTGCGCAGCCCTAATTACAGGTGCCGCAGTCGTTTTTCTACCACAAAGTGTGCCATGTCTCAAAAGAGGTGGAACAACGCAGTAATAATGGATTCACATAGAAGTTCTCCCTCCACATTGTGAAGCTGCTCTTCTGTGTCTTGCTCCAGCGTCTCACCTCTTGCCCTACTTCCACCGTGACGTGTTTCTGCAGCTGCGTCTCTCTCTTTTACCTCTTTACCAACAGCAGAGAGTCAAAACGCATTAGCATCACACGACCTACCTGCTGCTAGCTACAACACAACAGGAAACACGACAGGAAAGACGACAGGAGAAGGAGTTTCAGACAAGTTCAATAGAGTCAGGGTGAAGATGCAAAAACATTCTTTTGCAAATGTATTCAGAAGGTTGTCTTGTCAATATTAAATGCATGGAAGCAGAAAAATGTGGTTTTGCTAACTAGGTGTGCAACTACAACTGAATTAATCAATTATTCCAATAATTCTCAAATAATAATATTTTTGTTAGGTTCATACATACTCCAAAATCTGCCAAGTGCTTAAAGAGGTTTTTGGAATCAGAGGAAAAGTAATTACCAGTGCCTATGGAACAATAATTTTTGTAAAGGTGTTATATTCAGTTTTTGCTTCCTTAGACATGTAAACAAATTTCTTACTTTTGCTCACTTATGCATTTTGAGCCTCCGAATTGTTCCGCACAGTGAGTTTTAAGCCTTTTTCACAGCTGTTTGGAGCCATATGCTAACGGAAGTTAGCCACTATGCTAAATCAACAACAACAACAACAGACAAACTTAGTTTGATCATGAATGTATTATCAGAGCTTTTTTGAACTTCGACCCCTCTGTCCCCTTTTGAGTTGCATTAGTGGCAGCATCTCATTTTGAAGGTCTTCTCTCTAGTTTCACAGCATAAACTTTTCACATTTTTTCAATGCTTCAAACGTATAAACAGTGTTTATCCTAGCTTAACGCTCTGCTCGTGCTATCTCTGCTCCGCTGCCATGGAAGTATAATTAGAACTGGAAGATGAGTCCAAGATGGCGGCCCGTTGTTTTAAATGGCTCAGTGGCGCATTGACGCCGAAAAAGATTTTTTCTTCCGCGTTATTTCCTGAATACGGGCTAGCGCCTCCCACTATCATGACATCAGAAAAGTGACAGCGTGATCAGTTCTGACAAATCAGAGCGACGGAGGCCTGAGTGGAGAGAGCGCGGGCAGAGCGGTAAACACCGTTTAAGCGTTTGGAGCATTGAAACAAAAGTTTATGTTCTGAAACTAGTGAGAAATACCTTCAAAATGTGACCATTGTTAAAGCTGTAGGTTCCGTGTCGGCGGAGCACAAACAGTTTGAAGTGCCTAAAAATGCATTGACGGTCTATGGCCCAGGTCACCGAAAGGCGGACTCCCGGTCCGGATCCGGACCCAAGCGCCACCCCATCCGGACCGGACCGCGTAGTCCTCCTGCCAAACACTCGCAGAAAGGCTGGAGAAGGAAGACGTGATTCTTTAAAGAAGAGCTGTGCAGTGAGCGCATCAACAGAAGCGCGCGCACGTTGCCGCTGTGACTCGTCTTCTCACTTTTGGCACAGCGCCAGACACAGAAAAATGCGCTTCACGCCAGTGCGGTGCGGTCTTTGGGTCTGCAGAGTGTATTCAAGTACGCGGTTGAGTGTCCGCGTAATGCACGCGGTGCAAAACTGCCGCTTTGACTCGTCCTTCTCCCATTTGGCACCGCGCCAGAAACAGAAAGACGCGGTTTATGACAGTCCAGTCAGATTCATACTTGTATTTAGAGCGCGCGTTTGTAGGCTATGTGCGCGTGGGTGTGCGTGTAATGAACACGATTCAGAGCGCTGTTTGTATGATTCTTCTCCTGCGTAAAGTTGGAGGGCTATCGCGTGGGTCCTATCGCCAATCAGCCAATCACATGGCTTCATTCAGTGACTGTTTTGGCCAGTGAGACACAGAGAGAGACAGACGTGGTACAGAACAGGCTCGAGTCAGAACAGACTTAGAATAACTTCATCACAGACTCAGTGATCATTTCTGATCAGTGTAAAAACATTTCTCCTCCACAGCACAGGTCAGATTCAATTTTGATGGAATTTATTCATCCATCAAATACATTTTTAAAAGGGCAGTAGAATAATACATTGAAAACAAGCTTTTATAGCATAGAATTATGTGGGATATTGTGAAAAATGAAAATTGTGTAGTTATTTTTAATTATAATGTCAAATTTAAAAATGACTTAAAAGAAACTTTGCCGTGAAGTTCCGGACCTTGGCTTGAAAAAATCTCTTAGAACTGGACCTCGATGAAATCTTATTGGTGACCCTGGTCTATGGGGAAGTTTTTCTTGGGCCAAACCGCTGCAGTACCGCGGAGCAGCCATATTGCCACTCGCACCGGGAAAGAGTCCAATCCAGATAATATAAAAACATCCATGTCCGCCGCTGACACCACTGAATATTATGTTTTGCTCTCCAAGAACCAGCAGATCAAAACTTAAAATGGTTAAAAATGAGACTAAATCAGGTCCAAAATGAAGGTAAACCAAAGACAAAGCAGTTGTTGAGAACAAAAGAGGTTCATAACATGTTTGAGAAACCCTGATCTAAACCAACAATGATAAAACGTACTGAGTTTGTTTTACTTGCCTTTACTTGTCATAAACAACTAATTGAACCGAGGAGTATACACAGGGGAAAAAACAAAATAATCGTTAGTTGCAGTCCTGTTGCTAACCCCACATGACTCCCTAAACCTTCCTAAAGCCAAAGTAGGCCTCTTGTTTGGAGTATTTGACCCAAATGAACGTTGCCAAATGTGTTATTTGAACAAAAGCATTGTGTCTGAGCTGATTTCCTCTTTTGACCAGGACTTGTGCCTGTTCTTACGGAAAGAAAACGGGATTATTTCTGCCCTAATTTGGAAATCTCTCTATTTCTGTCACATTTTGTTTTCGTTGAGGGCTCAAGCCTTACATGACCCGAAAGAATAACTTAAAGGTTCTCTATGTAACGTTTCTGTTTACTCTCTATGACAATGGTTTGCTAGAGATATATATGCTTAATGCCACATTGTCCAGTTATATTAAACTGTATTTTTAAACTAATTCTTTGTTTGTAGAGCTGGGCAATCTGGGAAAAAACATGATATATATATATATATTTTTTTTTTTCATATTGATTGATCTTGAATTTCAATTTGATTTTGTTTAACCTTTTCAAAAACAAATAAAAATGCATTCATGTACATAAACAAAACAAAAACTTTTAATATGTCCCATTTTTTTTAGTATTTTGCCTCAAAGTTTGACTTTTGCTTTTACATTTTTACTGACAAAAGATTGATTTTTGATATTTCGATTCAAAACCCACCACAAAATAATTGATGATTCATTCCGATTCGATCTCTCAATTTTTCGATTAATGGCCCAGCCCTACTATTTTGTCCAACTTTCTTCTCTCTGCCTTTAGAGTTGCCAAGTCCACCTCTTTATAGCGAGTTTGGGCTTCTTTATTCAAAGTCTCATAAGGTTTGAAGGTTGTTGTTTTTTTTAATGCATTTTCGAGTCATAAAAAAGGTACATTTTAGTTATTTCTCTAAACTTTTTTGACTGAAAATTGGATTAGTAGCATATTTTTCTGTTCAAAAGTCGTTATTAATGTTAAAAATAGCTAGAAACTTTTTTGAAAGGTTGAGGTCACTTGTTTAGAATTTTTCAAAGACTGATCAACCTCTTGACAGCTGAATTTTCCCCTTGACATTGAACGAATCAGTCAAAATGCAAATCTCTTCACTGCTTTCCCCCATAACCTTTGGGTCTAATCCTTTCTGTGTCTGTGCTTCTGTGCTTCAGCTCCAAAGACGTGCAGCCCGAAGCAGTTTGTGTGCAAAGATGGAGTGACCTGTATCTCCAAAGGCTGGAGATGTGACAGAGAGAAGGACTGTCCGGACGGATCAGACGAGGAGCCCGACGTCTGTAAGTCTGAGCTGCTCTGCAATGGAAAACTATTATGATGAGATTCACTGCTGAGCCTTGTTGTTTTGCATAGAAAAGCTCCACAGACTTGCTGCATTATTGAGTCATTTTAGCAAAGTTTAGGGTTGAATAATGGCACCACTTTCTGATGCTACTGCAAAGAAGACATTTTATCTTTGTACGCAGTCAGTACTTACAAAACCGGCTAATTTTGTCTTGAGCTAAATTTTAAACAGAAGGCTTCAACTTCCTGTTTCATTTTTGAGGCGACATTTACAAACTTGTGGTCGTTCCAAGACTTACAGTATATTACTTTTGTAAATAATAATCCAAACATTTTCTAGCTAGAAGCAGTGTGTTGTCCAGAACCAATCCTAGTTGAGATTATGTTTCTTGGAATTTGAAATCTAACACTAATTATGACCGATCCAAAAACTGAGCCATGAAATTGTGCTGTATAAGTAACATTTACCTTGCTAGATGTCTTTGTAAGGTGCCTTCCTGATACATTACCGACTAATTTGTCTTTGATTTTTTTTTTTTTCTTTTTTTCTTTAGCAGTGCATAATGTGTTTAGAGGTGTTTTTTTCTGCCTTATTTCAATCTTAAATTTATGCAAAAAGGAGAAAATAAATAATTAATGTTAAGTTTCGATTCAGTTAGCAAGTTTAAGAGAGAGCACTATCGCTGAAGTTACTTAGTCAGGGTTCTTACATGTCCCGAAAGACTGGAAATCAAGGAAACTGATTGGCCCATTTTTCAGTCATGGAAAACACATGGAAAATGAGAAAAACAGCCAAATGTCATGGAAAATAAAATGTTTTCCTGGAAAATTATTGGGCCCAACAATAAAATGTATAACATTGCGCAAACAAATGAACCAGATTTTTGCAATGTGCACAGCCGACTCTAAAAGGCCTTATGTGTTAGCTATTTTTTTTTTTTTAAGTGCCTTTGTACTAATGTAAAACTGCTAAAAATATTAGATCTGCAAACCCAGACTGCAAAACTTACATTCAAAATCTACTGGGGGAACCCCCAAACTCGCAAAATGCATCAGGATACACCAAAATTTACTTTTTTTTTTATCTCGGGGGAGGACACCAGACCCCCCGCTCATGTTTTTCTCCCTGCACCACTGCCAAAATACTGTAATTGTAATGCATGAAACACACTAAAAAGAGGCTATCAAAGTGAGCTGCAGCTTTGCAAAGTGCTGCAGCTGACAAGATCAAATTTTGATGGCCATACGACTGTGTTATATAGGCCTACTTTGATTGTCATAAATGTGGACTATTGGGCTGTCACAAACTTGGCAAAACAGGCTAAATATTGTGATTACATAAAATCCTTGATTGCTAAGTTCTGGAAAATGTTTTTGGGATATGAGTGGGAATCCCTGTTAGTTCTGCTTCTTTATTGGCTAATGTGTCTCATAATGTTTGAAATTTTATAAAGTTAAGTTGTTTCTTTGCACATAAAATGAATTACACAGCACTGTATGAACAGTTAACAAAAAAAAAACAAAAAAACTATTTTCTCTGAGTTATGGAGACAGACACAGACAGACAATCCTTCAGTCTCTCATTCATTCACTGGGGGAGTTTTACAGTGATGCCAGTTGGAAGTGGGAGGAATGTGGAGAGACGATATAACAAGAGGAGAAGATGCAAACTCCACCCAGAGAGATCAGGAGATGTTGCTTTAACACGACCCTGGATTTGAACCCATGACCTTTTTGGGAAGCCAGAGCGCTAACCACAATATAATAACTCTAAATTCTACTGGTAAATTTTCCTTTGCTGCCCTAATCATCATCTTCAGTCTGGTTTAGCCGTGTCAGCTTGTTCCATTGCTTAATGGTTTTCTGCTTTTCTAATCTTTGTTCTAACTTAGTCAATGGTTTTCACATATTTACTCTCTTTTTGGTTTGTCTTATTACTTCTTTAGTCACTGATTAGTGTTGAGTCTTGGCTTGAAATGTCTTTTTGTGTGTGCCCAGACTTGGGTGTTGTTCTGAACAGACTCTCGTTTATCACCAATTTATTTACATATTTAGTTCTTTTAAGGCCCACAGTGTTAACCTGCTTTACCCGTTGGATTCTTGTGATATTTGTGATTTGCACAAAATCTGAAGAATCCATCTGGAGCGACACCCCATGTGTAACTTTTAGCTGAAATGTAGATTTGAACAAAAGTTTTAACGTGGATGTTTTTGTTGGACTAAAAAAATGATCAAAACCTACATCTTTATTTTCCTCAACGCAGTTATGCCGTGACCTGATTAGGATACTGATAGGTAAGGAATTTCAAAATGTTCTTTAGCCGTTAGTTGGAGGCCTTCATGGTCATTAATCGGATCACGATAACACAATTATTGTTGTCATTTTCAGTGGACGAGTTATAACTGGGCACAGCAGCACTACAAGAGTGAGCGCAAAGCAGCGACAGAGTGACAGACTTTTGAACTGTGCACAACACGAGTGAATAAAAGTCTTTATGAACACTGCTGCCATGCAGCCCTGTTCTAGTGCGTGCTCAATAAAATCACTAGAAAAAAAGTCTTGTTTTATAGTTGTTACTAACATTAGCCGCTTACCTTGGACAGGTAAAACATCAATAGTTTCCAAGATAATCCAGTCGGTTCCTTCTCCAACATGAAGTGAATACATCCAGACATAAACACTGCAGTGTCACAGGTTTGCTCAGTCCTTGTGAGATAAACATTGTTTTTGTAGTTTTAGTGATCTTTTTTTTTCCACTCTTACAAACGCCAAAGAGTTAAATGGGGCAGCTAGCGCCATCTGCTGGAGCAAATGTATATTTGTGTCAGTTAAACAGGTCAAAGAGCTCACACTCGGTTAAGCACTCCATCACAGCTAACCAGTTAATCGACTAACCATGACTAAACCTAACTCTAATCCTAAAATATAAACCTTTGCTAGTCTTGCACCTATGCAAAGTTACAGCAGTGTGGCATAACTGGGTTGGGGAAAAAAATCTCAAAATGTGTATCTTTACACTTGCCTAAAATTGAGTCCAAGACCAAGACCTCCTTTGCTTGTTTCCATGGAAATCTTGTTCTTCTAGCTAGAATATTCCACACTACTGATCTGATATAGGCCTACATATTAATTAAGATTTGTAAGCTTTTCTATTTCAATGAGATTTTACATCCCCAGAAGGTTAAACTGTGTCATTTAAATCAGATAATAGCAAAATGATAGTTATTTTATCAGCAAAATATTCTAATCGGCTTGTCTTATTTTACTATTTACAGATTAAGAGAAGTGTTTGGCATTAAAAACTGAAGATTAGTGATATTCTAATGTCCTCTCACTGTGTTTTATCTCTGCACATTTGTCGATAGACTTCAACTTATCAATGTTTTTGTCCTATTTGCAAACTTCTGTTAGGACTCGATATGCTTTTGGAGATTAACAAAAACAACAGCTACAATATCAAAGCTCTCATTACGAAGCAGAATCTCGAGGCGTTTCCCTGTGGAGAGCATGAAAGCAGCACGGTCAGTCTCTCTCTCAGATGGAGTAAACAGAAGGTGGGGTTAGCCGGAGGGTGGAGGGGGTCCCGGGACAGTGCAGTGTGTGCGGGGGGGACGAGGGGGGAGGAGGGTGGGGGACCACAGTGGTTCTGGAAGTCATTAGTGTCTCGCCTGGAGCCGTGAAGGAACCTGCTGCTTTTCACAACCTGCCTCGGCTCTGTCCGCTGTCTGTGTTTACATCAGGGTTATTATTGTGGGGAAAAAAAACATCTCAAAGTGCTGCAAATAAAAGAATGTAATATAATAGCAAATATAATATTCAAAAGTGTAATGCAAATCTTTAGTTAATAATACAAAAAATAACATCATGTCAGAAATGTAAGAAACTTGTTGTTTATTTATTTATTTTTTGGTTTGTTTTGATGACATATATTAATGAACATCTGTACCAGTTACTGTGTAAATATGCCAGATTAAAGCATAATGTAGCTCAGAGCTATTCAAATGCCAAATGTGTCCCACTAAGATGTATATTTTGGCCCAGTTTGACAAAACAGACCATAAAGCAGACCTCATAAGCTGCAGACCCTCCAAAAATGAGCCAACTTGTAAATACAGTGTATTTGAATAGCCTTGGCGTATGCTAATTTCCATCTGTTGTACCAAGGCAGGTGCACCGATAACATTTAAAACAAAAACAATATAAGAATCCAATACATGTTGTGTCCTTGAGCAAGACACTTCACCCATGTGGGCTGGATCTGCTGTAAGTAAAAGGTTGAAGGAGCTGATGGTGCAAAATGTCCGCCTCATTTCTGTCAGTCTGCACCAGGGCAGCTGTGACTCCAATAGTAGTTTACCACCACCGAGTGTGGACTAAATGAACAATGCAAAATGAAGAAATCCAATGTAATATTAATATTTTCAGGGATGTTGCATTGGGAAGGATACTTTTTCTTGATAAATAAAAACATAAATGTATTGTGGATGATGACATTCCTGTGATATAGACTAATTTTAAGTATGCAAACAGGAACTTTTGAGGATATTATCTTTCTTTTTTAAAATATCATACAGTATGTATGATATATATGAGGGGCCCACCAAGATGTTTTGTACCTAGGGCCCAGAATTTGGTGCTATGCCCCTGATTATTGTACTTAGCACATACTCTATAAATAAAAGCTTCAACGTGTTTACTGTTTTTGCAACCAGATGAACAGGTCTTTCTTACTTTGCCTAGTTGGACTGTCTATTAGGGATGGGGCAAGATATCATGATGTGAGATCAAACTGTCACCAGACTGTGCACACACAAAAAGAACAATCGCGCAAGATTTTTTCTCTTTTTATGTATATTTAGATTGGTC
The DNA here is from genome assembly GCA_038363315.1 of Mugilogobius chulae. Lineage (NCBI taxonomy): Eukaryota > Metazoa > Chordata > Actinopteri > Gobiiformes > Gobiidae > Mugilogobius > Mugilogobius chulae. The sequence continues at coordinate 18,670,988 of CM076402.1, read as the reverse complement.
AGAAAAGTGTGATATTGTGTATCTTTGAGCAAGTAAAAAGTCTCCTCTTACAGACGAACAATTTTAAAATGGTTCCAGTTTTTTTTTTCTAGCCATTTGATCAAATGTGATAATTAGTTGTAAATTTGTCTAATTACTCATGGACATAGCGAACAGCGCACTGACTTTCACACTTGACCCATTATTCAAAGCCGCTGGAACAACTGTCAGGCTTGGTCAGGGCTTTAGCTGGAGGAGCAGGTGCAGATGGAAGTGGAACCGGAGTGAGAGACAGATCCAGGTGAGGCAGGTGACTCTGGAGATACCTCACATCAGGTCACCAAGTCAGTCACTTAAACATCTAGATAAAAGTGTCTGTGTCTGTGTCCCAACAGCAGCAACAGCAGTGGAGGAGAGGGAACTTGTTTTGTCTCTTTAAAAGTCTCACCATGATTGTTTCACGATATTATGTAAAACTCAATATATTCCCCGCCTCTATAATTAATGCAGAAGATGAATGATATTTTGACATAAACTACAAATAAACTTAGGTCTGAAAAGAAGTACTTGTCTTAGTAATAAAATAAGGAATGAGTTTGGAGCGCTGGGAGCAGTTTAAGCCTTTAACCATCTTTAACCATCTCTGCTTGTCACAAAGTTTAATATCGGAAAGGAAAAACGCTCTTTAATATTTGCCAGGAGTTTAGTTTCAGCCTGTGGTATTTTTCCTACAGCAGCAGCAGCACTGACCGGCTCACGTCTGATTGGGCCCAAAGCAGAGAAACTCCAGTTCAAAAATCTTTCCATTTCGGTTCGGCTGCTCTGGAAAATCTTCTGCTCAGTCACTTTCCCAAAACCAGTCAAAAGGATAGTTCATGTTTAACTTTCAGTTTTTTCAAACGATGCAGCGTTTAATGTGCGTCTGACATGTGGGACTAGGCGTTAAGAGATGCACCGATCCAGCTTTTTCAGTTCCAATACTAATTTCTATACTGTGGCTTTGAGTTTCTGACGATATTAACTGAACCAGTGTAAGGACTGAAGAAGTTAATTTGTTAGAAACATAACATATAATGTTAAGTGACTGTAATTTATTACCAGAATAACTTACATTGACCCCGCGGATTCGAGCAGGTTTGATACCCATGTTCTAAACCCATGTTCAAACGCTCTTATGCTTTAGCTTCAAGTGATGTGAACGTCAGCCCATTAAGCCTCATGTAAAGGAAGTTCTGAAGCCCTGTTTAACAAACTAAGACACAACTTAAGGATCTTGAACATAATTCATTTATAACTAAGGAAAAAAATAGTGAGATGCAAATAAAAAAAAACATGACGTTCTGTGCGCACGGAGCAGCCACGTTATGAACACAGTTATAAACACATCAGACTCACCTGGAGAAACGTCCAGAGCATGTTGACTGCGTGAGGTCCTCTGGCCTCATCAAAGCTGCCTGAAGTTTTCTTTGCTGTTGCCTGTGAATGCTCCAATTTGACATTCTCTCCAAATAGTGCGTTTGTGTGCAAAAACACATTAGCACATCGTAGGTCTAGACTAGGACCCCTCTGCAGCTGCAGCAGGTTGCAAAAAAAAAACTGTTTTATGTAGTTGTAATGTGTGCGAACTCGTGTTGGAGTCGGGTCCTGGATTCTAAGCAAATTCTTTTGTGCCGAGTGGGTCCAGTTGAATTTTAAATCGAGTCGGGTGGGTGGGGTTACAAAAAAGACGACCCCTGTATAACTAATTATCTTTATCCAGTTGAACTAAAGAACTAATTAAGTGATAGTAAAGCAGGTGACCGCTTCAATTCAAACCCCAACTCGCCACAGAGGTTTCCTGGTCATGTGACCTCCTCTGGATCCTATATTTCTCACTCATTTCTGCCATCTGCTATTGAATCATGTATTTGCCTGTAGACAAAGTCAGCACGTTCATCAGAGAGCCCGCCATCGCCGCAGAGAATTTAAGATCTAAGACAGAAATATACGTCCTTTGCAGGAAAAGAGTTAATGTCAGAAATATTTTTAAAAATATGAAAAAACACTTGTTCTGTAGAGACGCATAATGCTTAATTATTTTACTATTTTAATAACTTTTTATTGAAGGGCTGAGGTCTTGTGTTTTGGACTTTTTTAGAGGCTTGATCGCTTGTTGCTCTCTGAAAACCTGGCAACACTGTACCTGACCTATTAGATAGAGTGACATGACATTGAGGCACTAGTACGTTTGGTAGTCTGAGTTCAGCCGTGTCCCAAACACACTGACAGTGATCAGTTGTGACAAGTGAGGCCCGGTGTTACATAATCCTGTGTCTGCTGCCGATGGGACGTGGCCTGTTGTTGTGGCTAAATGTCCTCTTTGTCCCGGCGTTTTGGCGGTGGACGTTTGTGGTTCAAAGATGCATGAGCTGGTTTATTTGTGCGCTCATGTGGACGACGTCTCTGTCCACTGCAGCTGGAACCTCCTCAATGATGGTCTTTGTAGCGGTCTGGGATCTGCACAGACACAGAGCAGCAGCACGACAAAAGACTTCAGCACTGTGACTGTGGACTTTCATCTGCAACACTGTCAGGAACCATGTGGAAGAGACTGGACACAACATGAAATCTCATCCAGCCTGATCAATCAGTTTAGTCAAAGTTGTATTGGGATTGTTTGGTCATTATTCGAAAAAATTACAAGTCAAACTGTCAATTATTTGGTTGGAGGTTTTGATTGACAGAACAATAACAGCTAGACCAACTTTTTTCTTTGTTCATCATATATAACTCTGCTTTACCATTGGCATTTTAAATCTGGACTCTTCCTTAAATATTTGAGAATAGTTTTTATCTTGTGTGGCCTTTACAGTGACATGTCGTGAGTCAGATTGTAAACTCTGGTAAAGGTCACATTGTCCACATTTAGAAAAGGAAAGAATCTTCAGACTGTCTAAAAGCAGCTGCTCTCAGGTCAGATTGTCATCTGTCAGGAAGGAAGTAAGCAACAAGATTCACTTGAACCTCCTGCTGCTGCTGCTGCTGCTGCTGCTGCTGCTGCTGCTGCTGCTGAAGGGAGCCACAGTGTAGTGTAGTAGTATCTGAGAGACACCTTTTTCAAGTTCTTGGTCTCATTTTGGACTCGCGTGCATTTGGCTGGCTCAAAGCAGAATTGTTTTGAGCCAGAGGATGACAGTCACAGTTTGTAATAATCACTGCTTAAAGGGACAATACCTGATTTTTGCATTCTTAAAAATGTAAACAAACAGAATTAATTCAATCAAACTTCTTACTTCAGTCTACATAATTTGCTCACATAGCTAATGCATTCTGAGCTTCAGAATTGTTCCTCATGATGAGTTGTAATGTTTTTTCACAGTTGTTGACAGCGAGGTGAGTCTAAAATCGAGTATAGTCCCTTTAACAAGACCATGGTTTTCACTTATCAATTTGAAACAACCTAAGTCAACTCTTAATAATAGAAGCTTAAACTGTGGTTGAGGGTCTAAAAATGGGAAACCATTTGTTTGGCTTAATTTCAGGATTACTGGGACAGTTTGGTAAAACAATGATGTGTGCCATGTGGCAGTAAGACACTAATAAATGTAGAAAATGACCAAGATTGATCTGGGATGGATTGCGTCTTGGTCTTGTTTTGGTCTTGGGACTGGTCTTGACTACTACACTAGGAGAGTGTCACTGCTCTTCATTTTAGGAATTCATAAACAATAATTATTAAATACAAATTGTACTTTGAATTATCAAACATCAAAAGCTGCAAGTTATAACATGGCAAAAAAATAAACAATAGTTTTGCTGCTATAAAAGGTTGGTATCCAATGTCATCCAGTGTTATAAGTGCATTTTAGTTATTATTTCACCTTTGTTTTGGTCATTGAACATCTGTGGTTGTATTCAAGTTAATATTAAACCTTTGAGTTGTTCCGATGATTTTATTTATTGTCTTTTCTTTGTAGTTTGGGCAAACCGTTGCGGCACATGTTGACTCTGGTCATTTCTATTGTAATCTAGATTTAACCCGATTCAAAGTCCGTCTGTGTCCCGTGGCTGTCACACAAACACAACGCTGAGCAGAAATACAGAGGGTATGTTCTAAAATACATGACGTTCTTGTAGTAGTTTAGCATTTCATAGATCTGTGGTTTGATCTCTTCTTGAGCAAGACACGTGTTTTAAAGCATAAACAAGGATCAGTGTTGTAATGTAATTCTTTCATAGCTGACACGATGTTGAAAGGTTCAAGGAGAAATAACTTTTTGCTGACATTGTTTCTCTGTGGTTGATAAGGCCACTGTGACTCCCTGTGTGTTTTGATTTCTGACTTGAGGAATCACTGTTAGTTTTGTCTAGAATACTTTTTAGATTACTACCATAGTGCAAAAGGATTTCTGTTTTAACACATTTGACTTGCAGTTGTGTGTGTGATCAGTGTTTATTCTCACATACATAGATACAGCACATGTGAATACAGCCTGAATGGTAAACAGATTTATTAGATGCACTGTGGTTCTTCTTCTCCGCTCACCTCCTCAGTCCGTTGAGGAAGCAGATTATGTAGACTGTAGGGATGGGACGAGATCTCGTGCCGCGAGATCTCGCGAGATCAAATTGTCACGATACTGTGCGCACACGTACTGATCTGTCTCGTGAGATTTTTCCATGGTCATGAAATTAAGTTTTGTATCTTTGAGCAGCTGTAGTAAATATTCTCCTCCACACACAGACTTGTGGCGGACTTATTCTGACAGACAATTGTCTAAACTCTATCTCAGTTTTTATTTCGTAAAGATAGGACCAATATTGACAGAGATAATTAGTCCTAAACATTGTAAAAGTTAGCGTGAAAAATATATAATCGTCAAATATACGCGCGGACATCGCGGGAACAGCGCAGTGTTTTTCACACTTAAACATAGTTTAAAATAGATCCACAAAGAGATATTTTGGCCTCTGTCATGTAAAAAGTATGAAAGTCTCCTCATCTGTGTGCATCTGGTCCCTGCAGCAGCAGCGGCAGCGCTGTGAAGGAAAGGGGGCGGAGTCTGAGCTACACACGGAGGAGTGGATCAATTTCAGTCAAAACTCAGATCGTTCAAATAATAAAAATCCAAGGTAATACACATAATGAAAGGTAAAGTTAAACTAAAAGAATATAAACTAATAATAATAAAAAATACAAATCAAATGTTGTAATTTGCTTGTTTAAATTCTAAATTGAAACAATTAATGCAAATTATTTAAAAATCTTGTCTCGTCTCGATCTCGTGGACCCAATCTCGTGGCTCGTCTCGTCTCGTGAAAATTCTGTCTCGTCCCATCCCTAGTAGACTGTGTAGACTGTAGACTGGACTGTAGATTGTGTAGACTGTGTAGATTGTGTAGACTGTGTAGATTGTAGACTGTGTAGATTGTGTAGACTGTGTAGATTGTAGACTGTGTAGATTGTGTAGACTGTGTAGACTGTAGACTGTGTAGATTGTGTAGACTGTGTAGACTGTATAGATTGTGTAGACTGTGTAGACTGTAGACTGTGTAGATTGTGTAGACTGTGTAGATTGTAGACTGTATAGATTGTGTAGACTGTGTAGATTGTAGACTGTGTAGATTGTGTAGACTGTGTAGATTGTAGACTGTGTAGATTGTGTAGACTGTGTAGATTGTAGACTGTGTAGATTGTGTAGACTGTGTAGACTGTAGACTGTGTAGATCACATATGTCAAACACAAGGCCCGGGGGCCGGATGCGGCCCTCCACATCATTATATGCGGCCCCCCAGGACTTATAAGGTTTACGTTAATCGTATATTAGCATGAGGAAAAATCTGGGTGTAATGGAATTATTTGTCCGAAACTTAAAATTCGTCATTTTTTAGACCATTGCTAATGTATATTCATTAATTGTCACTTATAAGTACATCAAAATAAAAAACGAAGACTATTATTTGTAGTTTGACAAAGATTAGTGAGGTTATTCCTAGTTACAACTGGCCTTCGAGGACAGCCCTGATTCCAATATGGCCCTTTGTCAAAATGAGCTTGACACCCCTGGTGTAGATTGTAGACTGTGTAGACTGTATAGATTGTGTAGACTATGTAGATTGTGTAGACTGTGTAGATTGTAGACTGTGTAGATTGTAGACTGTGTAGACTGTAGACTGTGTAGATTGTAGACTGTGTAGACTGTATAGATTGTGTAGACTGTGTAGATTGTAGACTGTATAGATTGTGTAGACTGTGTAGATTGTAGACTGTATGGACTGTATAGACTGTGTAGATTGTGTAGACTGTGTAGATTGTAGACTGTATGGACTGTGTAGACTGTGTAGATTCTAGACTGTGTAGATTGTAGACTGTGTAGACTGTATAGATTGTGTAGACTGTGTAGATTGTAGACTGTGTAGACTGTATGGACTGTGTAGACTAGACTGTATAGACTGTGTAGACTGTGTAGATTGTAGACTGTGTAGATCGTAGACTGTGTAGATTGTAGACTGTGTAGACTGTATAGATTGTGTAGACTGTGTAGATTCTAGACTGTGTAGATTGTAGACTGTGTAGATCGTAGACTTGTAGATTGTAGACTGTGTAGACTGTATAGATTGTGTAGACTGTGTAGATTCTAGACTGTGTAGATTGTAGACTGTATAGACTGTGTAGACCATGGCTATTCAACTTTATTTTCTAGAGGGCTAGATTTTATCGAGCACCATGGCTTCTGGGCCGGATGTACTGTAGTTGCACACACTGACACCACTTTGACACAGGGTTGTGCCAAATATTCAGTAGACTAGACTTTTTTCTATTGTGATAAGAACTAATGCTGCAGTCGAGTAATAACCAATACTGGACCTGGAGTATCTCACCATTAAACCAGCTCCAAACCAGGAACAAATAGATCTAAGGAGACTTAAACAAGGACTGAATCAGGACCACATAAAATCTACGATTGTAAAAAATTACAATGTTAGTCTGGATAATAAGTGAATGAATGCTTAAAATAAGTCATATTTATCTTTTTTGAGCATATTTTAACCGTCTTAAAACAAGATTTGTCAATAGGACGAAAACAAATGGGATTGTTTAGCTAAAATATGAAAAAGACAGCAATTTCTCAACTTGAATTACACTAGATCCATTTGGCAAATCTTATATTCAGACAGTAACATTATAATTAAATCAAGATAATTATTGTCTAGTTCAAACACTTATTGACACATCAAGATATTTTAAGTTAGCCACTTTTTCCCAGAAAACGTAACCCAGAACTAAATCAACAAACAAAAGTAAATATTTTTTGTAATATTTAGAAAGTGAATTGAGGGCCAGATCAGATTTTTGGAGGGCCGATTTGGCACCCGGGCCTTGAGTTGAATAGGCCTGGTGTAGACTGTGTAGACTAGATTGTAGACTGTGTAGACTGTAGACTGTTCTCCTGCTGGGCCCCTGAGGCTCCTGGACATCCTCCTCGTATCGTTTCCTCTCTGTGTCCTGTCTGTGTTGTGTGTTCTGTGGATATAGATTCATTATTGAAGACTCAGCTGGAATCTCGTCTCAGCAGGTTTCTTATGTCAACTCTATCTCTCCTCTCTGTCTTCCCCCTCTCTCTTTTTCTCTTTCTCTCTCTCTCCTTTCTCTCTGTCTTTCTTCCTTTACTTTCCATCTCTCCCTCTCTTCTTCTCTCTCTCCCTCCCCTTCTTTTTGCTCTCTCCCTTCTCTCTCCTCTCTTCATCTTACACTTGTTCCAAATGTTCTCTCCTTTTCCTCTCTTCTCTCTCTCTCCTGTCTCTCTTTTTGCTCTCTCTTTATCTTTTTCTCCTTTCTCCCCCTTTTCTTCTCTCTTTTCATCCTCTCTTCTTTCTCTCTCTTTCTTTCCTTTCTCTCTCTCTTGCTCCCCTCCTTTGCTTTCTCTCTCTCTCTCTTTGCTCTCCGTCTTACTTCATCTCGTTCTCAGTCTTACCCCTTTCTCTCTCTACCTCTCTTCTTTCTCTCTCTCCTATGTCTATCTCTTTTTATTCTCTCCCTCTCCTTTCTTTCTCTCTCTCTCTCTATTTACCCCCTTTCCCTCCCCCTCTCTTCTCTCTCTCAATCACTTTCTCTCTCTCTCCTTTCTCTCTCTCTCCTCCCTCTCTTCTCTCCCTCTCTTCTCCCTCTCTCCTCTCCCTCTCTTCTCCCTCTCTCCTCTCTCTCTCTCTCTCTCTCTCTCTTTCTCTCTCCTCTCTCTCTGCCCCTCCTTCCCCTCTTTCTCTCTCTCTCTCTCTCCCTCTCTTCTCTCTCGCTCTCTCTTCTCTCTCACTCTCTCTCTCTCTCCACCCCCCCTCTCCTCTCCCTCTCTTCTCTCTTTCTCCCTCTCTTCTCTTTCTCTTCTCTCTCTTTTCCCCTCCTTCCTCTCTCTCTCTCTCTCTCCTCTCCTCTCTCTCTCTCTCTCTCCCTCTCTCTCTCTCTCTCCTCTCTCTCTCTCTCCCTCTCTCCCCCCCCCCTCTCTCCCTCTCTTCTCTCTCTCCCTCTCTTCTCTTTCTCTTCTCTCTCTTTTCCCCTCCTTCCTCTCTCTCTCTCTCTCTCTCTCTCTCTCGCTCTCTCTCTCTCTCCCTCTCTCTCCTCTCTCCCTCTCTTCTCTCTCCTCCTCTCTTCTCTCTCTCTCTCTCTTCTCTTTCTCTTCTCTCTCTTTTCCCCTCCTTCCTCTCTCTCTCTCTCTCTCTCTCTCTCTCTCTCTCTCTCTCTCTCTCCCTCTCTTCTCTCTTCCCCTCTCTTCTCTCTCTCTCTTTGCCCGGAGCCTGTGTTATCATTTGCATACATTAGATTGGAGCGTGTGGTAATCTCCTCTCTCTGTGGAGAGCGTTTTATGAATGGGCTTTTTACTCTGCTGTGTTGACTAATTGCAACAAGTGCTTCAGGTATTAGATCTTATATTTTATTCAGAACATTTAACACATTTAACTCCTCTTCCGCTGCGAAGTGTCATTTACAATAGAGTTTGATGTATCTTCTCGATGGGCTCATTGGAATACATATCATTGTGGTCCATGTATTGAGACAGGAATCGAATTGTGACAAAACAGAATGGCTCCATCTCTAAGACAGACAGACAAAGAGAGAAACAGATTAGATGTTGAGCTTGGATTGGAAAGGGTTTAGCAAAAAGATTTGGTGCAGTTGGTGGAGAAAACATGAAGAGAGATTAATAATCCAGGTCCAGGTGGAGCAGGTGAACTTTGTAGACTGTTGTGATAAGACCATTCCCAAAATTTTTCCTCTGAAAGATCTTTTGCTGCATCACGGCAAAAGATTTAGCTGCATTAGTAACATATGAATAATTTAAATGTATCATTTTTATGGATCAGTCTTTTTGTCATGGCATGTCAGTGATCAAACCACAAAGCTCTTTTAATGTCAGGTGATACTGTTGACCATTTGCATCTACTTCACACGATGAGGTGGGTGTTTCATGGCGGAGAGCGGAAGTCTGTGAGCGCAGCATTACAATTTCCAAATTTCTTGTACAGGAAGTTATGGCTACTTCTAGTGCATGTTTGTTACATTTGTCCATCTTTTAGACGCAAACAAAGCAAGGTGTATGAAAAACGCTCGGGCGCTTCCCATAAACAAGCTTCAAAATGAAAATAAACAACAACAACAACATGCGCAACACCATCGATAGTCCTTGAGTGCTGCAAAATGTCCCAAAACTACCGCGTAAGGCAGCGGATCTAAAGTTAGTGTGCAAGTCAACACTTACTCACAGTACCGTGTGCAAACCCCCGAGTGAGTCCTGGACCCAGCAGCTTCCACAGAAAACATCATCCAAAGAAGCAGAAATCCTCAGCGAATATATTCCCAAACTTTCCGCAGCTCAATGGCTCTGGTCCCCTCAGTTGGCGTGTGACGTCACCCCTCTGCGCACTCCTGCGCGTGCACACCATCTCACCTAAATACATTGTCAATGGAGGAGCCGCAAACAGGTAGTGAATTCTCATAATATTACATAACAACAAATACAGTTTCTCACTTAGACTTTGTTGATAAGGTACACTTTATTGTCCCCGTAGGGAATTTGTCCTCTGCATTTGACCATCCTTCAATGCCTCTGGGCATCTCCTCAGGAGCAGTGATCGCCGCAGTACAGCGCTCGGGGACCCATCTCCAGTTGTTCTTGCTAGGCTTGGTCAGGACTACCGTAGCTGGAGGATATTACCCTAATGCATGTTATTGGTTGGTGGGGGAAACCGGAGTGCCCGGAGAAAACCCACCCAGAGAAACATGCAAACTCCACATAGAAAGGCCCGTGCGGGAATCGAACCCGCGACCTTCTTGCTGTGAGGCCAGAGCGCTAACCGCTCAGCCACCGTGCCGCCTGTAATCATTTGTATGTGTTTAACACATACAAATGATTACAGGCAAGTTTCACCTCTGCAGAGTAACATAGGGCTTTTGTAGGGAATCACATGGTCTTTACAAATGTACATATGCAAACATAATTTGCATGACTTTATAATTTGGATTGTATAAACGAATTATCAGTATTTATGTGGGTTGTAAAAAATACTTTATGAAAGATATTAACATCTCTCATTAACTTTCACGCCATCTCTTTTCTAGAAACCCCAGGAGTCTCTCTCAAAGTCTGTGTGGACATAGATGTGGGTCATGACCTCTAGTTGGAAGTGACTGCTGTATTAATAAGTTTCTCCACACAAATCATAAATTCCAAAGCGCTCATGCATCATTCATAAACTGTCCTTTTAACCGCCACAGTCAGTCTGCCTTTCATCCACTTTCTCCTGGAGGATTTGGGCATTTCCACTTCTATATTGTGAAAATACTTGAATGAGATTTAAGCCCCAAAAACTTCAACAATGGCTCTATTCTGGTCGCTAATCCTCCGTCTATTATGTGCAAATCTGATTCAATTATGGGAGCGAACAAAAGAGCTAGTGGACAATCCTCCTCTACTGTTCATTAAATTTAGGTCTTAAAATAGCCTTTTCTTAGCTTTAATGTGAGGTACAGGAGTCTGCCTGATGTCTGTGAAGAGACTCATTCTGATCTGTGTTTGCACGTTTGTGTGGTGTTTGGAGCTTCCTTCTGCTCTGCCAGTCTGGACAGAAACTCACAGGAAGGGCAACTATTACTGTAGGAGTGTCATTCTTAGACTTAGGTTTGAGTTAGGGCTGGGCGATATGGCCAAAATATAAAACCTTACAATTATGATTTCAGTGGAAGTCATGTGATTTGTTTGTTTCTTCTGTGGTCTTTGTCTTTCTGAATATGTTCTGTAGCTCAAACTATTGTTTCAGTCTCCTTCATGCTCTAAAAGATTTAAGTTTGTGTATGTCCATCACTCATCACTGTGTTACTACGGTTACTGAAGCGATAAGGAGGGGCTGAGAGGAGCTGTTTTTTAGGAGAGCTAACATTAGTAGAGAAAACTTCACAAAGCACCTGCAGCACGCAGGTGGATCTGTCATTCCCCAGTGAGAGTCATTTGCAGAAATTGAGCCGATCATGCTAGTTGTTAGTTTGACTATATTTTCATGACTTAAAGTGCCAGAAACGATTAAAAATGTTCTGTCAGTTGTAACTTTAGATCACTAATCACATAGGATAAAAAAAAGTCTGCTAAGAAAGTTTTCTCGTGAACAAACAGTAGCTTCTGGGTCATGAGGCTGCGCACATCAACTTTTACTCAAATTCGGCACTGACTCTGACTCTGATTGGAGAATGACAGGCTCTAATGTACAGTAGTAAAGGATTGTCAAAAAGATGCTAAAATGTTTAAACTTTTCTCGAAAAGATCTGTGAGGCACAGTTGAAAGTTGCCAGAATGACCACATTTGCTGCTCTGACTCTCTGCGGATAGACTTCACAGATTAAACCTAAAACCTGAACAGACGTTTTTATAAATACTGTGAAAAGTCCTCCTTCATGCATTAAACACTGGTTGTACTTTTCCATTGTTTTAAAGCAGCAGATGATATGTTATTATGATTCTCAGAATATGAATGCTCCATTAAACTCTGATGTTTGTTTGATTCGTTATTAAAGAGGTATTTTTGCCTTCCTTTTGCAGTCAAAGAAAGTAAAAAGTAGGCTTATGGTACTATCTGAGGTTTGATTGTTTGTTCTAAACCTGCCATGAGTTGACCACTGTCCAGAGTGTTCCCCCGCTTAAAGCCCAAAGTCACCAGTGACCCTAACAGGAACAAGCGGTAGAAAATGAAACACTGAACCTGGAAAACTGTATTGTTGATTCTTTCTCTTGAAGAAAGGTGGATGTAGTAATTATTGTGACAGGCAGTTGTGTTTGAGGGGAAAAGATGCAGACGCCACAGTTCTGACGATGTTTGTACGAAAGTGGGTCAGAAAACAGGTCGACTGCACATCACCAAAGTGTCACCAAAATGCCAGCTTTTCATCTTTTATTTGTGTTTTCTTCTACAGAGCAAAGATTGGATCAGTGTCATTATTTTGTCCGTTTATTTTCACTTTTGGTCAGAGTAAATAAAGACAAAATACCTTAGACTGATTTCCACCTAAATAGATACTTTAACAAGAGATCTGTGCTGGAGGGAATTCATTTTAGGTTTATTTATTGGGAAATTAAAAGTATATTTTTCAAGATTTATACATTAGTTTGGTTGAACAGAAGCAATATAAATGTACAAATCCAAAAAGTTTTTATTATCAAAAAAGTCCAGCTTCCTGCATGAGCTCTTTAGTAGAATCTTCCAACACAACATTGTACATTTATTGCTACAGGTTACCATGACAACGCTCTCTCTGGTCAATAGAAAAACTCATTGATTTGCTCTTGCAGACCTATGGAAGTATAATCACACAAACACAACCTTTGCTTCAGTTGTGGCTCTTAACTGTGAGACGAAGGCCCGTTTTGGGTTTGTGCTTTTTTGGCAGGTCAGACTTGGCAGAGGTCAGGGAGGTCGTCGTCATGGAAACGCCGAGCCGCTCGCGCAGCCCGAGCGGCCCGGCGGGTCCCTCTGTGGTCATTAAAACTGGTGCAGCCTGCTTTATTTATGAAGAGTAGTATTTGTGGACCAACATGTGAATTATTAATGCAGAGATGTAGCTTTTACTGTCCAACTGCACCATTTAAGTCAGCATCAGGTTACACAAAAACAAGCTTGTTTTTGACCTGACAATGCATCAGACGAGTTCAGGTTTTGACTTGATTTATGGTAACTTTTAACCAAAAGGACGAATATGATGTATTATAAGCATTATTCTTTTTTTTGAACATGTTCATGAATGCTTTTACATTGACAACGTATGTAGGCTACTATTAAAACTAAAACCCAAGTGTAAGGACATGTTTCCACATCAAGATTTGAGTTAGAACTGCATGCTACTGCTGCAGAATTGTTCAAACAAGTTGACTCAGACTTTAAAACAGGCAGAATATCTAAGAACATCACAGATCTGTGATTTCAGAACAGTGTTTTTGAGGCTCAGAAGGGAAGGAATAAAATATCACAGACAAAACTCCAGGTTTGTGATGAGAAAGCAATGTTTGGACAGGATTAAAAACAAAATCACATTAACCTGGCTTACGCCAGATGGATCTCTGTTGAATTCAGATTTGAGTTCTTCCACGAGGAACTACCTCGCTGAAGTGTTTGGGAAAATGCTGAAATACTTTGAGCCGATTGGGTGTGCGGCTGACCTTACTTGTGCTTAACCAATCACAGCAACGAATTGTAATGGCATATCTAACATGCGCATGGGATAAAACAATTATCACTTTCTTTCAAAAAGTAAACACTCTTCTAAGGCAGAATCAAAAGCAGCAGAAACATGTCCCTCCACGAGAGCAGTTATATGTTTTGATTGATTCAGGTGCTGTATGCTGTCGTTTTGCTAACAACCCCTCAGCCCACCCTGCTTTGATTGGTGATTAAACTACTGGGATTGCAAACAATCAGGCTGGTGAAGGGCCAGATTTCTTCAATTTGTGAAAAGTCACATGAGAATCCATCTGACCAGGTTAATAGCACATACAGGATGCTGGGAAGTCAGATATTTCCATGTTAAATGTAACCAGTTCCCACATCAGAGTGTTCCAGCTGAATAAATTGCTTGTAATCTATGCAGCTAATGCAGATCGAAGGATAAACATATGACTGGATTGTAAAACGCTAAATATTGTTGTTGGATTTAAACAGGAACCAATGTTTTGTCAGAAAATACATATTAGCCCTACATAGTATTACATAATACACTACTACTTGCTCTCTCAGATTCACTTTTTTAGTTGGTCTCATGAGTAAAGTTGTAGTCCCTTTACCAGCTTTTAGTTCACATGTACCAGTTTTAAAATGGAAGAAATCTCAGATCTCATTAGTTTTTAGAGTATAACAAACGTAGATTTGTTTTTATTTTGTTCAGTGTAACTCTTACATTGGTCAAAACAGAACTGATAATCCTGCCTCTTTACAGTGCATAGATGTGTGTAGGCAGGATAGGTGGTAGGTGAAAACATGACATTTCTGAGCACTTAGGCCCCAGTTACATGCATCAAACGATCAAAATACACGCTCTTTATTAAACTAAACATAAGGCACACTAATCTGACAACATTAAAAGCTCATATAGTTTGAGTTTTCATGATATGTCCCATGACTGTACAGATTTTCTTCATATACTGAACAGTTCACCTTCACAGAAACCTTAAACCCCTGTGATCAGTCTCGTGACGTTATTATTTACCTCACAGCTCCAGCTCTGGCCGGTTTGTGTGATCCAAAACAATAGTCTTTATTTCCCTCTCCACATGTTTGTCCAGCTCCATGTGACTCGGTGCCGTCGGATTAAGCAGCCAGTGCCAAAGTGCAAAGTGAAGTCGACTAAATCCAGCGGCCTGAGGGCTTTTAGCTCTGCGGTAGTTTACACAAGAATAGAAAAGTAATCTCAAAGGATAGAAAGTGTTTGAAATGTGAAATGGCCAAAGAAAAGGTGAACAGAAAGCCTGGCTAACCTTGAGTAAAATGGAAAGTTTATCTTGAATAGACTGTACAGTAGAAGTAATGCTAATCCTGCCAATCACTGAGCATCTGTATGATTTGGATCAATACATACAATGGGACAGTTCATATTGGATTCTCATCTCTACATAGGTCACAGTCTTTATCGGTGATGCACCAATCCAATACTGAAATCAGATATTTGTGCCGATCCAGAAATTTGTTGGATGACTTTGTGATAGCCAACATTCTGTTTGCTCTTTAATTGGACATAATGAGACTAATTTAGTTGCTGGTGTTGATCCAGAGTGTCTCATAAGGTTTGAATCTTAATTTAGATGATGTTGTGACTTGCACTAGAGGGATTGTCGGTCGACGTTG
Source organism: Mugilogobius chulae (assembly GCA_038363315.1). Taxonomy (NCBI): domain Eukaryota; kingdom Metazoa; phylum Chordata; class Actinopteri; order Gobiiformes; family Gobiidae; genus Mugilogobius; species Mugilogobius chulae. Next base: position 18,655,657 of record CM076402.1, on the reverse strand, counting down.
CTTTCCGCTGTACTGCTCATGCCCTCTGCAGAAAGAGACGCTGTCCATTTAGTTAACTGTGAAACTTCTTTGATTAAAACAACTAAATGAGACGAGAGCAGCTGTTTGGATCAGATCTGAACTGGTCTGACGAACGTGTCTCCTGAAGCTTGAGATATGTGTTTTTTCACTCACCTGAATGTAACGTGTATGAGTCATAGGCTTGAGTTTCATTCACAAATGTTGATTTAGCAGCATAACTTTTGTTTGCACACCGTGATAAATTCTATAGCTAGCTGACAACAGTGCTGGCTTGCTTGTTGCTGCAGTTTGTGTCAATCAGCGGCGCTCTTTCTACATTGGGTGCGTGCACATCCCTCGCGTTGATAAACAAATAATCTGTCTAAATAACAGTTACACAACACTTTTCCCACGTCCCTACACTGGTATTGGTTGACATTGGGTATCGACAGTTACGCAAAGCCAAAGTATTGTAATTAGTATCGAACTGAAAAAGCTGGATTGATGCACCTATAATCTTTATATATTTGGTCCATTTTTGTTTCCAATGGGAGACAATAAAGGTGTTCTTATCTTATCTTGTAAAATAAAAGTTTACTCTGTGCTGCTGCGCCCATTACACACATAACATAAAGCACAGAGGCGTCAGATCCTTGGGGGCAGTGCCTGAACTTCACTAATTGAATTGAATAATGCTTGTATAGCTGATCTTCAGACCGGCCCGTGTAATGATAGAGCAGTGCAGCCGTTCTTGTCTGTCTGCTGAAGAGTGGCACAAGTCTGGATCCATGCACCTGATAGCAACCAGGAACATGTTCTACCACTCATGTTTTAGTCAATCACGTGTTGACTGAACTACCAGCAAAAACAGCTGATGGTCTGACATTTAATAATGCGTAATTCTGCACATTTCTGCGGGACGTTTCTACCACGAAATATGAGGTCAGAAAGTCTGGTGCAAAAAAAAAAAATCTCCGAAGAATCAAACTAAATACAGTCAAGCTAAAAATAAGTGTCAAACAATTCCATTTTATAGACTTTTTATTTGTACAAACAAAATACACTAAAGAAATGAAGTTTTGAGTGTTAATAAATATTTTTTCAACAAAAACAAAGCAGATGAAATTATTAACTTGAACATACAAATGCCTGTGATGATTCTAGCAGCAGTTCTTGCACAAGTCCAAAATATTCAAAATGATTTCATACCAGGCAGACACTGATGTATTTGTGCCTTGTTTTCTTCTGATCTTAGCAACATTATTCCTTCCACATTGTGTGATGTTGTTAATCCCTGTTGCGTGTTTCTGTGATGTGAAGAATGTAAAACAGACCAAAATAATCCTGTTTTTGAAGATACTCAAAAGTAAAAGCAGCTGGATTCCAATAAGTATTTTCTCCTCTTTTTCTTCTTCTGTCTCAGTCCATCAGCTGCTCCTGGTTGGATCTAGGTATATTTGCTCCACTGAAATGGACAAAACACTTACTTTTATTTTCCTCAAGTTTGTGACTAGTTTTATGAAATCCAACTTAATGAAGTCACGTGATAAAAACAGCTTGAGTAATTAGTTTGGATTTAAAAGGTCCATTTTGAGTCAGTGCTCGGAGGATCCAGCTGATGTGGCTCGGGCGTCTGTTCCTCTGCCTCCTGGATAAAACCTGGAGGTGTTCTGTCCTGTCAGGAGCAGACCTGAGGGAGGCCCAGGACACAACAGGCGTTTTCCCACATTAAAGTACCAAGAACTAGTCCCCATGTCTTTGTTCACACAGCAACAGTTTCTGAAAGTGGGTCTGTAAAGTCTGGAACTTTTAAATAATTAATTAAGTGGTGTTAAGAAAAAAAAAGTTGTCTTTTTTATTCCACATAAAACTATAATGTGCCAAACTTAAAAACATCACTTAACAAAAAAAAAAATCATTCACTGTAATTCCTAATAATAGTATTATAGGCTACTATTTACAAATACACTGCCTTTAAATTGTATTTATTAAGAATAAGGAAAGTTTATCTAAATGTGAAAATGTGTAAAACATTTTCAAAACAAAGTGGTGTCACCAAATTTGACCAAAAGGTTCCTGGTCTAACTAAAGTAACCTCTGTGTGAATGCACCTAAAATGGAAACAGTACTAAAAGTACTAGGAACTAAAACAGTTCCTACAGTGGGAAAAGGCCCATGGACAGACTGTGTGGTTCATTGAGACTCTTTTGGACAAAGTGTCAGCCTGACCAACTTCATCTCACACACCTAAACTTACTCATTTTCTGTATCTACAGACCTGAACATATCGTTACCCTCCCAAATAAACTCCCCGCTTGATCTCAGTGTAAACATGTGTCTAATAGGGATTCTTTTTTTCTCAACACAAGCTGTAGCAGCAACAATTGTCATTAATCTCCATTATTTAAATGTTTAAAGGTTTAACATGAGTGAGGAGTGTTGTGTGTGCAATTAAATAATAGTTTACAGTGCTGCTTGAAGTAAATGCCAGATATTTGGCTGAGATGCTTTTCAAAACGTGGGGATCAATTATTCTTTAAATTGATGTCAGCCCCCAAAATGAAATCTTTTGGGCCTGCTGTATCCAGGAAAATGAGGAGCTGCTTTCCATGAAACTCCAGTCGACCCTTTTCTCTGGCAAGGCGCTGACTCTGCTCCTTCTCCTGGTAGTACTGAGCACATACAATGAATGGATGCAGTGGAGGTGCCAGCGCCCGATGAGCTCTGTCCAGGACGGTGGTTTGTCCAGATCGTTTGGGCTACTGCTCAGTACTTTGTAGAGTAACCCAGACTACCCTGCTCCAGGCTCTCAGGTTCACCCAAACCTTCAGATGACATGGAGAACACATCTTCTTGTGTTCTCCATGTCATCTGTTTTTTATAGTAACTTTTCTTACTTGTTGATCAACTCTTTGTAGTTTGCTTCCATTGCCTCCATCCGAGTGTCACGTCACTCAGTTTGTTCTTGAGACTGCGTAACTTCTCCTGTTCTCATGTTATGATTTCGATAGCCTGTTCAATTTCTTAAGCAAACTGCAATTTTCTTCTTGGATCACTTCTTTAACAATGTCATGGAATGCTTGCAAAGTGCTCGTGTCAACAGAAGTCTTGCTGTTAGCCTTTTGAATGTTAGTGTTTTAGCCGATTTTAGAGGCATTTCACCTAAAACGATATCCACAACACTCACAACTGGCGAGGTTCTTCATCCAAACACCAAAAGAGTATTTTAATTTATATGGCAGTGCAAATTATTAAGTATTTTTGACAAAACTTTGGGACCTCGTGGAATGCACATCTACTCCATTACGCGCCGTCCATCGGTCTCCCTGCTAGTACTAATAACAAATAAATCTATTGTAATATATTGGGTATTTGCTGTTCACTTGTACTTTTATGATGAAACATTAAATTCCCCTAATTTCTCAACATGTTTGTCCTAAAATGTTAAATTCCTCCACGGTTCGTTGCGATTTTGTCAGTGTCACGTCTGTTTTTTGGTAAACCTGGGATACTGTACAGGAGTGTTTTGAAGTGGAAAAGTGGAATAATAACAGTTCTGGACATGGTTTCTTCACTGGTGGAGTAAATAATGATGAGCTGTCAGAGTAGATTAGACGCTCAGATGAACTTTACACAGATTCTGACTCACAGATCATGGAAAAGGCTGTGCGTCCTGTCATCTGTACTCTAAAGGTCAGGTATTGTGCAAAAGGGACTTGTATCATGTTCCTCATCACAAACACAGCTGAAGTTTTGTATGTGAGTGAGATATAATTTTTTTTCTGTTTCAGCCCTGTATTAATTGTCCAGTTTTCTGATGTAGATCTTTTAAGATTTCAAGTCTTCGAACTGTTCATCATTATGTGTTTTAAGCTTTTTTCACCGCTGTTAGGAGCGAGACATAATAATAATATGCTAACAGCAGTTAGCTACAATGCTAACAACAACAACAATAGTAAAACTTTATGTATTTTAGTGAACAAACAGGACATTAGACGTAGAGGACACTGCAGACTAATTTTCACCTAAACTTAACAAGATATCGGTGTTAGGAGGAAATACATGTTTATGCTATTTTATTATAAAAAGGGCATTGCTTCTAAAGTTTTTACCTTGTTATAACTGCCTCTCTCATCACCAAGCATGTGCTTCAAAATAGTCACAGAATTAAAATAAAATTAAAAATTAAAAAATAGGCGGGATTTATTAGTCTGCAGTTTTGCACCAGAAGTAAATCTTCCTATTTCTAAGCTGTTTTACATCAATTTTGCATTTTACAATAAACAAAATGAAAATTACTGATCTAAATATAGATATTATAGTTTAGACAAACCACACAAATAAGCGAATATACTTGTTTTTGTGTTCCTTGACATTCTTTTCATTAGGGATACACGATCCGATACTGGTATCCGATATCAGTGCCGATCCAGCAAATTTCTTGGATCGGTATCGGCTCCATGATATCGATGAATTTAATTGGGAAAAATTTGGACTAATTTTTATTCAGATGTGAAGTTGTGACTTGAACTACAAATAACACTTACATAACACTATATGACAAAATGTCTCATGTCTTAATAAGAAAGACAAACAATTTCAGTCCTTACGCTGGTATCGTTGATATCGGGTATCGGCAGATACTTAAAGCCAAAGTATCGGAATTGGTATCAGAACTGAAAAAGCTGGATCGATGCCCCTACTTTTATATGAACTTTACCAAATGGATACTTTAATTAATCTCAGCACGGCTTTGTGGGCCAAAGTAGACTCTCTGAAGGCCTGAATGTGACCCCTGGGCCTCACTTTGGGCACCACTGCTCTAAATGGTGTAGGTCCAGAAGGTCTAAATCCACTTCTCAAACCAGGACAAGAGCTCTCGCTCCTCAGATGTTCAGTGACATTTAGAGACTATAATATTTACGCATAAATCAAACTGCACTGAACAGACAGATAATACTGAAGCTGATAAGAATAGTTTTGGTGATTTAGTGGAGCTGGACTGGTTTGAACCTGACTCACTTTGTTAAACAGACATCTGGTCCACACACACACACACACACACGGAAAATACGACTCCACCAGAGGAACTGCAGTCTTCCAAACAACATGGACACAATTTACATATTTAGCACGTTGAATAGTTTGGTTTGAGATCAGTTAAGTAAGATTGTCTCCAGATTATACTGAGTCTGAGTGATAAACACAGGGATTCTTCTTTTGAACAGATCCTGCACTGCAAAAACTATAAATGTAGACTAGAGCTGTGCAATATATACAATTTTAGATAATACCGTGAATGATTCAAAATATACAATAATTGAGTATCGAGTATATCGTTTAGAGTTAAAATTGCCACAAAAGAACCCTGTAAGAATAGAAAATAGTGAAAATGATGCTAGTAACTTTCAACTTAGAATATAAATGTAATACTTCTGCACTTCTGCGATTTATTTGCAAACATTCACATTGTTCAAGTGACATCCCAGTATTTTACAGACCAATAATACTTCACACAGATGTTTGCAGCTCATATAAATCTTGTTTAAAGTCAGTTTTTGTTGTATTACAAAAGTGATCGGGTCTAGTCATTATTGGAAATCACCAGATTGAAACAGTTTGAAGAGATCTTTTAGATATTTCATGACAAAGTTCAGTGTTATGAGTCAGAAATCTTGTTCACCGTCTAGATTCATGACATCACTGTATTCTACAACGTGAACGCAGCCTATTTTGCCTGACCAGCCAGTCCCTACACGCTTTGACAGACACTTTACAAACCGTGAGAGTCTGGGATCAGAGCGCCGAGGATCAATTTTGTGGGCGGCCTTTCCGAGCGCTGAGTCAACCAATCATAGAAAACCCGGAAATTCCACCAAAACAGCGACACGATGTAGCGCGAGGATTTTTCAGTGAAGCTCCTCAACACGGTTTGCTGCTCAGGTTTTAAGGAATTGATACGTTCATTGTTCAAAACCGAAGCACGAGCCGAATCAGCTACGTTTGCCATCTTGAATGTTTTGAAATGGAGCTTGCAAGCAACTTCCGACTTTTAGTGTCACGTGTCAGAAACGCTGTGCTTGATTGGATCATCCTAAGTTTGGGAGACGACTTTATTGGCTAACCGTCAGGTCCCAGACCCTTCTGCATCAAACAGACTGTAACAGAATGTAGGAGGGGCTGACTGGTCAGGCAAGCCTATTGATGTAATAATCGTCTGAATATCATTATTGAGATATGCCCAAAATATTGAGATATTCATTTTTGTCAAATCGCCCAGACCTAATGTAGACTTGCTTAAAATGACTTGGAATCAATTCAGATTTGAGCTGTTTTCATGGGATAAGATTTACCTGCTTGTGCAATGTAGAATATTTCACTGGTTTCAAGACAGTTTTAGCTGGTTTTAAGGGAAGTTGGTCTGATATAAGAACAAAAATTTGCCAATGGGGTAAAAACAGTTTGGCATTGGCAAACGATTTGGCTTGAAATGAAAAACAATGTCTTGAAATCGGTTCAAAACACTTTGAAACAAGGAAAATATTTTATGTCTCTGCACTAAATCAAGGGTTAGGGTTAGGGTCCTAGAATCAAGTAACTTTAACTTGTCTTGAAATACATTTTTTGCAGTGTGTTTGAAAGTTAATCATGTATTTTACACGTAATAAGATAAATTATAGATTCTTATAGACTTACATACTAATTGTTTTGTAAGTCTATAAGAATCTATTTGGTGGAGCTTATTTTCAGGTGCGCTCAAAAGTGCAAACATAATGATAGTAAATGTAACACTATGAACCAATTCAAAAAATATTCTTTATCAAAAAATATGCTGAAAGATAATGTTTTGTGGCCCATGAATGACCCATAAACTCTATAAAACTGTCTCAAAGCCAAACATAAACTGGACCAAACCCAGACGTGGACTTTCTAAGAACTCTTTGTGGCACATTCTGTGGCTCAGACAGTGAACCGTCACCGCGGTGATAATATGGGACGTCTCTGTGGAGTCAGAATACTTTACACTGCAAAACAGACGATACACTGAAAACAAATACACTTACTTTAAAGACTGAGGCTGGAACAGTGGAAACGACTTATTGTAAAGAAATTAATATTCAATACAGCACAACTTTTGTGAACATTACAGACTGTCACTGTGCTGTGTGCTAAACCTTAATACTACAGAGTCTTCGTTTATTGTGGTCAGCCTAAAGCACACCTGCGCAATATTCCTTCTGTCTAATCAGTACCTCACTCAAACAGAGGAGAAGAGCTCACTGACACAGAATTTGACACATTTGTAAACAATATCTGAGAGAAATTATTTTATTGCGTTTATTTCAGCTCATGAAAAATTAGAGCAAAACAAGTGTTGCCTTGATGTTTTGTTCAGTGTAATTGTTGTTTTTCAGTTAAACTCATTCATAATATATTTAAGCTAAGTAAAACCAATGAGTAAGTTCATGTTTGATAAGTTAATTCCATATTTTGTAACTTGTTATAAACGTTTTGGGGAAAATAGTCAGAGTAAGACATCTTTACCTTTAAGGATCGTTTGAGTTTCAGTGCAGAGTGAGCACTCCTGTTTGTAATAGAAGATCTTTTTGTAGTTTTCTAGTTTAAGCTAGTTCTGCAGCAAAATGTGGTTTGAAAACGACTCTTTACACGCTGAATGTGCTTCTTTATGTTTGATTCTGGGAAAACCTTCATCTTTGTAAGTGTTGTTGTTCTCACAAGCTCTTAGTTAAGGTCACTATTGATATTATTTGTTGAGTTTGATTATTTCAGTGCAAACTGATAATGCTCGAGAGCCGTCTGAAAACATCAGTGTGGCTCTTTGAGATTTAATTGAGAATGAGGAAATAGTCTATAAAAACAATTAGAGTTAGAAAGTTAAAAAGAACATTCTCTACTAATCCATTTTTACAGTATGTGTTTATTTTAAATTTGCACTTGTTTACTGTATAGAGGGATTTTCGGTCAACGGCGTTTTCCACCCTACTGCGCATGCGTTATGCAGAAAGACCTGCTCACTGTCCGATGGGGAAACTTCTTTGAATAAAACCTCAAAACGGGACGAGAGCAGCTGTTTGGATCAGGTCTGAACCGGTCTGACAGACGTCTGTCTCCTGGAGCTTGAGACTGTGTTTTTCTTGTTGTTTTTTCCCCTGAATGTAACTTTTAAGGGTCTTAGGTTCAAATTTTATTCACAAATGTTAACTTAACAGCATAACTTTTGTTTTTGCACATAAACTCTTGTAGTTACTGACAACGATGCTTTTTCGACTTGTTTTCTCTGTTTGTGTCTATGAGCGGCGGCTCTTTCTGCAGGTTAGGTGCGTGCGCATCGCCCGCTTTGATAAACAAAAAATCCCTCTATATATACTGGTTACTTGGTCATTTCTAAATACTGTTTATTGATAGCAGCAACTGGAGTTCACTTCTCTCCTCTCAAAAATCAACAGTTCATTACGTAATGAAAAGAAATGAAACAAACTGTTAAACTGACTTTAGTGTTTGAAACAACTATAATCGATTAATCGAAAGTATAATCGCCCAACAAGTTGATTATCAGAATGATCTTTAGTTGCAGCCTTACTCACATTATCAAGTTATATCAACATAAATATTGATTGAAGTTTTGACACACAGGGCCATAAAACACAGACATTCATATTTCTCAATCACACACGACTTTACACAAGTTAAAATGACTTCAGTGTGACTTGTATAACTTGTGGCTTCACTCTCCTCTGCTTCTGTAAACCCAGACAGACATTTCACTTTTCTTTTGTGCCAGATGCTTTTATTATATATCGACATCCCGGTGACAGTCGCTGCTCTTCCTAAAATTGGTTTTGATTTGCGAGCTTTTCTATTAGACTGATAAGAGACGAGAAGGTGCACTCAGGGGCCGAATCAATCACAGAGGATCAGCAAACAGAGACACACTCCTGCATCTGTGTGTGTGAGTGTGAGTGATACCTGCGGATCATTCTGTCCCGCTCAACACACACACGGATTATTTAGGTGCTTGTGTTGTTTGTTGGAGCAGCAGTTCAAGCGTTTCCCTTGTGTCTGATACTTTACAGTTTGAGTTTGTTCTTTCATTGTGTCTAAAGCTGTTTAAAAAGATGACAGAAGTGATGTTGGTTTGCATTAAAACAAACACAAACATTCAAACATAATTAAACATTGAAAATACTAAGGTAAAGATTTGTTTTTACTAACTTCTTTTTTTACATTTTCATCTTAATTATCTATACTGTACATGTGTTTATGTGTGCTTTTGATAATAAATCTGCACCTTTTATTTTTTTTTTTGTATTTTATATGTTTGTTTTTCTTGAAATCTGACTTTTTACATTACATAAATACAGATAAGTAGGATCTAAGTGGTAGATAAAAACTTGCCTAGAAAATCCAAAGACAATATTGACCCTATTTTGTCCCGCCTACTTTTCTAGGACATGTACTTCCTGTTTAGCTGCATTTAGCCTGTAGATTTCAGTCGATGGTTTATTTTAACTGTCATTATATTTAATTAAAATTGCCCCACAAGACAGACAAACAAACACGTTAGCTACCTTAACAGAGCTAAACAGGAAGTGCATTTCCAAGCCAAGTGGGCGGGACTAAAATAAGGTCAATATAAAAAAATATATTTATTCTGGCCTCCGTGTTCCACATTCAAATTTCAGGGATCTGAGTGATTGACAGGTCAATTAGCCAATCAGGGACACACATCTGCTGAATGAAAACCAACATAGCTGCTTACAACAAAAAAGAACAGGGAAAAATATATTTAAAAAAATATTACATGGAAATGAAAACATTTCACATTTCTGCAGAATTATTGAGAGAAACAAAATGTTAATGTGAGGTGAGTGAAGTTAGATTTGTGGTGCCCAGACCCACTCTTTGTAATTTGCTGAAACCTGGGCTTTGGGCCCCAGACCAGGTGAAAACAGGACTCAAGCACTCAAGTATCAGCTGCAGGACAAGATTCAGTGTTTCTGCAGGGTCTTGAAAGTCTGAAAACAATCTTATTGACAAAAGTTTGAATTTAAGGTCTTAAAAAGCTGCTTACAACATTAAATTTGACTTTGTAAGTCTTGGTAAGTTTTGCACAGGTCTTTTTCTTTATGAAGACTTCTTGATTTAATTCCTACAGCTTTAAATAACATTCAATCTCAATAATATAGTGTAACACGACTGATTCTTCTGTTATTAATTCATTCGCTTTTTTATAATTGTGGCAAAATATAGGTGCAGTGTGTAACTTTTTGGATATGAAACGTTAGCTACACATTTCAGCAAAAATAGGCAGCTAAAGCCATGCTTTGGGACGTTCTGAATGGGGATAAGGATGTTTTATGCCATAATGTAAAAAGATATATGTTTCCATGGTAACATACAAAAAGAGTCACTCAAAGTGATGAAGCAGATTTTAATGGTTATTTTTAGGGCAGCAAAGACATCTAAAAGGCAAAAACATCCTTTTATTCAAAAAGTTACACAGTGCACTTTTAAGATGTAAGTGTGAAAAGAAGCAGCATTGTGATATGCTATATGACGGTCACACCTATTAAAGGTTTTTAAAAGTTTTAATTTTTAGAAAGGTATAACAAAGTTTTAAATTTGACCTCAGTGTCCCTGCAGAATCTTTGAAGATTAGTCAAACTCAAGACAACTTTAAGTAAATGAATAATTAGAGGACATCGTTATAACGTTACAGTGTCTCTTAGATAAAGTCCCCTTTAAACAGTGTATTAATGACATGTTGTTGTGTTTGTGCAGGTCCTCACAGCGCAGTGTCACGATGTCCTCCAAACGAGTTCCAGTGCGGCGGGACAGAGCTGTGCATCCACATGAACAAACTGTGTGACGGATCTCCAGACTGCACAGACGGATGGGACGAAGGGCCGCACTGCAGAGGTCAGAGTCACCCCCAAAACTCACTCCTCCTCACACACCTCACAAAGATTCAAATGTCACTGATGGAGGAAATACTAACACAGTCTCACTGTACAAATGTCATCTGTGTATTCATAGCCTTCAGAGCGCTTTCATTTCCTCCTCTAACAGGACATTAGTAACCGTGCTGATGATTGATGAGACAGACGTGTTGCTCAAGTTAAAAAAGTTTAAGATTGTAAAATGATTTAGAATGTAGTGTAGTAGTACTTGAAACTAATCTCAAGTACTACTGCACTACTACATCTCGAGACCCACAAACACATTTGAAACAATGTAAACTGATGGAGAAATATTACAAAAAGGTGTAAGGAGAGCAGCAGTGTGATAGGGTTGTAATCAGTACTTTCCTGAATCTGTCCTAGTTAGGAATGCCACACTAAACGCATTTTCATTCAGTTATTTTTAGTTCACATTTTGAATTATCAAACAAGTCACGGGAGGTGGAAGCACCGAATATCACATTTAGAACGTCTAATTCACAGGCAAAACACATTGGTGGCAATTATCGGACAATATTTTAATATATAGTCGATACGTTTACATTTGAAAACATACTGATAATGACAATATGACCGATATCCAATAATCAATATACCATTCTTAGTGGACATGTTCATTTCTAGGTTAGTCCTAGTTTTACTTTATTTTAGCCCTGGTTATGTTCTAGTTTAGATCTGAAAAGTCTGGGTGTGTCCTGGTCTTGTTCTAGCCCTGATTTAGTCCTGGTCTAGTCTTGGTCTAGTCATGACATAGCTTTGGTTGAGTTCAGGGCGCGACTGGCCATCGGGAGCACCAGGAGTTTTCCCGGTGGGCCGATGCAGTTTTGGGCCGGTCCGGTCTGAATAACATAATACACATCATGTTACAAGCAAATAACTGCCCAGCAGCCCAACACAGGGAGCGGACCGGCCCCGCCCGCGGCCCCCGCCAGTGTGTCCCCGGGCTAACGGCAGAGAGTGTTGTGGTGTCGGTACATTTTCGCGTTTTCGTCTCTCTGTTGTGTTTGTGTGCAACGCTCCGGGCTTTGAGCGCAAGACCGCGCCAGACACACACACAGAGAACGGCCCCGACACCGCGCGCTCGCTCAACTGGGACAGAGCAGGACCAACAGGCCGCGTGTAGAGGACACTCAGCGAGGAGGATACTAGTCGCGTGTCCGCGGTAGAACGTCTAATCTGCCGCATCATTTTACAAACGGTGGCTCTGATCACTTGTGAAATAAGCACAGCTCAGCTTTGGAACAAGTTGTAGCCTTTTCACTGTAAAACTAACACTGCAAAAATATGAATTCATAAATAATATAAACTTAGTTGGCTAGTAGTTATTTGCTTTGTGTAATTGCACAAAATAAAATTAATATTTGTTGAAGGTTGTTTTTTATTGGCTTTTTCTTTTGTTAATGTTAAAAGGAATACAATTTTAGGTATATTTATGCAGTTTTTAAAGATTTTTGAAGATAATAGTCTGATTTTTTGTGTTCACAAATCTCAATTTTGTTATTGACATTATATTATAAATATATATATATATATATATATATATATATATATATATATATATATATATATATTATATATATATATATTATATATATATATATATATATATATATATATATATTATATATATATATATATTTTTTTTTTAATATATATAATGCGTGGACTGGTCTGAGGCAAAAATTCCAGGGCCGAATTTTAATTCCAGTCCAGCCCTGGTTGAGTTGTATTGTAGATTGGAGATTGCTGAATGATTGAACTGGACATGACATTTCGGGTGCTTGTCCTAGTTCTGGTTTTGTCCTGGTCTAGCTCTGGTTTAGTCATTGTCTAAATCTGGTCCCCTTCTCATTCCGGTCTGATTTCCCTCAAACGTCTGACTAAAATTCAAAGTAAAACTGTTTCTGATCCTTTGGAGCACAAGCAAATGGTTAAAGTCTTTGCAAATCTGTATCCTTGTAGTTTTAGCTTCTGGCACTAACAGGCTCAGATCACAAGTGAGAACTTTCTCCACACAAAAGAAAAACAGAATCTAACTCCCGCCTACATTGTTTTTGGTAAATAAAAGGATTGGTAAAGCCGGTGTTAACAGCTGAGACCTGAATGACTCTAGATTGGTCAAATTTGCCGGAATTAGAAGGGTCTAATCCTGGTATAGTCTTGTATTATATTTAGTCGAGTTGAATTTTAGACTGGAGAGTACTGAATGATTGAAATAGACATGAATATCGAGGGTCTGGTCCTGTTCTAGTCCGAGTTCTGGTGTAGTCTTGGATTAACCTGAGTCAAGCTATATCTTAGTTAGCACATTGCTAAGTGATTGAACAGGACATGAATATTATGGGTCTAGTCCTGGTCTAGTTTTGTGTTATCCTTGGTTGAGTTGTATCTTGGACTGGAGATTGCTGAATGATTGAAAAGGACTATTCTGAGTCTAGTCCTGGTTTAGTCCTGGTCTTGTTCTGGGTCTTGTCCTGGTCTAGTCCTCGTCTAGTAGTGGATTATCCTTGGTCGAGTGCTATCAGCCTGGAGATTGCTGATGATTGAACGGGACTATTCTGGGTCTGGTCTAGTCCTGGTCTTGTTCCTGGTCTAGTTCTGATCTAGTCCTGGTCTTGTTCTGGGTCTTGTCCTGGTCTAGTCCTTGTCTAGTCGTGGATTATCCTTGGTCGAGTGCTGTCAGCCTGGAGATTGCTGAATGATTGAACTGGACAGTGCACACGGCTCCAGTGGAAGAGTCTCGGTGGGACAGCAGCAGCTCTAATGGCTTCTCTCTGTGTGAAACATGTTTGAGACGACAGAAGGACACAGGAGACGCGACATCGATCAGTCTAAGCCTCAAGTCAACTCACGTTCTATAAATAACATCAATTTATGAAAAAAAAATATCTGAAATACCAGTAAAATACTAGTGTACAAGCAACAGTAGAAAGGTTATTCAAATGACCAATGATAGGCCAATATGCCTTTTTTGAGACGATGTCCATCCAACATTTTGCCTCTCGCTGTGGCTGTTGGCTGATATTTGATCAAATCCAAAGCATGACTCACAAGATCATGACTTACTTTTCACTTCACTAAATGTATTTATCTGGGACAAAATATTCAGTGGCTTTATGAACCCAATGAATCCATAATGAACCCGATCTCACTGAAATGCTAATGTGTATCATGTGCTATTTTACCGCCTGTTCATTTCTGTAATGGATGCAAAAATAAGAGAAGATATCCTTTATTTGTCACACAATGGAGAAAATCTAGTGTTGGGAAACAGAAGCATGCAATCAAACAAGAAAAGCAAAAAAAAAAAAAATTTATAGTTATAATCAGGATGCAATTTGCTGGGGGTCGGGGGGGATTTTCTCTCCTTCTGGTTTGTCCATCCCTCTCTCTACTTATACTTTTGCATTGTCTTACTGATGTTTTTCTTCTCGTGCTTCAGCCCCTTTGCTTTCATAATAGCCCATAACATCACACTTTCACACACATCCCCTTTCTGATTGGCTATTCTTCTCACCTTTTCTGAGGAAAGCGCATCAGTGAAAGCCAGAAGTCTGTTAATTGTTGGTAGAAAAGAAACAAAATCAACATGGGAAAGAAGCTACTGTAGTGGTGTACGTGCAAAATTACTTTTATTTGTAAATAACAAAGATTCATTTTCCATCCCCCCTTCTTTCCTTGTTTTTTTTTTTTGACAAATTGCACTCTGGTTATTATAGTCTAAAAACGTTTTAAATTGTTATGTCTGAGCACAGTGCAGAATATGACAAGATGAATAGATAACGTGGCATCAATTACAGTATTATTGTTTTATGTACAATATGTGACCATGATTATTAACAACTGCAGAAGTTGGAGAGAATAAAAAAGCCATCAATAAATATGTGGTAAAATATCTTTGGTCTGACTTTTACTATGTAAAAGAAATAAAAAATGTGTTATTGTTTATGAATGATAATAAAATCCTAATCGTAACCAAGATTTTTGTATCTTCAGACCTTAACTTAGCCGTTAAATCCAAAGAAAATGTCATCAGGTGGCTTTAACCAAGACAAGTAAACAGCATCTCTATTTGACGCTGTGAAAAGCTTCAATAAAAGGGCTAGAAACGTGCTCATGATACATTATTAACATGTCGTGGTATGAATACACATTTCAGTGAGATTGTGTTGGATGTAAATATGCAGCCGTATTTTTATCCTTTTTATTTGTTAGTTCAAGTTAATGCTTTGAAGACAAATTAGGACTGAATCTAAAAGTATCGGTGCTATGATTCAATATCGACCAAAACCAATATTAATACCATTATCTTGCCCATTTCTAATGATGACACCACTGTGTTGTTAACAGTAAGGGGGTATTTTCTCCTGTATTGAATACAACAATTCATTCATTATAATTACAAACAAACATAAAATAGCAACAAGGCTTTTCTCACATTTCTCACTGATACCCTTACATCTACATTTTTTTAATATATATATATATTTTTTAGGAACATCTCTCCGTTTATTTCGTGACTCCAGTGTTTTCCACTTCTCTAGACTTTCAGTTAGAAATGAGCAGAATGAAATATTTATTAAAGAAACATGGGGAGAGCCACGGGGAAGGCCATGAATGTTTGATGGATTTCAGACCCACTGCTGGACTTTGAGGCCAGATTATACCAGTGTCTGAAGATAGATTATACCAGTGTCTGCGTGATATGTGGATTATATTACACAAATGTAAGATCAAAAGCATAGACTGAAACGAGAAGTGTAACATTATAGTTCTGACCAGTTTGGTGCCTGTAAAAACACTTAAAGAAGGCTCTTAACACAAAACACAGTTACATTGTAGTTCTAGGCGATAAATTGAAGTAATATGATTAGTACAGGTTTATAATAATCAGTGAAGAATCCACATAGAGCAGACACTTCAGTTCAATTCAACCTATTTTTGTATGTATAGCCCAAAATCACAACAGCAGTTATCAGAGGACGTCACAAGATTGTTGCTTTAGCAGAATTGTCAGAAAATCAAAGAATGAAACCGTAATTGGTCAATACCAACAGAAGCATTAGAAAATCAGAAACAGTTATTATTCAGAAATACAGAACCAGATTGTTCAACAGCAAACAGGCAGATGGACAGTTGTCCCAGAGCGTCCCGTGTCCTTAAACCCCCGTTTTTGCTAGGGACCAATAAACAAACTTCATTGTTTTAACAACTCTCCCTCATACATGTTAAAAGGACAGACAAATCAATCAGTCTAATGTCCGAGCGTCTACACATCACATCACTTCATAGTCCTGCCCTTTTCAGTGAATTATTCAGTTGACTGATTCATTTTACAGCTTTTGTTTTTGCCTGATTATGACATAAAACATAAGTCTAGAAACTGAACTGACAAAAGTGTGTTTTGTCCGCTACAGGACAGTGTGTCAGGTTGAGTCAGTCTGACTGACGCTTTTAAAGCCCAGTTTTACAGGGGCAGCGCTAAGGGGGGCATCTGGGACTGGGGCCCCCTAAATCTGGTCTGTAGGAGCGCCCCTATTTGATTTTTTTATCTTTAATTTTTTTTACTGCGTCCTTCTTTTTTAATTGGAGTACAATGACACCACATAATAAAAAATAACACACCTAAAACACACCAAAATGCAGGAAATTACATTGGTTAAAAAAAAAAAACCCAGACACCCCTTTTCTTTAGGAGTAGCCAAAATCCAGTTGCTAGATAACATGCCAGATAATTTGTCACTTCTGCATCCTCCAAACTTAATAGCCTGATTTAAGCCAATATAAAAGTAACAACATATTCTCATAAAAAACAAACAAAAAAAGCTATTTGGTTTTGGTCAATATATTTCGAACCTTGGTATTTTCAAAATCCTGCGTACACCCTGTTTATAATTATCCCATTTAAGATTCCAGTCACAAATGCAGAATTGACGAGGGACATGTTGCTGTTTGTTGATGTAACATTACACAATTTATTTTTTTAGGTGAAACATCAAGTCACAAAGCTCCAAGTCCAAGTCAAGTCCCAAGTCTTAGTACATTTTATCAAGACAAGTCTCAAGTCTTGAGTCTAATTAAAGTCCACATCTCTGCTTTGCCCTGTCATTGTCCTGCCCTACACAGCTCCTCTCTCTTCTCCTGCTCTATCTTTGCACGTAGTTGTTAAATTCGAACCATCTTCTCCCTTAAATAAATAAACATCTCCGTGATAGTGTCATGAGAGTTTGTTTACATTGTTGCCCGCTGCGTTTTTCCAAACAATTCCAGAGTTGTTCAGGGCTCGGGACTTGTTTTGGAAAATTCCCGGCATGTGAGTAATTTGAACTGTGGTTGCCCCGGACTGAGCTAAAGTTAAAGAGCTCACTTCCTGTCTGCTCTAAATATAAAACGCCTCGTCTGGCCGGCAGCTTGTCTCACCGTATTGTTTGTTTATACGGCAGAGATGTGGTCCCCTACTTTGAGTTTTTTTGTTTGTTTTTGTCGATAATGTCTTACAGGAAAATCTTTGCCAGTTTGTATTTTTCTCGCTCTAATCTGAGAATGACTCACGACTCACTTATCTGCGTTTTACATCTGTCGGACGAAGAGAAGAAACACATTTGGAATATATTTATTTTTACTTAGTACCAATAAATAAGGATTGTAGAGACAGATTTCAATTTTGCTTCACTGTTTTTCTACATTTATTGGCTTAACAATGGAGATAAAGTTATGTAAATGATGTTACTCCATTTTAGACATCAGCAGTGAGTGGTAAAAATTAATGAGAGTCAATGGAAACAAATAATTTTTTTTCCTGCAAGAGTCAAACACGAGTAAAATACTACCAAAATTGAGTTTGTATGTGACATGTAAAAAGAAAAAATCAGGTAAACAGTGGCAGAAAAGCAGAAAAACTACATGAGCACATTTCTAGCTGACGCAGACTTTAGGATCACACACATAAAACTTACCTTTGTAAGCTCAAATAAGATGTTTCTAGTCATTTGATGCGTGAATTATTTGTTGTGCAACAGT
Source organism: Mugilogobius chulae (assembly GCA_038363315.1). Taxonomy (NCBI): domain Eukaryota; kingdom Metazoa; phylum Chordata; class Actinopteri; order Gobiiformes; family Gobiidae; genus Mugilogobius; species Mugilogobius chulae. The sequence continues at coordinate 18,637,655 of CM076402.1, read as the reverse complement.
AAAAAATGCAATCTTGTCGTTGAAACAGAAAAGCTGTTTACATTTTTGACAAACAAATGTAAAATATGTCAAAAATGCTAAGAAACATTTCATCACATGTTCTTATCACACTTTTGCTACTCAGTCACAATAACTTCTATATAACTTCTATAGTTGTATTGTAGATTTGGGCGTTCATTTTTATATTTATTCAACGCAACATCAACCAGCAGGTTTTTTTAATACCTGTGATCTTCCTTTGTCCAATAACAGCCACACTAGTCATTTAGTTTATGGTTTATTTGTCACAAGCACAAGAACATGCTGTTAAATTCATACCTTCAGTGACATAAACAATCAACAATACAAACACATACAGTACATTATCTGGCAATACTATAGCAGGAGAAATGTGTGAATCTGCCAGATTTAACACTCTGACAACTTCAGGGTAGAAGCTCCTTCTGATCCTCTTGATTTTCACCTTAAAGTGAAGCTAAACATGTGGTCCACCCATAATCGCACCCCAAACAGGCTCGCAAAAGTTGGGAGATGCCCGAAGGCCATTCGTATTTCGTGACGGCACAAAATCTGGATAACAATTGCAACTGGGCGAGTGATGCAAGCATTGAGTTGGAGCGATCCCCATCTAGTATTGTGTGCTGCGCTTGACCAACACAGATCTAGTATCTTCTTTGCGCTTCAAAATGCCTTTTGTTTGCAGACTCATGTATGAAATGTTTGCATTAAATAAGCGCATAATCTCATGTGAGAAAACACTAACGCCAGGTTTAATCATGTGACCCTTTGCACCTCGCATCACCTGACTATCAAGATAAATAAGCCAAGAGACAAATGCTGTCATAGTAAAGCGAGTAATAACTTTTTAATTTTCAACACAAAGAGTCAATATCAGAAGGTGGAGTTTTTGTATTCCACCTGGGCAGTTTAGCTCTGGCGTCAACTCAATGTGACGTTGGCATGAACTGAAAACACACTGACAGCGTTTGATCATCGTGGCAGCTCAGTCGCTGGATTTGCACACATAATTGCAATTGAAATAAGTTGATAGCACATCCTAAGTCAAACAAAAATGCCTAATTTTTCTTAACATTAACTTCAACAAATACACTTAAATATGTGTTTGAACATTTTCCGGTTGGTTTGAAATAATATCATCTGAACATTGCAAATGAGATCTGCCAAAAAAATATCTAGATTCATTTTTGTCAATATCGTCCAGCCCCAATCATGCATACTGTCATTCCATGAAAGTGCATTTTAGGTTTTATAGTCACATCTGATCTCTAAACCTTTATACTTCTATAGGACTCCTCTCATCAGCGCTAGACTGCAGTGTATTTTGGAATCTGTTGTTCAAAAGATGTCTGCTTTTATCATTGAGCCACTATCAATAATGATCAGAAATCTTTCCGGAGGCCACATGAAATCATCTTGGGGGCAGCCAGTTCGACACCTCTGCTTTATAATGAGTCAAAAAAAGGTGATGTGAGATGTCCAGCTTAGGTCAAAGGATATTTAAAGCTCACTCCAAAGGTGAGGACAGTGATTCTCCTGCTTATTCATACAAGAATCTACTGTACATTATTTTATCTTCCTCCATTCTCTATTCATTCAGTTTCTAGACAACTTGTACTTTTTCCGGTCGGTGTAATTTTGAAAACCTGCAATGCTTCCAAAGATAAATGATTGTGTATGAAATGATTCCTGAACCTGCTGTCTAAAACTTTCAGGCCTGGAGCTTGTTTGAATGTGACTGAAGTCTCCGTGTGTGTCTCAGTTTGACAGCGGTTATGGCCCGACTCTGTGTGTGCAGCAGAATAAATGTTCTCCAGGAAATATTGATTGTGAAAACAGAAGTGTTTGGTGGGTTCACACTGCCAATCGTCCGTGTAATAGCTTTTGATCATTCGTGCATTCCGTGTACTGATTAATGGATATTTCAGGTTGTTTTTATGGGATTGCAGAAACAAAGCAGCGTGTGCAGTGTCGATCTGTGACAATATAACAGAGGCAAACATTCAAAGTATTAATATCAAGTTGGCTTTTGAAAACATATATATTTTTTGTATTTAAAATGGTGTCAGTTTTAGGTCTTCGTTTTTCAGTCCAAAATTGAGTCAAAAGTTGATGCTCAGATGCTTCGAAAGTTCATCTTGACTACTTCAACACTTACGATATAAAGAACATGCTCCTGTTTATTTACTTTTTAAACATGTTTATTTTAAGGTAAATCTTTCCTCAATTTTGTGAAAACACAATACATTTTTATCTGATGATAAACTTTAGCAAACAGCTCAGGGCAGTGAAACTTAGAGGTCACTCACAATAGGGTTAAATTTAATATATTTCATGACTGAGGAAAGTACGAGATTTCACATGACTTTATCAAAAGTAAAACATTGTAAATATTTATTTCATAAAAAATGATCCAAGATTACACTTTTAGGCATTTGAGGCAGTTTAAATATTGAAAATATAGTCAAGCTAACAACTAACATGATTGACTCCGATTGGGGAATGACAATCACATTAGCATTTAGCTCAGAGTAGCAGTTAGCATTGTTAAATATACAGTATTTACACATCTGGGCTGTTGGATACAGTTTTCATCTATGTCTTTGGGTCAGTTTTAGCACAATATTTCTGCTTACATCTACATTTGCTTTTGCGTTTTTTAAACAGTGAAACTGAATGCTGTTAGAAATTAGGGATGCACAGATTGGTGCCAATTCAGGAAATGTCCTGGATCAGGTATTGGCTCCATGATAGTGGTACATCAGCTAGTATCCTAGTTGTGCCTTTACTTGGGCATAATTAAAGGCACAACATGATGATTTTATGTGGCTTCCGGAAAGATTTCTGATCATTATTTATTGGCTGATGTTGATCAAGAACGTCACATAATGTTTGACATTTTGAGACATATTAAGTTGTTGTCACTTGCACTATAAATAAGTTACATTGCACAATATGTAACTGTTACATACAGTATTGTGCAATGTAAGAAGACATAAGAAATTGGTTTCTTTTCCAAACAAATTTTTATGTTTTGAAAATTTAAAAAAAGCTCTTTCCATCTTAGTATAGGTTGATATCTGGTATCAAAGACACTTAACTCCAAAGTATCTGAATTTGTATCGGAAGCTGGATCAATGCATTCTTACTCAAAATGAATAGAACTATTTTTTTGTGGGCGTTCCCACAGTTGGCATCTGGACAGTGAAGCTAACAACAAGAATTGATTGACTCAAATCCCTTTGGTTTCTGAAGTCTTGTTCACTCAAAGCCAAGCTCAGGCGTTTCAGAACAAATATTTGACCTAAACACTTTCAGGACACTGAAAATGAATCATTCTGAAACCGCGTCCCAGAGTGAATAGATTTAGCGCCTTCGCAATTACACTGTACCAGCAACTTTTCCATGATGACACAACTGCCCCAGAGTCACGTCTCATCTGCAGAATATACTGACCTTTAATGTTAACGTTCACTGTGAAAAGACATAAAGAAAAACAAAACTAAATCCCTCACAATCTCCATTAAATCCGTTTTGAAGCTTTGTCAAAATATTCCAAAGAATCTGAAGCATAAATTCACATTCTGATTCTCGTCTGTTGGTTGTAATTACGTTGTTAATTCAGAATGTTTGTGAAGTTTAAAAAAATTCTCCGCTAAGTTTATGTTTACGTGAAACAACTTTATTGCACATGCTCAGTGTAATTTCTAGTTTCTTTCTGTATCAGTGTCACAGCGCCACACTCTGGTCAGGTACAGGCACTACACCGGCTTCAGGCTGGTTTACTGATTCATGTGGACGCTCACAAATTCTAAGGCAGCTCCATGTTTACGCAGATTTACTTTGTGTGGACAAGGCATGAAAGTTGTGAAAAAGCACCTACAAGTCATCATGGTGAATATTTAATATGCTCAGAATACATCAGATAAAACATTAACAAAACATGTTGTAAAAAGTTGAAAAATAAAATAATTTTGTTTATTTTAATTTTTAAGATAAGATTTATGCTCCATTCATGTTTCATTCTGCCTAACTTGACACTATTGTAACTTTGTTTTTGGACAAACTTTGGCACACTTTCGCTCCAGGGCCATTACAATCTGCCTTACATGAGCTGATTGTTCTTTTGAATGAGTTTTTAGCAAAGAACATTATATACAAAGACGTTTCACCAACCTATTGGAGTGAGAAAGAGAAAATTGTGCTCACAAGGCTGGTTTGAAAAGACTCTTTATGCTCTTCACCATTTTCTATGAGCAATCCAATTCTGATCATTCCACTCTTCTCACTGTGAGGACTAAATTATAGTTTTGCAGAGAATTAAATGGCTGCATTCAATCCGTGTATTATGTCACATCTCCAGTTTGCGCTAATAAATGTTTGACCTCAATACATAATAATATTAATTTTTTCACACTATTACGACTATGTACGATTGAAATATTCTCTGAGGAAATAAATGACCGCAAAATTTACAATACATTCACTTAGTTTGTGCTGACATCTCCAATAGGGCAGGGTAATAAGGCCTATGTTTTATAGGCTTTAAAACATTTGGAGTAATACTTTTTTTTTTTCGTCTTCGTCTTTTACTTATCTGGTCTTCTTCATTGTCTTTGTCTTCGCCATCTTCGTTGTCTTTTTCTTCGTTGTCTTGGTTGTCGTTTTCATCATCATCTTCTTCACTTTTTGTCTTATGCTGCGCTCCAGGCAACTGGGATATTTCCCACTTGAAAAATACCAGTTCCCTGTTCAGAGCGTTCCAATGTAATCAAATCGTATAAAACATTATGGCTAATGCTAACCTTTAGGCTAAACAAAAGTAAATAACCTGTAATCAATGTTACATTGTTTTGTGACAGTTAAACTCATCAGATTCATTTATTGTGGTGATTGTTGATCTTTTATGTGAAGTGGGACTTCCTCGACCATGTCCCAGTTCACAAGTGGGATTTACCAGTTCGAGTGGCGTTCCAGCGCATTTTTGTAAGTGGGAAGTGGGAAATATTCCAGTTCCTAGTTGCCTGGAACGCACCATTAGTCTTTGTGTTCTTCATCTTAGTCGTACCTTCCGTCCGACTTCTCGTCATCCTTTGTCATTGTCGTCTTTTCATTGGTCATCTTTTCTTTGTCTTTGTTTTCTTCTTTCTTTTCTTCTTCATCTTCTTCCTCTTCTTCGACTTTGCCATCTTCGTCTTCTTCTAATTCTTTTTCTTCTGCTTCGTCAACTTCACATTCTTCAAAAGTAAAATATAAGAACTGATGTAGTTAGAAATTATAGCCTCCATGTTACACTTTATAGTCAGACTAAGGAATGATGCGTCTTCAAAAAACAGTTCGCATTACAATTCCGAGTCAGCACAAAACAGTCAAAGGTTTCACTTATTCTTCCTTTCACACAATACTATTTTGGTTTAAAGGTGATTCTCATCAATTCAAATGAAAATGTTTGTTTAAAAACGTGTTCTTGTGTGTGTTTTTTTGCAGAGCTAGTTTCCAACTGCAGCGTGTGGGGCTGCCAGGAGCACTGTGCGGTCACTCCAGACGGACCGGCCTGTTACTGTAAGAGCGGATACGAGATCAGCGCGGACGGAAAGACATGCAAAGGTTAGTTTTTATATACAGTATCTTTTATATCTGTATCATCTCATCTGACCAGTGGTTGTTCTATTAAGATAATAGTCTCCAAGGCATTAGCCATGTTTCTATTATCCCCGATCTCTCAGACTGGTTTGGTAAGATATCAAAAATCCTTCAGTAAAAAACCTCCAAAATCTTGTTCAGTCTGAGATTGTTAAGTTTGGTTACTTTAGAGGTTGATATTGTCGACCTTGTGAAGGAAAATGCATTTTGAGAAAACAGCCTTTGAATTTAAAAAGTTCTTCTGAACTCAATGAAGTGGATTAAATAAATATAAAACATTTCTCTGAGCAAATTAAACTATTTTGTTGCCCATGAAACTTATAAACTTAGTGGAAAGGCCTAAAAACTAAATCAACTTTTTGGCTGCTCAACAATAGAGGGATTATCAGTCAACATCACTGTCTGCTCTCCTGCGCATGTCATCTTCAGAAAGAGATGCTGTCTGTTTAGTTGGTTGGGGAAACTTCTTTGATATAACAACAAAACAGGACGAGAGCAGCTGTCTGGATCAGGTCTGAACGGTCTGACGCACGTCTGACTCCTGAAGCTTGAGACAGTGTTTGTCCCGCTGTTTTTTCACTACCCTGAATGTAACGTGTATGAGTTGTAGGCTTGAATTTCATTCACAAATGTTGATTTAGCGGTGTAACTTGTTTTCACACAGTGAAAGACTCTTGTAGTTAGCTGACAACAGCCCTGGCTCATGTTGAAGCTCATGCTTCCTTAAAAATGTAAATTATCCAAATAATTCATTTTAAACTTCCTACGCCTACATGTTTTGCTCACTTACCTAATGCATTCTGAGCCTCCGAATTGTTCATCGCTATGTTTTTTAAGCTTTTTTCACAGCTGTTAGGAGAGAATGTGCAGGTATTGTAACAGCAGTTAGCCGCAATGCTAACAACAACAATAACAGACGAACTTAGTGGAGTGTGGTGAACAAACAGAACGTTGCTGCAGTGTGGATAATTTCCACCTGATTGGACACATTAACAAGACATCAGTTCTTTTATTGTAAAAGATTGGATTGGGTATACTCCTTTTAAAACACTGGTGCAACTATTCCAAGTGATCTTTATATATCACAGATTTTGGCAGAAATTTGAGTCTTGTGGGCCCTAAAGGATAATACAGATGCAAACATACATAATCATAACATAACAGCAGAGACAGATAAAACACAGTACACTTGATATGATCACCTTATTGGGAAGCCAGAGCTCTGACCATTCTGCTATAATGCACCTCGACACAGTGCATCCTAAAGCTAAACCCGACATCAAAAGACTGCACCATCAGCACATGAGTCATACTACTTCAGAGCAGTAAACAGACATTATCATTCAGCACATGTTAGCCTGGCGTAGTTATTTTCATTTTCATGTGCGAGTCCAAAATGAAATGTGTTCGTCTTGGCTGCGTGGCACAGCTTGTAAAACAGATCAACACGTCTCTCCATCTGCAGTGCTGTTTTTGCTTTGGCTGCTGTGAAAGCGCTCTGTGCCTGTCTCTGTTTCAGATTTCGATGAGTGCACGGTGTACGGGACCTGCAGTCAGACCTGTTCTAACACTGAGGGGGGCTACAGCTGCTCCTGTGTGGAGGGCTACCTGTCCCAGCCAGACAACAGGTCCTGCAAGGCCAAGAACGGTGAGCTCACACAAGTCATTCTGCAGTGTTTAAGGGATTTTTGTTAGAAGCAGCATTTTGAAGTTTTCTTCTTTCAAAAGATGGACTATTTAGTTTGACATTGTAAATTGATATATTGATCCTAGGTCTGGGCAATATTGTGATAAAAATTCAATCATAAGCAGTGTTCCCTCTAAGCTGCGCACGTGAGCAATTGCACACTACACCCACAGTGTTGGCGCACAGAAATTCTAGGTTGCGCACAAGAAAAATATTCCATCCAAAGCTGTAGACAATTAAGCCCCTTTCACACATAGACCCTTACACGGTAAAGTTCCTAGTAAGTGTGAAAGGCTCCAGAACGGAAACACGGTATATTTTGTCCTGGCATTTGATCCGTGTCGATATCTAGTAATATTACCGGGAACAGTCGCGGGACTAGTCCCGTGTTGACATGTGTGAAAGCAGAATGTGACTGCCAGTACAATCCCCATGGCAACAGAACAACTCACAGACTCACAGAGAACGAAGCACGCTCTTACTTGCTCCTACTGCGCTTCAGACCAGCCTTAAATCTGAAGGATTAAAGTGATACGATATATCCTGCCCTACTCTTGAATCAGCTGACCTTGTCACAAAGAAAACACTTGTTTCATTTTACTAATAGGCTATAAAATGCAACTTGCAAACTCACCGAATGTACGCGCGGTCAGACTGAAGTCCAGAAATCCTCTAAAATGCAGTCTTGACATCCTGCGTAAAGAGCTAGTCCCAAAACCAGACTCCGGTCCTGGCTCGCTAAACCGCGGCAGTGGGTGGCGTCTTGTAGGGCTTCCTCCACCTTGTGCATTGCAGTCCCGGTACAGACGGGCCATAGGCTATCCTCCCTACGTGTGCGCGAGTCCCGGTACAGACAGCACGGGGCAGTATCCATCGGCCATCGGCCTCAATTTTGGTCTTGAAGGCCGATTTTAAATTTTTTATTTAATTTCTTTTTAGTTATTCAGTTTCACATTTTTGTAATGAAAGAAACTATAAAACATTAATTATGGTAAAGAAATGTCAGTTTTTCATCAGACACCACCTGGGCAGCCATAGCCAGAAGGACCCCTACACACACTAGAGCGGGGGAGGAGCACTAAGCGCCTCAGCACCAAAGTTGAACGGAGAGAAAAACTTGGTAAGATTCTTTTCTCTCTCAATACTTGTATATTTCTGCATTAACGCTTAGCGGCAATAATTTTTCGAACTTTTGCTTGCAAGTCCTCTGTAGAAGCCATCACCGGGTGTTTGTTTACAAGAACGCACGCACGTGCTTTCCTTTCGTCGTGCTGTTGGCAGCACTCGGGAAAACGACACACTGTCATCAAAAGGGTGAAAACAACATGCAGAATTGCATATCGGCCACTGAAATCGGCATCGGCTGGTCAAATCGGGTAAAAATCGACATCGGCATCGGCCACCCAAAAACCCATATCGGTCGATCTCTAATTATGCGGTGCCCTCCTGTTTCAAACGGGCCTCTGTAGTACGCTGCATTCGCACATCAAATACATCCCTGCATTTCTCCCCGCAAATAATGATAGGTCATTAAATAAGCCACCAATATGGCAAAATAAGCTAATAACCTACATAAAATAATGACAATCAAACAATAAAAAGCATTTTAAACAAATTTAAAAGTGCTTATGTGCTATATAGTCGAGTTTGTGCCCAAAGCATTCCATGTTGCCCAGTCATATGTGAATGGTGACGACACGGTATTGTTATGGGATGATTTGCATACATGAATGGGGCAAATGGTGAAGCATACCGGCAAACAAGACACGGTACTTTAACGGGTTCAATGTGTGAAAGGGGCTTTACATTGGAACCCTCCTCTGAACCTCCCCTTTCGTGCTTGGGCTTTACTATAGCCTAATCATCACAGCAGTTTATTTTTTACCTCGTTTGCAGTGTGATTAAGTGATTGTAGGTGACTTTCAACCGCATCGCACCCATCTGATATAACGGTGAAAGACACAGCTCTGCTATTGCAGACTGCATCGCAAACATAATACATTGTTTTTAAATGCTCCCGTCTCTCTCCCTCTCTCTCTCCCTCTCTCTCTCCCTCTCTCTCTTTATTTTCTCCCTTCTTTCACTCCATCTTTCTTGGCCACGGCATGTGTTTTTTTTTACCTTATGACAGAGGAAATCAGGAACCTTTGAACACAAAGACGTTCAACACAGCCTAAGCTTTTAGCCAGTTTTTTATATTTTGATAATCTGTCCAGTATTCGCAAAGTTATGAGGAAAACTGCTGATGAAACTTTATGTCTGCATGTTTTATAGCGCGAAGCACAGCGGCAGAGCGCGCAGCGAAAAGATACGCTGACTTTTACAGCCGCACAACACAGGTCCAGAACGAGTGAGCACAAAAGTTTTAGTCAGAAATGCAGTTTGAGGCGTCTATACATCCATTGTGAGGCTGCAGCAGTTCACAGAAAGAAGCAACGCTAAAAGCAGCAGAGAGAGGGCAGACCTGGAGGCTACAGTCTCATGACTGCAGTGTCAGGCTGCAGTTTGAGAATCTGTAAACCCGGCACCTGCAGTCTGAAGGCCCTTCCCTGAAGCTCAACTGGAAACCACTGACTCAGGATTTGGACACAATTAATAAGAGACTAGTTATTAAAATCCGCAGCAAATTTGTTCTGAAGTAAAGAGTGATTGAAATATAGAATTTATGAACTAAACATAGCCCAGATTGCAGGAAATGCAATTTGGTGGTGCATGGCAGGGATGGGCAATTATTTTTGTCCAAGGGCAATATTCGAATCCAGACAAGTGACAAAGGGCCGGGCCACAATTATTGAAAGAGTTTGTTACTATTCCAAGCATATTTTGGATTTAAAATAGGCTACTTATCTATTATTATTGCACTTATTAATCACAGGTGCAAACGCATGGCCAAGTCAAATAAAAAAAATAAACATACAGCAAAAAATTGTATTCTAGATTTGCTAAAATCTTTGGATTTTAATTTTTTCTGGTTAAGATGGTTTTAGTTGATAGACTTCGATTATTTAACTTGATTCAAGGTGTTTCTGTCTTGTTTAAATAGATTTGCAAACTTGATTCAAGCTAAAATATCTTGGAAACAGAAATATCTTCAAACAAGTCAAATATGCTATGATATATCAACATTTTATTCTAATCCGGTTAAAATAACTAAAATTAAGATGAACATTTTGAATTCTAGTAGTTTTAACTTAAACTAGATAATTTGCAGGATAAGAGTAATGCTTATTCTTAAAAACATTTTGGGGGCCTTGAAAATCAGCCATTGATATCAGCATCGACCAAAGAAAAGAAACGTCAAAGTGAAAAGTAATTTAAAAATTCAGCTTCCTTTTAATTTGTATAAGATCTTTAGTAAACTCTCCCTACACAAGATGGCTGCTGGGACTGGACTTTTGTTGCTATAGGTTACCATGGCTACGCTCTCGCTAGTTCCATTAATCCCTGTTGCCGAGGTAACAGAAGAACTTGTGATGATGTCATAAAGCACAGTTCCAGAGTCTTTGTGTTTAGTGAAAGCAGCTTCTTATGTCATTTGACTCCAGGCCACAGACAGAAGCAGTCGCGTGCGTTAGAAGCTCGACATTTTACAAACTCGATAGATATTGCAATTTCATAAAACGCGTACGATAGGACATCAGCAGAAATGCAGTCCACACAACTAAACGCGGTCGAAGTGTGCGACCCGACAGATTTGTACGAAACGTTAGAAGTGATGGGAGAAGGTTCTTATGGGGAAGTCTCTCGATGCCGTAATAAGCTCACAGGACAAACTGTGGCTGTAAAGAAAATGAAAGATAACAACGGGATCCAGAGAGAGCTTTACATGTTGCAGAGGATTAGCTGTTTGGACCCAGACAAGCACAACGTGGTCCGATTCAACAAATACTTTACATCTAGCTCGGGACACCACTACATGGAGTTCGAGAAGCTGGACCAGACTCTGCATGATTTTTTGAACGAACAGAACAACGGTCTTTCTCTGAACGATATCCGACCAATAGCCAGCCAGTTGCTGATTGCTTTAGAAAACCTGCGCAGACTCGGGATGGTACACACAGATATCAAACCAGATAACATCATGCTGGTAGATCACGAGAGAGAGCCGTTCAGAGTGAAGCTGATCGACTTTGGACTTGCCAGGTTGAAAAGCGAGCTGAAACTTGGGATGGAGATACAGCCGATGGGTTACCGAGCTCCAGAAGTGTCTTTAGGTCTTCCTCTGTCCGAGGCTGTGGACATGTGGAGCCTGGGCTGCTGTCTGCTCGCCTTTTATCTGTGTTCCATACCTTTTGACGCCGAAGGCTCCTACGACAACATAATGCAGACGTGTCACATCCTGGGCGTCCCTGATGAGCGGCTGATCAGACAGGCCATGCGAGGAAACAAGTTTTTTGTACGGGAATATTTAGGATGGAGATTGAAAACTCCAGGTGAGTTTGAAGCAACAACGGGCAAAGCTCCTAAGATGGGTGACCATATTTTAGAAGAAGCGGAAAACTTGCAAGACGTAATCCTCCACTGCCAAGAAACAACATCGAAGGCAGAATATCTGGACAGAGTAATATTTTTAGATCTCATCCAAAAGATGCTTACCATCAACTCAAGGACAAGAATAACTCCAATGGAAGCTTTAGAGCATCCATTTATCACCAGGAGTTACATGCAAGAGTATAACTACTACTTTACAGAATCTGGCCAAAAATGACCCTCAAACCAGCTGTGGAGTCACATAGAGATTTAGAAAACCAAAATGATAAAGAACAACCTTCTACTTCAAAGCCAACACCAGACAATGCAGAAATGCAGTCCATTGACAAAATGTGCGACCCGACAGATTTGTACGAAACGTTAGAAGTGATGGGAGAAGGTTCTTATGGGGAAGTTTCTCGATGTCGTAATAAGCTCACAGGACAAACTGTGGCTGTAAAGAAAATGAAAGATAACAACGGGATCCAGAGAGAGCTTTACATGTTGCAGAGGATTAGCTGTTTGGACCCAGACAAACACAACGTGGTCCGATTCAACAGATACTTTACATCCAGCTCGGGACACCACTACATGGAGTTCGAGAAGCTGGACCAGACTCTGCATGATTATTTGAACGAACAGAACAACGGTCTTTCTCTGAACGATATTCGACCAATAGCCAGCCAGCTGCTGATTGCTTTAGAAAACCTGCGCAGACTCGGGATGGTACACACCGATATCAAACCAGACAACATCATGCTTGTAGATCACGAGAGAGAGCCGTTCAGAGTGAAGCTGATCGACTTTGGACTTGCCAGGTTGAAAAGCGAGCTGAAACTTGGGTGGAGATACAGCCGATGGGTTACCGAGCTCCTGAAGTGTCTTTAGGTCTTCCTCTGTCCGAGGCTGTGGACATGTGGAGCCTGGGCTGCTGTCTGCTCGCCTTTTATTTGTGTTCCATACCTTTTGACGCCGAAGGCTCCTACGACAACATAATGCAGACATGTCACATCCTGGGCGTCCCTGATGAGCGGCTGATCAGACAGTCCATGCGAGGAAACAAGTATTTTGTTCGGAAATATTTAGGATGGAGATTGAAAACTCCGGGTGAGTTTGAAGCAACAACGGGCAAAGCTCCTAAGATGGGTGACCACATTTTCGAAGAAGCAGAAAATTTGCAAGATGTAATCCTCCACTGCCAAGAAACGACATCGAAGGCAGAATATCTGGACAGAGTAATATTTTTAGATCTCATCCAGAAGATGCTTACCATCAACTCAAGGACAAGAATAACTCCAATGGAAGCTTTGGAGCATCCGTTTATTACCAGGAGTTACATGAAAGAGTATATCGACTACTTCTCAGAATCTGGCCAGAAAATGACCCTAAAACCAACTGTGGAGTCACATAGAGATTTAGAAAACCAAAATGATCAAGAACGACCTTCTACCTCAGAGCCAACACCAAATAATGATTTCCCAAAAAGTAAATCTACAGTTCATGAATCCGACGATAGAAACAAGGACACGGAGAGCTCTGAAGATGAGGAAGATCCTGGAACACAAAGTCCAGTTATATTCGGACCTTCTCATAGCAATTTAGCCTCCGAAAATTTTCAAGTACATCATGTAACTGTAGAAAGGAATTCTGAATCTGAAGAGGAGGCATCAAGTATGTCAGAAGGAGAAGTAGAATCAGAAGAGCTGAATGAAGATCGAACACCTATCATTGACAGTGAGGACGAGAGTTTAGAAACAGAAGGAAAAAGTAGTAGTAGACTTGACATTTTCAAACTAAACAATGACTCCGATCTAAGCACAAGAACATCAAGTTTGGTAGAAGGTGAAGTACCCAAATCAGCTCTGAGTCAGGCCAAAACCATCTTTTCTTCTACATCTTTGAAAGAATCAGAAGAAAAGTCAGATGGAGACAGTCGTCTCTCTGCGTCGGCTCTTAGCGTTACATCACCTCCTTCTCAAATGCGTTTTATCTGCCGTAGCTTTAGATCAGAGTTGGAAATTGTTGAGGAGATGTCAGAAACGGAGGAGCTGAATGACGATCAGATACCTACCGTTAACAGTGAAGACAAGGGTTTAGGAACATAGAAACAAGTAGTAGACTCAACATAAACAATGACTCTGATCTAGGCACAGAAACATCAAGTTTGTCAGAAGGAGAAGTACCCAAATCAGCCTTGTGTCAGGCTAAAACCATCTTTCTTCTACACCTTCGGAAGAATCAGTAGAAAGTTCTGATGAAGACAGTCATCTCTCTGCGTCGGATCTTACCGTCGCATCACCAACCTCCTCTCAAATGCAGTTTCTTTGCCACTTTAGATCAGAGTTGGAAATTGTTGAGGAGCTATCAGAGTCAGAGGGGCCGGTCGATCCCACAAACCAACACGAGGGTTTAGAAAAACTGTCTGAAAAGGACGACACAGAAACAGGAAGTCCGGTAATTTTAGAAGCTTCTCCTTCCCTAAGCCTCAGCGTCACAACATCAGGTAGGTTTCAAACATGTCATGATGACAATAGTAATGATGGAAACGAAGTGGAAACAAGAAGTGCAGTCATTATAACAGAATCTGCACTTAATGACAAGTGCATTGAGCCAATGGTGGTGAGTCTGAGGAGGTGTCTGCAAGAGAAGAAAGACCAGTCATTCAAATTCAGCGCATCGGAAGAACAAATGCTCCCACGAAATCCACTAGAAACAAACAGCCCTGCAAACACAGCTGAAGACAAGGTTTTTGTAGAAGAAAACCATTTGCGTTTAACTCTACAAACATGGTAGACAAAAGAGAAGAGGGAGAATGGGCTCAAGCCACATCTCCTATGCCTAAAACAGAGAGTATAGGTTCATCTACCCTAGACAACGCCAATGTGGAAATAACACAGGAAGAACAGATCCAGAAAGGTGCAGTGCAATCGGAAAATACGCAACTATATAAGGCGATAAGTGACGACAAACTTATGGAGAAAGAATTTGTAATGAACCACAGAAGAATAATGAGGCGATAACACAGCAGCAGAGTTTAACCAGTGAAAATGGAAGTCTGGAAGTTGTAGTTTTAGGCGATGACGGGAGGAAAACACACAGTAGAAAGTCTTAAAGTTGTCATCTGGACAGTGTTACCGAAGCCTGTTCCTAAAGCCTGTTCCTAAAGCGGGTTTGGTGGGCCCTTGCTTCCTTTCCATTGTTCTCTGCTTCCAATGGAAAGGAAACAGAGAACAATGAAAAAGAAGCAAGGGCCCACCAAACCGGTTTTAGGAACAGGTTTTAGGAGCAGGGGGAGGGCTTAACTTATAAATACAGCCAGTCTCAGATCACTTCCATCAGATTGAAAATGACTTGGATGAGAGTTGATCTTGATCTTTGGTAACACTGTCCAGGTGACAACTTTGAAGACTTTCTACTATTTACTACTATTTCTACTATTTCTACTACTTTCACTCCTGGAATCCTCTATCTACATATTTTGGCTGAAATAATCACTGAAAATGCGGTTCTAAGTCACTCTAAGGAATGAAAAAACCTTTTCAAAGCAATAAGAATTGTTTTGAGAAGGTTTTTAGGAGAGCGATAGGTTGCGTTCACATGCGTTGATAGTTGTCCTTCCAGTTTGTACATCAGATGTCCAAAAGAATCAGGGAACATGTGGTTCTGAGTCATTCTAATGAATGAAAAAACCTTATCAAAGCAATAAGAATTGTCTTGAAAAGGTTTTTAGGAGAGCGATAGGTTGGTCTCCTGTGCGTTCATAGTTTCTGCCTTTAGTTTGTACTCAGANTTGAAGCAACAAACGGGCAAAGCTCCTAAGATGGGTGACCACATTTTCGAAGAAGCAGAAAATTTGCAAGATGTAATCCTCCACTGCCAAGAAACGACATCGAAGGCAGAATATCTGGACAGAGTAATATTTTTAGATCTCATCCAGAAGATGCTTACCATCAACTCAAGGACAAGAATAACTCCAATGGAAGCTTTGGAGCATCCGTTTATTACCAGGAGTTACATGAAAGAGTATATCGACTACTTCTCAGAATCTGGCCAGAAAATGACCCTAAAACCAACTGTGGAGTCACATAGAGATTTAGAAAACCAAAATGATCAAGAACGACCTTCTACCTCAGAGCCAACACCAAATAATGATTTCCCAAAAAGTAAATCTACAGTTCATGAAATCCGACGATAGAAACAAGGACACGGAGAGCTCTGAAGATGAGGAAGATCCTGGAACACAAAGTCCAGTTATATTCGGACCTTCTCATAGCAATTTAGCCTCCGAAAATTTTCAAGTACATCATGTAACTGTAGAAAGGAATTCTGAATCTGAAGAGGAGGCATCAAGTATGTCAGAAGGAGAAGTAGAATCAGAAGAGCTGAATGAAGATCGAACACCTATCATTGACAGTGAGGACGAGAGTTTAGAAACAGAAGGAAAAAAGTAGTAGTAGACTTGACATTTTCAAACTAAACAATGACTCCGATCTAAGCACAAGACATCAAGTTTGGTAGAAGGTGAAGTACCCAAATCAGCTCTGAGTCAGGCCAAAACCATCTTTTCTTCTACATCTTTTGAAAGAATCAGAAGAAAAGTCAGATGGAGACAGTCGTCTCTCTGCGTCGGCTCTTAGCGTTACATCACCTCCTTCTCAAATGCGTTTTATCTGCCCGTAGCTTTAGATCGAGTTGGAAATTGTTGAGGAGATGTCAGAAACGGAGGAGCTGAATGACGATCAGATACCTACCGTTAACAGTGAAGACAAGGGTTTAGGAACATTAGAAACAAGTAGTAGACTCAACATAAACAATGACTCTGATCTAGGCACAGAAACATCAAGTTTGTCAGAAGGAGAAGTACCCAAATAGCCTTGTGTCAGGCTAAAACCATCTTTTCTTCTACACCTTCGGAAGAATCAGTAGAAAGTTCTGATGAAGACAGTCATCTCTCTGCGTCGGATCTTACCGTCGCATCACCAACCTCCTCTCAAATGCAGTTTCTTTGCCACTTTAGATCAGAGTTGGAAATTGTTGAGGAGCTATCAGAGTCAGAGGGGCCGGTCGATCCCACAAACCAACACGAGGGTTTAGAAAAACTGTCTGAAAAGGACGACACAGAAACAGGAAGTCCGGTAATTTTAGAAGCTTCTCCTTCCCTAAGCCTCAGCGTCACAACATCAGGTAGGTTTCAAACATGTCATGATGACAATAGTAATGATGGAAACGAAGTGGAAACAAGAAGTGCAGTCATTATAACAGAATCTGCACTTAATGACAAGTGCATTGAGCCAATGGTGGTGAGTCTGAGGAGGTGTCTGCAAGAGAAGAAAGACCAGTCATTCAAATTCAGCGCATCGGAAGAACAAATGCTCCCACGAAATCCACTAGAAACAAACAGCCCTGCAAACACAGCTGAAGACAAGGTTTTTGTAGAAGAAAACCATTTGCGTTTTAACTCTACAAACATGGTAGACAAAAGAGAAGAGGGAGAATGGGCTCAAGCCACATCTCCTATGCCTAAAACAGAGAGTATAGGTTCATCTACCCTAGACAACGCCAATGTAGAAATAACACAGGAAGAACAGATCCAGAAAGGTGCAGTGCAATCGGAAAATACGCAACTATATAAGACAATAAGTGACGACAAACTTATGGAGAAAGAAGTTTGTAATGAACCACATAAGAATAATGAGGCGATAAAACAGCAGCAGAGTTTAACCAGTGAAAATGGAAGTCTGGAAGTTGTAGTTTTAGGCGATGACGAGGAGGAAAACACACAGTAGGAAGTCTTCAAAGTTGTCATCTGGACAGTGTTACCGAAGCCTGTTCCTAAAGCCTGTTCCTAAAGCGGGTTTGGTGGGGCCCTTGCTTCCTTTCCATTGTTCTCTGCTTCCAATGGAAAGGAAACAGAGAACAATGAAAAAGAAGCAAGGGCCCACCAAACCGGTTTTAGGAACAGGTTTTAGGAGCAGGGGGAGGGCTTAACTTATAAATACAGCCAGTCTCAGATCACTTCCATCAGATTGAAAATGACTTGGATGAGAGTTGATCTTGATCTTTGGTAACACTGTCCAGAAGACAACTTTGAAGACTTTCTACTATTTCTACTATTTCTACTATTCTACTACTTTCACTCCTGGAATCCTCTATCTACATATTTTGGCTGAAATAATCACTGAAAATTCGGTTCTAAGTCACTCTAAGGAATGAAAAAACCTTATCAAAGCAATAAGAATTGTTTTGAGAAGGTTTTTAGGAGAGCGATAGGTTGCGTTCAGGTGCGTTGATAGTTGTCCTTCCAGTTTGTACATCAGAGGCCCAAAAGAATCAGGGAACATGTGATTTTGAGTCATTCTAATGAATGAAAAAAACTTATCAAAGCAATAAGAATTGTCTTGAAAAGGTTTTTAGGAGAGCGATAGGTTGGTCTCCTGTGCGTTCATAGTTCTGCCTTTAGTTTGTACCTCAGAAGTCTGAAAGTTCTTGTTTTAGACAATGACGAGGAGGAAAATACGTCTTCATCTCCATTAGGCTGCTGTATGTTCCAACCATTTCTTAAACTCATCGTTAACCCTTTATCTAGATGTTTTGGCCAAACGAATCAATGAAAACGTGGCTCTAAATCATTCTAAGGAAATGATGGATGAACAAACCTTACCAAAGCAATTAGAATTGTCTTGAAAAGGTTTTTACGAAAGCAATAGGCTGCGTTCACATGATGTCTTTAGTTTGTACATCAGAAGTTACATTAGGAACGTTTTTAACCACTAGATCCAGTCTTCGAAAGCCAAATGAAGTGGTTTAGAAAAGGTCTAGGTCTTACACAGCAGCAACTTTAACATCTGGATCCAAGCAGCAGAACAACAAGGCACAGCTGATTCAATAAAGCTCTCTTCAACAGGGCGACACGGTGGCACAGCGCTTAGCGCTCTGGCGTCATAGCAAGAAGGTCCTGGGTTCAACTCCCGCCGGGCCGACCGGGGCCTTTCTATGTGGAGTTTGTATGTTCTCCCCGTGTCTGCGTAGGTTTCCTCCGGGTACTCCGGTTTCCTCCTACAACTAAAAACATGTCCATTAATGCCTCCCCTGACCCTCCCCCAGGGCTCCCCTGCAAACGAGATTCTGAATCTCAGTGGGACTTCCCTGGTTAAATAAAGGTCAATTAATTAATTAAATTATTAGAAAAGCTGAAAACATTGTTTTCTTTGTTTTTGTTCCAATGAATCAAACAAGGCACATTTTCAGATCACGAAATATTAAAATGATGAAACGTTGCTTCTAAACTGTGTATCGTGTTTTTAAATAACATTGTCAATTGTTTACGGAGATTTTTTTTGTTAATTTTAGCACAAACCGGTTAAACACTGTTCTGGTCCATTGGGCGTGATCCAGCAGTTTAAAATGATCTATAACAGGGGTGCCCAAACTTTTTTCCTTGGTGGGCCAAAATTTGTTGATTTCTTCTTCGCGGGCCAAAATGTATTGCATTGAAGAGTGTCAAGGGCCAAACATAATTTTGTTCGGCATTTAAAAAACATTTTGAGAAGAGATGAAGATTAACATATATCTTATTAACACGTTTTAAGAGATTCCACATGAATTTTGTCATTTGACAGTCTTTTCAGCACAAAATTGAATCAAACAGTTAGTCCTAACAAACCTGACAACCCTTCGCGGGCCAAATTGAACCATCTGGCGGGCCGAATTTGGCCCCCGGGCCCCACTTTGGGCACCCCTGATCTATAAGCTCTTTTCTGTGACGATCTGCATTTTTGATGAAATCGTCATATTCTGATTTCACATTTCTTTATTTAATGCATTTGTTTGTTCACTGTTTCAGAGTTACCAAGTCTGCTGCTTTATAGCAGCTTTGGGCTTCTTTTTTTCAAAATCTCTTCAGAATTTTGAAGGTTGTGTTTTTGAGCTGGACTTTCAAGTCAAAAGAAGTGTATTCTGACAGTTTTTCAGGTTTGATTTCCAAAAATATATCCATTTATGACTGAAACAGATTTTTTTTTAGCATTTCTTATGTGAGAAATTGTGAAAAACTTGTTTTTCAGCGACACACAATGTTCTAATTAATGACGAATAAATCATTACTTTAATGACGTTTTACTGAACTAACGAGGCCACTATTTTTTTTCAAAGGCTTGATTGCTTGCTTCTCTCTGAAAATCTGGCAACACTGGCCAGCCTTTGACAGCTGCATTAGCCTTTGATGTGAAGTGGGAACTTTCTGAAAAAGTAGATCATTGTATTTACCTCGAAGGCAATAAGACAATACATTTTACATTAACAATTTGGAACATGTTCCTTCTCACTTCTTTTTATACCAGGAATGTATTTTAAATGAGATGTTTCATAAAAATCAATTAAACAGTTGAAATATAAAATGTATTTGGTAATTTGATATAAAGACTTGAAAATATTTAAAATTACAATCAGAGGACTTTGGTTCAACTTGGACTTGTGGGGCACTGGCTGAACACTTTACTCGGACTTGACTGGTTCAAACCTCTGCTAGTGTTCTCCATTTTTGAGAAATTAATTTGTTAATGTTGTTGTACATACACAGTCAACAAGGAACAATAATGTTAGGAAATGAAAGTCATAGTTTTATGTGGTTACATACCCTTAGTTACAAGCGTGATTTGAAGTGCTGTTTTTTAGATAAATGTTATTGATGCAAAATATTTACATGAATATAAAAGTATTATACTTATTTTACAATATTATGAATAACACA
The DNA here is from genome assembly GCA_038363315.1 of Mugilogobius chulae. NCBI lineage: Eukaryota > Metazoa > Chordata > Actinopteri > Gobiiformes > Gobiidae > Mugilogobius > Mugilogobius chulae. The sequence goes on along the minus strand of CM076402.1, from coordinate 18,617,088 downwards.
AATGCTACACAAAGATAACAGAACCATACAAAAACAGTTTGTTTGTAAATCACATTAAACTGATGTATTCTTGTAAATTTTTTTAGTTTTAGTCGAACTCCACATACAGACACACACATACTTTTTCTTGTAGAACGTACAGGCTGTATTTTGAAATTACCATATCCTCTCAAGTTGTAGCAGCTCTCACTTTCATGGAAAAGATCCTGAATATTTGCTGGTAGTGCCTTCTTACTGGCTTTGTACATCAATTGCTCCGTATACAACTCTACAATATCATGTCATTTTAAAAGTTTTGACTGCAAGAAAAGTTTGTTAGTGTGTGTAATATTCGGCCTCATTAATAATCCTGATTACACGTTTTTGAAGAAGCTTTTATACTTGTTGCAGTAAACTTAACTTACAGATTTTAAGTAGGGAAAAAACAAAACTAGGGTGCACGGTAGCCAAGTGGTTAGAGCTCTGGCTTCCCAAAAAGGAGGTCGTGGGTTCGACTCCCGGGTCGGACCATATCAACATCTCACGATCTCTCTGGGTGGAGTTTGCATGTTCTCCCCGTGTCACCGTGGGTTTTCTCCGGGTACTCAGGTTTCCTCCCACCTCCAAAAACATGCATGTTTAGGTTAATTGGGCATCACTGTAAATTTCCCTTAGTGAGTGAATGAGAGATGAATGGTTGTCTGTCTAACCCTGCGGCAAGTTGGCCACTGTCCAGGGTGTTCCCCGCCTAGGCCCAAAGTCACTGGGATAGGCTCCAGTCACCCGCGACCCCTAACGGAATTAAGCGGTAGAAAAAAAAAAATGAATGAAAACAAAACTATAATTCAGTAAACGAAGAGACTCAAAATGTAACACATACTATGCCTTATTTATTAATTGTTTTTTGATACTTTCTTTTAGTAAGTAAGTAGGCGATGTGGGATTTGCTAATTTAATTTCTAATCTTAGTAGAAAAAGAAATGTTTTATGGAAATAAAGAATGTCAAATCTACCTTATCACATTTCATTGGCTGAGAACCCTAAAGTAACAACCAGATGTGTAATCTTACTTCTGACCATTGATGTTTTTGTGTGAGAACTAGAGATGGGTCAAGGCCTCGTAATACAAGATTATTGTTATGAATTATGTCCTTATGTTCTTGTGTGGACACTCATGTTTTGTTTAATCTCATGAGAACCAAATGGAAACACAAGCTATCTGTTCTTTGTTTACTTTGCTCATATGCTTTTAAACTCCCTGTCATCTTCTAAGGCAAACAGATGTATGAATGTCCCCCGTGCACTCACTGTTATAAATCCTCTCTTCTTCTGCAGTTCCCGTGGACCGTCTTCCCGTTCTGCTCATCGCTAACTCCCAGAAATCCAGGCCACGTCCCTGAGCGGTACAACGGTCCACAGCCTGCTCTCCACCAGCACCAAGCAGACCACGGCCATGGACTTCTCTACGCGCGGGAAACCGTCTGCTGGATCCACGTGGGAGAGTCGCCCGCTTCCACCCACCTCAAGTTGTGCCAAGATCCCCAATCTCAAGAGCTTCACCGAGGAGAGGGTCATCAACATCTCCCTCAGCCTGCACCGTGAGTCAACACACTCATTTATCACTCGCAGTGTCTTGTTTTTTACAGGATCATAATGTGATGCGGTTATGGAAGTATGTAAAAGAGAATATTTGGTAGTTGAGAGGTTAATGTGTAATAACGTATTTTGAGTACTCAAATAACTTTTTTGAGGTAACATCTCTTCTGACTTGGTAATCTGGTACTTAGTTACTAGATTTAGTTTTACTTCCAATGCTGCTGCACTGAGATTGTCCTGCTCCAGTGTCCAATAGAGAAACCAGCTCATTGTAAAGTACTTTTTCTCCTGCGACACGGTGGTGCAGTGGTTAGTGCTCTGGCCTCATAGCAAAAGATCCTGGGATTGATTCTCTGTGGATATGTGGAGTTTACATGTTCTTAAGTTTCCTCCGGGTGCTCCAGTTTCCCTTACCACTAAAACCTGTCCAGTAATGCCTCCCCTTTCCCCCTTCCCAGGACTACAGATAGAAATTAGCTACAAAAGCTAGAATCTCTGCCATTGCGCCTAATGTAATTGTACATCATCTTCCGTGAACACTATGGTATGGTTTATTTGTACAGGGACAATGCACAATAAACATTAACCAAAAGATGAGATGCTTGCGTCAGGTTATAGCTAGAAATGCCTGTAGTCACCGGGCAGGTTGATGTTTCACTCTAGAAGAAAACAGAAGTGGTTTCTTGAACTTAACATTGTGTGTATGAAATTTACCTTAATTTAATACTTATACTTCATCTACTTACACATGCATTAATTCATGAATGGTGAAAAGAAATAGAAATAGATAGATAGATAGATAGATAGATAGATAGATAGATAGATAGATAGATAGATAGATAGATAGATAGATAGATAGATAGATAGATAGATAGATAGATAAAGATACTAAAGATAGCATTATGGTAGGAGTGCCAAAGAGTTTGTTAGCTAAAGTTTTGTATATAAGAATCTTTGTTGACATTATGGTCCATTGATGCACTGAGACAACTACTATCTGCGATCCAATAACAAGCGATGATGGTGATAAGTTTTGTCAAATTTCTGGGTACTTGGGTAGGCGAAGATGTGTGCCTTCCAAAGCCACACAAACAAAATACCGACCTTGCTTGTGTTGAGCTTTCTCAAATGACATTGTCATTTTCAGCATCACTGATAACTGCATAATAGGCCCTGAATACTTAATTGTAGCGTGTTTGTTCTTCATAAAAGTAGCACAGGAATTACAAGTAACAATTTTTTTGGGGGTGCACGGTAGCCAAGTGGTTAGAGCTCTGGTTTCCCAATAAGGAGGTCGTGGGTTCGACTCCCGGGTCGGACCATATCAACATCTCACAATCTCTCTGGTGGAGTTGGCATGTTCTCCCCGTGTCACCGTGGGTTTTCTCCGGGTACTCCGGTTTCCTCCCACCTCCAAAAACATGCATGTTTAGTTAATTGGGCATCACTGTAAATTTCCCTGTGAGTGAATGTTTGTCTGTCTAACCCTGCGACGAGTTGGCCACTGTCCAGGCTGTGTCCCCGCCTAAGGCCACAGTTACTGGGATAGGCTCCTGTCACCCGCGACCCCTAAACGGGATTTAAGCGGTAGAAAATGAATGAATGAATAGTTTTTTCAAGCATAATGCGGGAACTTAACAAGTTACCAACACTGACTCTCTCTAAAAAAAATTTGCAGCAAACAAAAAAGTAGCATATACTGAGTTGTTTCGATACCAATATCAGTTATCTGATTCACAGACCATGCACTCTCCTGCAGCTGAACAGTTTCTTAAAAAATGCACGTAAAAAGACAAATTGTGATGATTTTCTCATAACATTGTGATTCAGAGCTTTTTTTTCATTGAAACTGTGATCCAGGCGGTGAAAAGCTACTATAAAGTTAAAGCTAAGTTTTGCCTCTCTCCACCCCATTCCTACACACAAGCCACACAACAGCTCTTTCATTGTCAGTAGTGTATTCGTAATCCTTCCCATCTCTCTCTCGTCATCCGTGTTTTGCAGTTGCCCTCACACATTATGTAATATAAATTTACGGGACCCAAATGCCACAGTTTTTCTCCGGAGTGCTGGCATGTTAAGTACACAGTCCAAAACCAAAGAACATACCAGGCTCGTGCGTAAAAAGGCCGACTCTGTTCCCTGAAATGAGAGTGTTTGAGCCAGAAGTGGAAAAGCCGAAGCTGCGGTCCAGAGGTGGAGACACATCTGGACAACACATCTGGAGCACGAGGTCATGACTCATCACGGCGACATCACTTCCTGTTCTGACCTCCAAAACAGTCAGGAGATGTAGTATCACTTTTGGTCAAGAAATGTAGCTCTGTATATCTAAAACACTAATACTGAAATAGATCATGGTTTAGGTTAGGTTTAGGTAAGTAAGTGTTAAAACCAGAGATGCACCGAGCCAATACTGGGTTAAAATATTGGCACTTATCCATTAGTGTTTTCATTTGTCGGTTCCAAGGCATCGTTAAGCCTATTATGTGCTAGTACTGTAATTGGAGATGATTGTTTGCTGCCTGGTGTTGACTCAGAACATCTTTTAATTTTGAAATTTTCTTCACATAAAGTTGCTAAGTTGTATTCGTACATTAAATAATACATAGTACATCGTTTCATAAATTCATTCACAGATTCACAGTGATTCTCTTTAATTAGAGCGATAATAAGATAAGATAAGATAAGATATCCTTTATTGTCCCACAATGGGGAAATTCCAGTGTTGCAACGCACATTTTAAGAACAGCAGGAATATAGAACATGCAATCAAATAAGATAATAGAAATAAAATAGACTTAAAATATATATAAAGATACAATAATTAAAAGACTCTTATTTACAATAAATGTTTGCTATGGCACAGTGCAGGATATGACAGGATAAATAGATAAAGTGGCATCATATATGTATATAGTATTATGTACAATATATGACTATGATTATGTACAACTGCAGCAGATGAACAGAATAAATAACCAGTAATAAATATGAGTAAAAGTATGACGATGTTTATGTACAGAGCAGCATTTAAGGAGGTATAAATAGAGATAATAATACTATCAGATAAAGGACTATGAGTTGTGCCAGAATGTTTCCATGGTAACACAGTATTGCACAAGATTAAATGTGATGATGTCAGAGTTAACAGTGTTCGTTGTACAGTCTGACAGCAGCAGAAGGAAGGACCTGCGAACCGCTCCTTCACACAGCGAGGGTGAATCAGTCTGTCACTGAAGCTGCTCTCCAGAGCAGACAGGGTGTCCTGCAGGGGTGAGACTCATGGTCCAGCATAGATGTGAATCTAGCCAGGACCCTCCTGTCTCCCACCTCCCGCACTGAGTCCAGAGGACAGCCAGACGGAGCTGGACTTCTTGATGACCTTGTCCAGCTTCTTCCTCTCCCTCTCTGTGATGCTGCTGCTCCAGCAGACCACACCGTACAGGATGGCAGATGCCACCACAGAGTCGTAGAAGGTTCTCAGGAGTGGCCCCCTCACTCCAAAAGACCTGAGTCTTCTCAGGAGGTAGAGCCTGCTCTGGCCCTTCCTGTACAGTGCATCAGTGTTGTGAGTCCAGTCCAGTTTATTGTTCAGATGAACACCCAGGTACTTGTATGAGTCCACTCTCTCAATGTCCCTTCCCTGGATGTTCACTGGTGGCGGAGCAATGGAGTGGCGTCTACGAAAGTCCACCACCATCTCCTTGGTCTTCCCAGCGTTAAGGAGAAGATGGTTCTGCTGACACCAGTCCACAAAGTCCTGTGTTAGTCCTCTGTACTCTGCATCGTCGTCGTCCGTGATGAGTCCGATGATAGCAGAGTCGTCAGAGAACTTCTGCAGGACGCAGCTTTCCGTGTTGTTGTCTGAACAGTCTGCAGTGTAGAGGGTGAAGAGAAGGGCGCGGAGTGAGCAGGGATGCCATCGTCTACATAGTACTGCGACGCCCCCAAAAAAAAAATTATTTCTGTCGGTCATGAAAAGGTTCAGACACTATCTCTAGTTCTTTCTTTTTGGCCATACGTCACAAGCTGGGGCCTGCTTGTGAAGGTTATGTCCGAGGGATCCCAACTCTGACAGTGTTGGATCAGTTTCCCAAACCAGTGGGACTGGCAGAAATAAGCCGGTCCTGTCTCCAGACTTGTCCCCTCAGGGGCAGGGGTGGATGGATGTTGTATAAAGGCATCTGAGTGAGAAGTCAAAACAATAGAATCCTCACAGCGCAGCCAAGGGCTTCTCCATGGGACAGGAGATTCGATGCCAGCAGGAAAGATGACGGCGTCACTCCAACTTTTCCGTTATTTGTTTTTTCCAGTTTTTTTTTTTTCTTTACGCTAACTCTCGCATGAGCGAATCAATGCGTGGATCATGGTGAAGCCGAAGGTGCCCAGGACCAGTTCTCCTCCGTTGTCTTCATTCAGTTTGGGTGTAAGAGCCACCAGGGCCGTGCAGCTGCTGACGCGCTCTTGGCGATTGCGGTGTCTTTGCAGGGTACCATGGACAGACAGCAGTGGAGGTCTGTCCAGTCAGTCTGTAGGTACCAGAACCCTTCAGCTTTCGGTCTACAATAATTGAAAAGAAACTATTTTGACCTCATTACTCACCCAGTTATTTTTTAGCCAGCAGGATTCAGGGAGCCTGTGTGCTTGATCATTTCTGTGTCCATTCTGTGGACTGCAGCTGGGTTTTTGATAGGTACCCCTATTCAGCTCTCTGCGTCTTTTCACCAGTCGCGAGAGTGCGCGCAGAGCTGGTGGCCAGGGGAGGTCGCTGTAGGGTCTAATAGGTCAAATGATTCCATGTGTAAAAAAACACAAAAAAAAGTCCAAAATATCAACTTTGTGATTTGTAGACCATTTCTCATCGAGCACGAGAAGACCACAAGCTTGTGCCCGAGTGCGCACTAGGGTTTCACCTGTGTTGTAAAGAATTAAATAAACAGCCCTTGCCCATATTTGGTCAACATTTGATTGTCTGATTCTGGTGAGTTGTCCCCCTAGGGATGACGTCCCAATCCGATTTTTTTGTTGTTTTTTTATTGTTATTTACTCATGAATTTTTTTGCCGTCAAATAAGACCCCATTCCTAAGCCTTACTGCAAAGTTGATAAAGTTGATATGTCACAAAAGCAAGTGAATGTGCTCATCTCGATACCACACAAGTTTGTCTCAAAACCATCAAATGATCAGGGGCTGATCATTTGGTGGTTTAGTGGTTTTATGATTAGTTACTGTTTGTTCTCTATTAGTAAATACTATTTAATACTACTAATACTACTATCCATCTAATCATTCAGTAATGATGAGGTAATGTTATCTTAATAATTTACAAACATTTGCAAAACAGAATCCTTAGAGCAAAAGAACAGAATCAAAGGATAAGTATACCTCTTGGAGTTGACAGTATAACATTAGATTGTCTGGTCCTATAGAACAAAGCACTTTACTGAGCTGCAGTCCTCATCATGTCCAAGCATCAGTCCACTCTGCAGTTTTACCTGGTCTAACCCTGGACTCACGACTCACAGCCTTTCTTTTCTTTCTGGCTGCGTTGATTGAAGTGGACGAGATGGAAAAAGTGTTTTGTTGTGGAGCTGCAGTGAGAAACCGGTTCATCCCAGTCACTGTCTGAAGAATGCTTTATATCAGACTTCACCGCCAGATCCATTCAAACTGCATTTAACAAAAGCAAAAGTTGTCAGTTTTGCACAATCTGTGACTTTGATATGGGAAACTTTCGTACACATCATTCTTAAGACCTTCTTTTGTGAGATGGAGAGGATAGCGGCTTGGAGCCTGGTGTTTATGCACATTGCAGCTGAATACAGATTAATTGAAGGGGAGAAAGCTCAAAAATATATATATATATAGCGCCATCCAGAGACTTACAAGACATTAACAAGGTAAAAATGTTGCTAATTATGAGTTTTGTCTGGTAGACCCGGTACATCCCTGTAGATGCGAATACAGACATTCTATACAAATGAATGGAAGATGGACTTCATAGGTAATTCACAACCAACTCTCTCTTCCTATTTGAACGCAATGGCAAGTGTGGTTTAGCTTAGTTCATATGATTCTATATTTACCGGTATTTTTATTGCAAAATACCTTGAAATACATGCACTTACTGTAATCTCATTTGCATCTTGGTGAGGCAAAGCATTAACATCTCCATAGAAGTCTGCGCCACCAGAATAACTATAAAGTATAGGCTGGTATTGTACACTTTTGTCAAGATACAATATGATCATGATGCATAAGATCTGAAACAATATGATTTGTAATTTCAATATATTGCAATACACAATATATTGCAATTTGAGAGTAGGTAGAGTTGCAATACTTCAATAGGAACTACCATTTGACCATTCTGATGTCAACACCACCTTTGAAAGTGGAGGCCGATCTCACAAGAAAGCGTACATTTACCACGACATTACGCAACATGTAAATTATGTATGATTAGCACGAGTTCATGGCTGTCCTGCGTTATTATAATACTCGTCACAGTCCTCATTCATTTCAATGGTGGTTGTTAAGACGTGTTCTTATTTATTAATCTTAACCAAATCCTGATTCTAATCTTAACCTGCCCCAAGCCCCAGACATAATCTTACCCATTTTAGTAACTTGAAGCCTAAACTTACCCGTTTCAAGAAACGTCCTCACTTGGCTGCAACCAAAACTCGTCCTTTTTGACGCTGTGAAATCTCGTGTCATTTTTACTTTTCATATCGTGCTAAATGCACGCCGTAACATAAGTACTAAAAATAGCTGTGAACTCGTGCTCAAAATACGCTGTTTTTGTGTCGTGGTAAATGTACGCCCCCTAGTGAGACTGTGTTGGATTGTGACATATTATGTAAATGTAACAGAGCCTAAAATACATAATTAGTCAAATGATTATGCCCATAGAGAAGGCAGTAGTGTGTACTTAACACATTTTTTTTTATCTTGGTCTTGTCCCGCACTCGAGTATATTTGGAATCCGTCTTGTCTTGCTCTCGAGGATGCTTGGAATTGGTCTTGTCTTGGACACGGTATTGGATACGATCTTGGACACCGAGACCACATTTCATTACCACCACGCTCCGCTAAACTTGCATCAGACGAGACTTGTCCCAGACACAGTTTGCATTAAGCTATGTACAATACGATCAATTAGACACTGATAATTGTAGAAAATTACAAATGTGATCTTGATTTGGTCTCGAATGGATGGTCTTGGTCTTAGTCTTGGGAGGGCTCTGTGGTCTTGGAATGGTCTTGGTCTCAATTAGAGACTGACTACTACACTAGAAGGTAGTGCCTCTCTAAAACCATATGACAGATTATTGTATATTTCTAATTTTGACTTAGTTTGGTGTGACAATATTTGTGGTAAATATTTATCAATTAACACACAATCGAAACCGATTCTCGAGAGTTGAAACAATCAGTCATTTAGCAAAATTAAAGTGTTACAAGATATTCTCTCTTGACTTTGGTTGAATGCTAGGTAACAAAACTCGTGGACAAAAGACAGTTGTAAACTTCATCAAAACAGCCAAACAAAGTGAAAACTAGCAACATGTTAAGTGAAATCTTAAATATAATCACAGTCACAAAAATCACAATGACTGCTTCTGAATCAACTCATTTGAACATATTGGGTTTTCTTGAGTGAACGTGATCGATTGGGGCTGATCCGTGTCCTTTTCCTAATCCTTCTTCTTGATCCAGGTCATGTGGAGCTGAGCACTCACTCAGCACATTCTCTAAACCTCGGCAGGATTTACTTTTACTTACATTAACTCTCTCTTTCAAAGTCTGCACATGTGTGAGCAGCTAAGGATAAGCCTCCAGTTATTTTAAGCCAGGCTAAAAATATGCCCAAGGAATATCGTCGAGTGGTCTCATTTCTGCTCATTATGGCTGCCTTCACACTTGTCATCAAACACCACAACGAACTAAACAAAAAAACAAGACAGAATGCATTAAAGTAGATTTATTGTGTTTTTTCCCCTGTGTATTTAGTAATAAAGTCATATAATAACATGTAGATCAACAATTCTCTTTTTCTTTCTTTTTTAAATCTTATTTAAAGTGTGTATGACAGGTTAGACTACATTTTTGTCAAACATACTAAACATAATTCAGATTTCACTAAACCTTTAACTTGTTCTAATTTGGTTGATTTGGTGAAGTTCATTATCGTCTTTGGTCCAGTAAATCACATATGTGGAGGAGAATCCACAAGTGTTACTTGCAACAACATTGTAAATCTAGGCTAAAATCAACATAAATACAACGGAGTAGAAACTATTATCCTTATAACACTTTGATTGTATTAAAGTAAACTGCATCAGTTGTGTGTCAATGTCTTTGCATTTTGGGGCTTTTTGACGACAGGTGGAGAGATTCCTTTTTAGAACTTAAATACTTCCTGTGACTTTTAGATGTCAATTTCTTCATATTTTGCAACTTAATTGCTGTAAACTATGATAAATATTTACCACAAAGACGATCACAAGCACAGTAGTAGAGTGAGTAACACTCACTTCAAGAAGGCCACAGGTTCAACTCCGGCACGGTCGGGTCCCTCTGTGGAGTTTGCATGTTCTTTCCTGTGTCTAAACGGTTTCTTTCGGGCTCTCTGGTTTTGGCACCAACCCGTAAAATGCAGGTTAGAGAATGCTTGGTGTTACTCGGAGGTTGAGACACCAGGTGTTTAGTGAGAGTGTTGAGGGAGGGTTGCCGTGTAAGACACATGAGACATCGTCATCATCACCACCATCATCATTGAGATTCAGAATCTCTTTTTCAGAAGAGTTCTGAGGGAGTGGAGAGCGGAGGAGCTATTGAAGCACTGAGAGAAACCTCTGCATATATAGAGAGAACATACAAACTCTGTTTTATGCTCCGGGTCACCTGGGAGTCGATCCCAGGACGTTCTTGCTTTGAGGTCAGAGTGTAAACCATTGTGCCACAGTATCATCCTTTTTTCGTCATTAAGCCCAAAATTGGTCTGAAATGGCTTTAGAAACAGGTTTATTGGTTTTACTGTTAAACAGTATAAACTCTTTGAAGAAAAAAAAAAGCCTAAAAAAGCAATCTAACAGTTTTCTCCCTGATGTGAGTGAGAGCATGAGTCTATGCCACAGAAAAGTCTCTGACTGGTGGACACACATTTCCAGGTGTGGAGACATCAGTTGCTCTGGCTGGACACAATTTTGTGATGCAGATTCACTGGTCGCCTCTAAACACAGGTTTACTTTGAGAAGTTGCAGGCCTATAGTTGTAAATATTAGCTCAGCAGCTCAGTAATTAATCTAAGGTTTGCCTCCTGAGAGGAACTTAAAGACTTCTACCACAAACTGTTGTTGTGTTCTTGAGCAAGACACTTAACCCATCTGCAGCCTCACTTCTACAAGGGCAGTTCTGAGTGAATGAATAATGCATTTCACTGTAAAGTGAGCAGTGCAAAGTGCTGCATAAGACCGCGGCATTATTATTTTCATGATTATTTATAACACACTACAAGACATAAAATGTAGTTCTGTGTGTAAAAGGTTCACTGTGATTCATTTTAAAAACTTTATCAGCCTCACACAGAGAACACACTGAGGTTAGGTAGTCTTTTCTATTTTACTACTAAACAATCATAGTATGTAAAGATGTCTAAACCAGCTGTTTTAAGGAACACTTTAAAGCAGTTGTGCCCAATTAGGGCTTTGGGGCCAAAACTAATAATAAGTAAAACATGAAGCCAAAAGTGATCTTTGATTATTTCTCTTCAATCTAGTCAGGGTAAATTTTTGTAAATCAAAAAAGTGACATGACTAACCTCTGTTAAAATATAGAAACTATATTATATAAGTCTGGCTTGTGTAAACTTTTTGACAAATTATAAAAATAAAAGCACGTTTTTGCCATTTAGATGTTTTTGGTTTAGTACATCAATGATAAAAATTATCTTTGCTGAGCAGGCTTACATGGCCACAAACTTAACTCTTCAGTATTTAGCTGTTTTCATGAAATAGCTGTTCCTTTAGCTGTATTTTGTATTTATCCGGAATCAGGTTTGAGCAGCACTCTGAGCAGGGAGGCCCAAACGTTCTTTTCCACACACACTTCTTCCAGCTCTCCCCAGGGAATCCAAAGGCGTTCCCAGGCCTGTCGAGAGACTCTCTAGTCCTGGGTCTCCTCCCGGTGGGACATGCCTGGGTCATCTCCACAGGGAGGAGTGTCCAGGATGAACCCTGAACAAATGCCCGAGTCACTACAGCTAGCTCCTCCCGAGTGACAGGGCTCCTCATCCTATCTCTAAGGGAAGAACATCCAGCTACTAGGGGAGCTGCCGAGCGCACAGACACAGACCCACACACAAGCGGCAGCACACAAACAGAGCAGGAGACTTACGTGAGGTAGAAGTGAGAAATTGGATCGACATTCAGGGTATCTTAGCTCTACTTTACATCCATGTACACCATGTTTTGTCCTGTGTCGTTGCTGTTAACGGTGGAGAGCAGCTAACACAATAACTACAGTCATAACTTCTTTGCATTAAAGGGCCAGTGACCCATTTATTACATATACAGCAACATTAATGGTAAAGCATTGATAAATGTTATCTTTGACAACACATAAGTGTAATAATTGCAAGATGGTGATACATTAGCCCCACCAACATTTAAATAAAATTGCCTGAGAACAAAATAAAAAATAGTATAAGAATTGCTGTTGAAATTGAGAATTGTTTTTGAATCAAATCGAATGAATCGAATCCTGACATCTAGAGATTCACACCCCTAACGACCTTGCAAAGGAAACTTCTTTTGACCCTTTGTAGTCGAGATCTTGTTTTTTCGGGTTTGTTATGACCACAAACGATGGTTGGAATGTAGATTGACCATTTAACCGAGAGCTTTGTCTTGCGACTCAGGTCCTTCTTCACCACAAAGGTCTGATACAGCAACCTCAAATGTTGTGTAGTTGACTTTTCACCTGTAGAAAGTTACACAGTGCACCTTTAACTGCACCAGAATGACAAGTGAGAGTCAAAGACCCAACACCAGAGCTGAATCAAACCAGTATTGCTTTGTGAATTTGACACTTTTTTGAGAACAAAAGTGTGAATTACTGTCGATGTAAAGTTGCTGTGTTCTTAGACAATGGCAGCGTGTTGTTTTGGCGTGTCCCGGTGGCAGAGCGGTAACCCTCGGCAGCAGCTGTGAGTGTTTAAGCAGAAGTGTGTTAAAGTGACGAGCACCTCTGGGAAACACGGCCTCTCCTCGTTTCACACAAACCTCAGAAAATGCCCCTCCAACAATGGCCAACTTTCCACAGCTCTCCTCTCTCGCCTCCTATCTTCTGAATGTGACTCGCTCGCCCGTTTTTACCACTTTTACGTAAAGCCTGAATATTTGAGCTGCGTCCATGTTGCTCTCCTAATTTCCTCTCTCTCTTTCTCTCTCTCTCTCCTTCCCACAACTCCCTCCCTGTCTCCCTTCTCTTTTTACTCTCTTATCTCTTTTTATCCAAGTATTCTCTCTCTCCCTTTCTCTCTCCACTTCCTCACTTTTTCTTCTCACTCTTTTTCTCTTCCTTCTTTCTCTCTCTTCTAGTCTAACTTTCTCTTCATCTCTCCTCTGTCTCTCATCCTTCTTTCTCTCTTGCTGTCTCTCCCACTTCTCTGTCTGTATTTCTCTCTCCCTGTCTCTTACCAGCTCTCTCCCTCTCTCTATGTCCATCCTCCCCTCTCTTTCCCTCTCTATCTATTTCTCTTCCTCTCTCTTGTTCTTTCTTTCCTCTTCACCCTCCCCTCTCTCATCTCTCCCTCTACTGCTCTTTCTCTCTCTCTCTCTCTCTCTCTCTCTCCCTTTTTCTCTCTCTATCCCTCTCTCTCTCTCTTTCTCTGTCTTTCGCCTCCCCTCTCTCTCGTTCTTTTTTTCTCTCTCCTCTTCTCCCCTCCCTCTGTCTCTCAGTAATGCCCCCCTCTCTCTCTTCCTCTCTCTTTCTCTCTCTCTCACTCTCAGTAGTAAAAGTCTCTCTCTTTAGCCCCCTTCTCTCCCCTCTCTCTCTCTCTCCCTCTCTCTCCCCTCTTTCTCTCTCTCCCTCTCTCTCTTTAGCCCCCTTCTCTCCTCTCTCTCTCTCCTCTGTCTCTCTCTCTCTTCTCTCTTCCTCTCAGCTGTAAAGTCTATCATTTGCAGTTACAGTTTGTTTTCGGTCTCTCCTTTTCTCTCTCGCTCTCTCTCTCTACCCCTTCTCTCTCTCCTCTTTCCTCTCTCTCGCTCTCCCTCTGCCTCTCTCCCTCCCTCCTCCCTCCCTCTCAGTAGTAAAAGTCAGTCCTTTGCAGTTACAGTTTGTTTTCGGTCTCTCCTTTTCTCTCTCTCTCTCTCTCGCTCTCTCTCTCTACCCCTCCTCTCTCTCCTCTTTCCTCTCTCTCGCTCTCCCTCTGTCTCTTCCTCTCCCTCTCTCTCTCTCAGTAGTAAAAGTCAGTCGTTTGCAGTTACAGTTGTCTTTATTGGGCTGCAGCCGTGAGCTTTCTCTTCACACACGTTTTATTACATCTCTGGAATCTGCCTCGTCATTTCCTGCTTTTTCCTTCTTCTGCTTTGACAGTTATATATATATTATACATCATGTGCTAAATTTCATCTATATATAGAAAAACAAACTACCCAGTGCTGAGAAGCCAAGACTTACCCGCTGTCAGGGTAAAACAGCACAAATTGTAGCAACATCATCCCTTTCATCGAATGTCTGATCTAAATGTTTTTAGTTTAAGCTGATGGGCCTGTAGCAAGGGTGTTAAACTGGCGGCCTGGGGACCAAATGCGGCCCCCAAGATGATTTCATGCAGTAGTGGTCTCTGATAAAAGCACACAACAGTTCAACTACAGGTCCCAGAATACACTGCAGCCCAGAGCTGACGAGAGCAACCACATACAGCAGAAAGTACAGTAAGTCTATAGAAATATAAAGGCTTATTATTGTGGAATACAGCAAATGACATACAATTTGTCCAACATTTTCTTGAAATGACAGTATTGTAATCTATTGTGTTAAAGTAAATCTGGACAGCTTTATACAGCCCAATTAAATACACAGAAAGATCAATATTTTAATACACACAGATCACAAATCCTTTTCAAGTTTTAGTTTAGGAAATATTACTGGTTTTCTTGTCTGTCTTAACTTGTTTTATCTCATCTTATCCACAAGTGAAACCAGACTATCTGAACTAAAAAAATAAAAAAAAAGATAATTTTTTTTTATCTTGTAATTGTATGTGATCTGCATCAGGAAAGAATACCTTGATCATCAGTCAGATATTTTTACTTGAAAAGCAAGAAATGCTCAAACAAAGGCGTTTTCCCACATGAAAGTACCAAAAACTAGATACAAAAACTAAAATCATCACTGAAATCAACAATAAAACACAACCATTCACTATTATTCCTAATAATAGTTACTTTAGGAGCTGCTGCATTTAATGCTTTTAAGTATATTTTTCTCTGTGAGAAATAAAGCTTGTCTAAATATCAGAAAATATAAAACATGTTTCCAAACAAAGCTAATGTTGTAAATGTGCTTCTGTCAACAAAACGTTCATGGTCTGATTGCAGAGTACCTGCCCCAGAGCAGGAGCCTAGAAAGTCCCTAATGTGTGGCCCCAGTCCATAGTTCCTGCTCTGTGTGAACACGCCAAAATGGGGACTGGAACTAGGAACTGAACAAAGTTCCTACCATGGGAAAAGGTCTAATATGAATTCAAGAAAGTTTACTTTATTTTTGGCAATATTGTTCAAATTTCATAAAAATGTGACAGTGACCAACGTTTTGCAGCATAAACAACAAATTGATTAATTGAGAGAGTATTCAACTGAAAAATTGATCAACAAAATAATGATTAGCTGCAGTTCTACATATGACTAAAGACTAAAGACCAAACTCAAATGAATCTGGGAATAAATCAATCAACATTAGACTTGGTTGAGTTACACTTTTGAAGTTAACAATTATTTGATTACTAAACGAGTTGACAATTATTGGAATAATTACGTGAGTTTAATCGATTGCTGCAGTCCTTGCATTGCCTTGCTTTGCTTTAGCACTTGTTTGATAAATGACTTGTCTTTTGTCTCTTGTCTCTGTCTTGTTTTGAGCCTCTTGAACTCTCCGGGAGCTGCAGCTGTAAAAACATCTCCGGTGGTTCTGAAGCCCCGGTCACTCACTTTTCTCTCTCTTTAGTCCTGGTTCAACTTTAAGCAAACAAATAAAATGTCCCAGTTTAGTGTTTGTGGAGCTCATGTTCAGGACTGGACTGATACGGTGAAGATGTAAGTCCTTCTCTTCAGCAGCAGGTGTGACTGAAGAAGCCTCAGGAACTCAGAGTATAGACTTGGTCTGAATCATAAAGAACTTAACCTGTTTTCAGCTAAAGGTGCACTGAGGAACTGTTTGACCAAATAGACTAGAATAGAAGCAAGTTTTTGGTTGTGTAAATACTTTTGTTGCCCTTAACACAATTAGCTATTATTTGGCGTTGAGAAGGGTCTCTATCTGTTTCTTTGTGTGAAAAAAATGTTTCATTAGCTATAAAGGGATTATTTCTTTATCAACGCAAAGGATGCGCTCACACACAGAATGCAGAAAGAGCCGCGGCTGATTGACACAAGCTGTAGCAGCAACACTAGCCAGCGCTGTTTCAATCCATATACGTTACATTCAGGTGTCTCAAGCTTCAGACCTGATCCAAATCAGCTGCTCTCATACTGTTTTATTGTTTTAATCAAAGAAGTTTCCCCAGCCAACACGACAGACAGCATCTCTTTCTCCAGGCAACATGAGCAGGAGAGCGATAATCTTTTGTTTTTCACATTATCGCATACACACATTTATCCTCAAAATGTTCCAATGTTTGGTTTATATTTTGACTGAATTTTTGCAGTAAGCTTTTTACCCCCAGAAGGTTACACAGTGCACCTTTAACACCTCTTACATAAAAATGTGTTCTCTGCATTTGATCCATTCAAAGTCTAACAGAGAACTATTCAGAATCCCTGGAAAATCCAGATGATCTATTTCTAATCTATCGTCCGGCCACCATGTTTCTGTGGGCGTGGAACAAGCATTGTCTATTGTGTGAAAACAGGCATGACTGCTAAAGAAGTAAAAAATTTGGAAAAAGTGTGGCGCGTTGACTAAACCCTCTTTTTGCAATTGCTGAAGCGTATGAGCTGGATGCCAGGGAACTGTCCCGTCCCTATTTAGAATGAACACAATGTGAGTTCATATTAGTGGTCCCTGTCTATCACAAATCCTTCAGCACAAGATGATATTCATTTACATTATTTATTTGTCTGCAATTAAACCTTAAAAACATATTTTTACAGGTGACCACACAAGCACAGCCAATCAGAGCACTGCTTTTGGCTCTTAAAGAGACTTTTATTTTGATTTGGACAGTACACAATCATCTGATCTTGTCACAATCTGCTGCCTTTGCAATATACGTTTTGGACGAAAGGACAAAGTTTATTAATTTGCAACTCAAAAAGTCTAGTACCTTTAAAAAAAAACTAACTCAACTTTTCTTTCACTGTCAAATTGTGTATATGGGGTCAAAATTTAAATATCGACAGTTTCTGGGCCTTTTTTGAACATTTTTGTGCAAACTGTCATTTTGCAAACCGCGACTGTGTAAGGCAAGCTCATGGATATATTATGGGCAAGCTGGAAAGCGGCTGCTCGTTATTAAGTCATCAGTCATTTGGCTCAGGTAGAT
Source organism: Mugilogobius chulae (assembly GCA_038363315.1). NCBI lineage: Eukaryota > Metazoa > Chordata > Actinopteri > Gobiiformes > Gobiidae > Mugilogobius > Mugilogobius chulae. Next base: position 18,599,738 of record CM076402.1, on the reverse strand, counting down.
AAAGGTGTGGTGCGATGTGTGAAGGCGCTGGTTTGATTCTTGTTTCGATGTTAAATTTTATAAAACATGCACATGTGCTTATGTGGCTAAACCAAAGGCTTTATATATGTTTGCAAAATTAATAAAAAGAATCATGACGTGTAAGTAAGAAACTAGACCTGTGCACAGCCTCAGAGCTGTGAACTTCTCCACACGTCAGGATCGCTCCCACACAAAACTCACATCACTCACAAGCTCACTGTCCATATTTGGTGCTGTCGATCAATGTCTGTTCACACCCATTGGGCGTCTCTTAAAAGGTCTCCGGGCATCTCCCACTTTTGCGAGTCTGTTTGAGGTCCAGTTGTGGGTGGAGAAAGTCTCTGACCTCGTCTTTAGCCTTACTTTAGTTTGAGGAAAAAGCTAGTTTCAGTCTTTACAATGTCATATCAAAAACATCAAAATCTAAAACGTTGGAGAAGCCTTAGTTCATGTTTTATGTTTATCAGATGGATTATTACAAAATACCATTAAAGTAAGATATGTCTTTTTAAAAAACTGCTCTGTTCTTCATATCTGCTGTCTAAACTGTGGAGGGTCTGAGCACTGAAATAACTGCTGCTGATTTTACGTCAAGTCAACCCAGACTCTCCCTCATTTGGAACACCTTCCTCACTTTGATATTTAACAATCGTCCTCTGTGTCTGAGGCGACCCGGTTCACTTGTGGTCCGGGCGCTTGTTTGGGCAAAGGAAGGAAGTGGCCTGACAGAACCAGCCAGTGTTACTCTCTCATTAATGTCCCGTGTTGATTCTTCACCTGATTTAGGCGCTCTCCCTGTGGTCCTGCCCACAGGCCTGACTCCGGGGTCTTGGGAGCTTTTCTTTGGCGAGGGTTTGGCCGCGCTCTTGTTACAGTCTCTTCAGTTACGGTCTATAGTCTGTGGTGGTGGAGGTGAACAAGTTTAACGTCCTGATTGTGAAATAAGCTTATGAAAACAGCAGAGATCTTAAAAAGTCTGTATCATGTATATTTTTATCTATGTTATTGTGTAATTTCCTCCTCAAAAACATACCTCTAGTTGCATTTTGTTTGATTTAACACTAAAATCCTGCATGCCTTGATTGTGTTCTTCACTTGAGCTGAAAATGCACTGTTTTGTCTTATGATGTCATTAAGTGGGAACACACGAAATGCTCTACTTCAGCGATATTCCTCCCCCTATATCTCTCTTGTGTAACTAAACTAGCCAGTTGAATCTAAACCTAACCTTATTTATTTATTTTCCTCATTTTGGCGTAACTTTAAGATTAAAATAAGGCAGCAAAAACACATGTTAGCGTATTTTACTCTGCTAAATTAAAAAAAATCAAAGAGACAGTTTTTCCAGGAGAGTAATTCAGGTCGGAATGGGACAAGATGGAAAAGTTGCTGATGCCATATTTGGAGCGGGAGGCAACCAAGAGACTCGACACACGTTTTAAAAGCTCCAAAATACATATGTAGCCAACTAATTGAGCTACAAAGACAATAACAAGGTAAAAATGCTACTTAAAACTGCTTTAAACTCCACAAACTTTCCCCAGAACTCTTTGAATATTTAAACCTAAGTATTTAGTAACATATTCTGTTACTTGACTAAGTTTCAAGGCTTTATTGAAATGCAAATTGGGTGGTAACCTTGGCCTGAAATTACAGAGTTTCTCAGTTTCTTCATAGTCCCTAATGCTTGTAATCTTGTCACCCGGTTGTTATAATTACTTATGAACACAGCGCTGTTTGAGTCACACTTACTGGAGCTGTGAGGAGGAGTTTACTTCAGAATTACACTTGTTTGCTTATCGTGGGTTTAATCCAACAACAGTTCATTCATCGTGTCCTCCGTGACCTTCCAGAGCACGATCCAGTGTCAGAAATCCTTGGCTTTTAAAAGTCTGGTGAATCTGAGTGAAAACAAACTGTTCTTCTTTCCAGCAACAGTTAAAATAAAAGATCCAAATGCAGGCATCTTATTTTTTTGTATTTTAAAGTGATGATCTTTTGCTTTGTTTGGTTGATGTGAGTTTGTAAGTGTTTATATAAAACAACATGTCTTGTCAGTGCTCTCATGCTGTAACTCTGTCTTCTTCTTCTTCTTCTCCTGTCCGGTGCAGATGTGGAGCAGATGGCCATCGACTGGCTCACGGGGAACTTTTACTTTGTGGATGACGTGGACGACCGGATCTTTGTGTGTGACAAAGACGGACAGACGTGTGTGACGCTGCTGGACCAGGAGCTGTACAACCCCAAAGGCATCGCCCTCGACCCAAACATGGGGTCAGTACTCAGTAAACTCATACACTCACTACTACTATAGGATTGTTTATTGTTTTCATTGGACTTTGTGCAATATTCTTTAGCAATCCATGACAACAACTAGAACTCATGAGTGAGTTATAAAGCAGAAAATGTTAAATAAGGCGGGGAGCATTGCTAAAGACCAATAAATAATGGGTAATGTTTTATATCAGTTAGGCTGCCAGCAGTTAAATAATTGAAATTGAAATCACAATTATTCAAACGATTATTTTCTTACAGAAAGCGGAATATTTTTGCCCCTTAAAACTGAATGTGAACTAGTGTTGTCACGATACTAACATATCCTTGATACAACGATCATTCAAAATGCTCTTTTTATTACAATTTTCTGGGCATTTGCAACAAAAAATATGTTTTTTCTTAAACATTTTGGTTTTAAATACTTTTAATAAAGTTTAAGATTATTTTAAAAATGATTTGAAAATATATATATTTTTTTATGTTTATGTAATTTTTTCTCAATATTGATCAATATTGATTCTGACGAAGGCGGAAGTCCTGCCGCCGAAACTGTCAGGTAAATGAGCACCTAGCTTATTACAACTGTCTTATTACAAGAAAAAATAAAGATAAACTAAAAAGAGGACAGAATGAATTTTCCAAATTTGATCAATTAGTGTCTTTAGCATGAACAGAAAAATGAAAGAAGTGCCATATGTCATTGATAGAGATGATCCTGTTTTTAGGGGGTTTTGCAAAACAGTATTCAATTTTATGTGCGCATAAAGATGACAAATATTTGAATCTTGAGATTGTTGTACAAATGTAACTAACTTACAATGTTAAATAATTACTCGATTACGATACCATACTTTTTGGTAAATAATTACAAGAATAATCAATAATTTGAAGCCTGAAATCTCGATTAATTGCACCAGCCCTGGGTGCAGTGCTAACTTTTCATATTACTTGAAAGATGAACATGCTTACATCCTCTCCTCAAAACAAACAATCAGTATCAAATTCAGATTTTTTTTATCAATTGTATTTTTGCACCAGCCCAAAATCATCACAATAGCATCTTCCCTCATCTCTGAGACCCCTCTATACTCATAGCGACATTCGTTTTGAATTTTGCACACGATTGTCAAATGCTGTAGCCAAACATCATGCATACGAATCTAAATGTTAACTTTCTTTGGGCAATACCAAAGTAAGCCTGTCGGCAGATGACGTTCAGCGATCCTGTGTAAAAAAAAAAAACAAACACAAAAAATAAACTGCAAAAAAATGCTGGGGACGCTGTGGGAGCTGACGGGGACGTGAAGTAAACGCAGCTGCAGCGTCCTATCTATTTTCTACTGACATTGCTATTAGCCTTAGATAAATTAAAGTTAAGAATAACTCAGAGAAGGTCTGCTGATACAAACCCACCAGCCACATTTAGGAAGTAAGAGTCTCGCAAAAAGCAATTTTTGAACTTAGAAGCGTTTTGGGATTTTAAAATAGATAATAAGGCGTGTTTAGAACTGCATGTAATACGTAAAACATTATTGTACGTGTTTGTTGTGGAGTTTTACTTGAAGACGGAAAGTCGTGAGTGTAAGAAGACTCAACAGGTTCAGATCGGCCGTTTATGTTAGAAATTGTACAAATCTGCCTCAAAACAGCCATTTAACTGTACCTAACCTTATCACAGCGGTATTACTGCGCCACAAAATAGTTTTTGTTTCTATTGCGGACTGGCCTGGATATGAGCTATTTCAAAGATAAATGTTTTCAGCCTAATTTAAATGTTCTCTTTCATTCTCTAGTCCAGCTTTAGTCCGGAGTTTGATTCTAGTTTAATCCAAGTTTAAATGGATGGTGTGTGTGTGTGTACTTGTGGGTGTGAGTGCGTGTGACTTCGACGTTTCCTTGTCTACATCCTGAGGTATAATTGACAACGTCCTAAATTCACTCTCCACATAATGTGTTTTGTGGTGTTATCACAGTCAAAGGAAATGAGACTAACAATAATAATTTGCACAGGGCTGATAACGGTTTTGTGACAGAGCTGTTTTCGCCTTGAGCACATTCATCCCTGCTTAGCGTTATTGTGTGTGGAAAGTCGAAATGACATGAAGGTTAATAGCTTCAGGTGATTTGAATATTGCAGTATGCCATGGTTTATTTAAAGGTGTTTTGGGAGGAACTATGCGTGCAGAGTTCTCAGGCGGAGCTCATGACCTCTAACCAAACTGTTTCTGCTTCAAGGAGAAAATGTAATGGTGTGATAGGTAGCTTTTCCGCTTGTCATGAAGAGGTTACTGCTTTGCCCAGAAAGTTTCATATTATGACCATAAAGTTTTCCTTTCACTTTAAGTTTACAGACAAGTTAGATAACATTTTAGTAAACATAATGGACATGATTATATTAAGATTTTATAAACCTTTGCTTGTTTTTACATATTTGGCTGGTTTGTCCAGCAAATATGACAGTTAAATACACCAGTATTCATCTTCTAACACTGGAACAATCTTTCTATTTATTGGTTCGGTCCTGGTTTAGACATTTGAATATAACTTACCCCCTTGTACACTGAGTGCAAGTTTGGTGTGGTTCGGGACTTGCGCGAGTCCAGCAAAACTTAGAAAGCAAACCATGCGCCCTGGAACACAGACCTCGGAGCATTGCAAGTGCATGGAAAGAATCCGTAGAGAGTCTATTTTTCCCAGAGGAAGCAGCAGTCTGATGCGACTTTCAAGTTGTAGTACGAGCATTCTTGCACACGGCTTTGAGCAAATAAGAACCGGAGTGGATTGGTGCTGATGTACAAGGCACTCGCGTCCATCCTGAACCGAACTCGCCTCACAGTCAGTGTACAGGAGCCGTTAGTCTTTCTTTGAGGCCTCTAAGTTTGTAGTCATGATCTAGTTTAAGTGTTTCAACACTGGAATGTAGGTTAAGTCTCTCTTTTTATATAATACAGCAAGTTATTTTACAAAGTTAAAACAAAATTGTGTTGGAGATATTTTGTGCAACAACAAGATGTGTTAAAAGTGTTGTGTCCACTGACCTGTACAAATGATGGACAGTCAATGGCGACTCCTCCCCATTCAGTCAAAATAGCCTTCCCCACACAACCCGGCCGTCAGTACTTCTTAAAAGGAGAGAGGGGGGCAGTGACGTGTTCGAAGCCACGCCCCTAACGTACACAATGTTCAATTCTCGCACGTTTCTTTATAAACTACACATTAGGCAGCCAAACAAGCCCCCACCTCCTCAAAGCTTATATGAGGTTTTAACTGAGTGTTTGAGGCTAGAACTGCTTTTGAACCAGGCTGTAAAGTGTTTTTTGACCTTTCTGGCATCACCATTGACAACAACAAAAAAGTTAACTGGCTCTTTCATGCAAACAAGTTGTGGCTGTAGTTAGCGTGTTATCTCTTCTCCACCACCAACTAACAATACGTAACTCACTTTTATGTAATGATATACTGTATATTGCAAAACAATCACTTATCCTAGCCTTAACGACATGTTTGTCTGTGTTTTTCCAGGAAGGTGTTCTTCACAGACTACGGGCAGATCCCTAAAGTGGAGCGCTGTGACATGGACGGGCAGAACCGGACCAAGCTGGTGGACAGTAAGATTGTGTTTCCTCACGGCATCACGCTGGACCTGGTGAGCCGGCTGGTGTACTGGGCCGATGCTTACCTGGACTACATCGAGGTGGTGGACTACGAGGGCAAGAACAGGCACACCATCATTCAGGGGCTGCTGGTGAGTCATGAATGTACAAATATGTGTCCGGTTTCATCCCTGTATTTTGGTCCCAATACTGACGTTCTCAGGTAATTCTAGTCTTCAGAGGTTCATGTTTTTAGTCTATTGAACACTTTCAATTCTTTCAAAATAACTACAGACTATTTTACATTCAGATTTGAATCACTATAAAATATTACTTCTATTTGCCATGCATCAGTCTCTAAAAGGTCAAACACTAAACAATTGACAGTGTATAGTCAAGCCAAGTCAAATTTATTTAGAAAGCACATTCAAAACAACCACAAAGGCCAAAAGTGCTGTACATAAGTAGCCTACTTGGCTTTTTTATTTTTAAAAATGCTAACATTTTACTCATAATCGCTTCCTGTTCAATTTATCTCTCTGGGTTTTTCACAACCCAGTCTACAAAACATATAGCAGTTTTCATGCACAGAGTCATTAAAACCATGACCTGTGAGTATGACAGTTAAAAGTTTATTTCAGAAAGTCTGGACATAGAAACAGTCGACAACACATCATATCTGGGGGCATGGCCTGATAGGAAAAGTCTGGGTGAAGTCCCACGTTAAGACGTGGAAAGCTAACTTTTTACCTCTTTTAAGACGTTTTCTGGCAAATTAAGTGAAGTGTTTGTCTGTTTTTGCACAACTAATTCAAGTTGAGATACAACCATGTTTAAATGGAGGTTGTTCTAGCTTTATGTCAGAAAAGTAAACAGAAAGTTAAAGAAAGATGTTAAAACATGCCAGGCGGTGCTAGCATCACACATTCAGCTAGCAGCTACCGTTAGCATTCTTGGATGTATTTACATAGTTGGATCATTGGATCACTTTATTCATCTCCATATCTTTGTGTCTGCAGGTGTTACTGGGCAGAAATAGGCCTAAAAAGTTGGCTGAATCACAACAGAGTAATGTTTGAAACACAGACGGCACCGTCAAAGTGGCTTTTACAACAACAGCACATTCTATGTTCACTTTCTATTCAGTTGCGGTTCACATTAGGTTGCTCTCCTGGGCTTAAATGTTACTCTTGATTGTCAAGAGTGTGTTTCTAACACGTAACGATACACTTTGTGTGAAAAATGCGGATGTTCATAGTATAGTGTGTGTGGACCAATTAAAGCTGAGACATTATTTAAAAGCATGGCGTCGACATGTCGCACTTTCCTAATCGGTGTAATCGATTATGTCAACGAGTCATTGCAGCTTTAAGAGAGAAGTAAAGAAATATATTAGAAATATGATTTTGTGGATGTGTTTCTGATCAAAGTGTCAAAAATCTCATTTAGGCTGCTACAAACCTAACAGAGAAATGCTGCTGTAAAAAAGGTTCTTGTCATTTTTGATTGTGTAGTTGTCCTCCATTTCTGGACTAAAGACTGGAGTTGGGTTTTGGCAATTCCTCTTTAAACACTGAATCCATTTCCACACACAAACAAAAATAAATAAATAACTACATTATTAGAAAAATGGCTGTATGAGTTTGTAAGACTAGACTATAAACTGAGTCTAATTCACCCCAGAGCAATTGATTTGACTCTTAAAAGGAGAATTTCAACCTTCATTTAATTTTGACATGTCCAACATTTTTAATAATGTGGATAATTATAATTTATTTTAATCAGATGATGGGCAAAAGAGAATTAATGAAGTTAAGGCATCATACAGCTAAATCATTACTAGATTAAATTGTAATTTGTACAGCCCGAACCACAATTTAAACGTGTTGTAATTGCGCCTTCTGCAGCCTAGCTCTCGCAACTCACTCATAATCTTTAAACCATGAAATATAGCATTGTTTAGCCTTACCTGCGTTAAATGAATTGCCTGATAATGTTGTTAGTCTTCTTTTGGGACCCAGTATAAACCGCATGCTTGTCCCACATCACTCCACATCAGACATTCTCTTTTGTTTAGGGCTTCTTTATATCTCCTCCATAATCGCCTTATGTCCCTCTGGTGTGAAATCCTCTTGTCTCGAGCCGTGAGTTAGGATCTCAGACAAAACACTGCTTCCTTTTTCATTACCTCTGTTGATTAATACCGTGTAATAGTCTGCTCTCGGTGTGGGGCCGGAGACACATCGCTTAAACCTGTCCCGGCGTCCACAGGCAAAAGACAAATAGGTTTAATTTCACACCAGCCTCAGGTCACAGCCACAGTTACAGCGGGTAACTGACCTTTATGGAGAAGTTTGGGCAAAAAAAGAAATTAGAATGAGTTAAAGAGGTGAAGTGTATTTGGTTAAGCAGAACAATTGCTGTGTTTAATTTAATAGATTCAATTATTGATTTTATTACTCAAGTTTATCAATTAGATTATGTCTGATACTGTGAAGTCCCTCGTCTTTCTGACCCTATTAACTACTTGCTTTGCTTTCTCTAAAAAAAATGTCTGAAAGCTTGTCTTTTTCTCTCAATTTGAATGAATGTTATTAGTGACACTAAAGCCTTAAATCTGCCCTGCACCACATTTCAGATAGAACTGGCAAACTAGGGGTCTTTTTTTTTGTTGGCTATTAGACTTAATGCTAAAAATTGGCGGAAAATACAAAAACTAGTTTTTTCACTATTAAACACTCAAAATGTAATATTTTTGCTGTCATATTCTATGTAGCCCTGTCTTCGAAGAAAACAGATATGCAACGAAATGTCAAAAATGACAATAAGCAGTTTTAATGCCATTCAATATGTTACAAAAAGCCAACATGTAAAATAACCAAGAACATTTTTTTTGGGTTTAATGATAAAATCTTAACCTACCACAAGCCCCGGCCCTAAACTTACCCATTTTAGTAACTTGACTCGACTCCTAAATGTATCTGTTAAACCCAAAGAAAATGTCGCCACGATACGCCTTCTAGGTAGAGCGTTTATTTAAAAATAAAGGAGGATGTGACAAGTTGGCAGGGCTGGCATGAAGCAGGGCCTGGGCAAGTTGTCAGGACCCAGGTGTCTTGCAGGTGACAGAGAACGTGGTTGGTTCCTATTCAGCTCTTAGGCAGCCTGCAGTGGGTGGAGTCTCCAGTCAGATCTGTTGTCCAGCACAGAGAAAGGACAGAGGGGCGGCAGCAGAAGGGCAGCATAGTGGGCCGTAAACGCCGGGTGTACACTGACTGCGAGACAGGTTCGGATCAGAACACGTGCAGGTTTCTTACAAACTGCCTGTTACATTGCTGCAGTCAACTGCGATCTGACTTCCACAACTGCGTAGAATCATGTAGATTTCTGCAAAAATGTTAGTATAATGACTTGAAAGCATCGGTCTTCTGGAAAAATACCTTATGCAGATTCTTTCCGCAGACTCGCACGGCCCCACTTCTCAGAGGTCAGTGTACACAGTCACATTGGTTTTAAGCACTTTCTAAGTTCTGAGGGAACCCACACCGAGATCACTCTCAGTGTACACCTAGGGTAACAGTAATATTAAATGCTTTATTAAAATGTGTTGCCTCATCAAAACTAAGCAAAAAGCACAATTTTGAATGATTCACATCTCATATTCTGTGGTCTTTCATTCCATATGTTTCAAAATGTGGCCTAGGTAAAAAATAGCTTGGATGCCACTGCTGTAGATTGTATTTGCTTCCTTTTCTCCGTCTTTCCTCCGTGACAACTCCACAAAGTGTTGAATACAGAAATGTAAATTCCAGTTTCGACTTTGGCTCTTGGGCTAAAATGATTGTTTGGTGAAATTGTTGCGTCATGTTGGAGTTTGAGTCAGGACACAGTCAAATAAGGAAAGCTGTCACAAATGCGGTTTATCATTTGTATTTTTACACTTGCTTTTCTAAACAACGAAACAAATCAAACCCTTTCACAAAAATAAATGTTAACTTAAACTGTCTAGATACTTTACATGAGAATTTCAAGCTTTTTATTGTGCAAGAGCCTAAAAGAATCTATAGAATCCATGTTAGACTCTGTAACTTTTGTCATTAGTTGTGATCAGCATTGGTTTGCGTATGAATGTCACATGATCTTAAAAATATAGTGTAGAATGTCATTGAATATTTATGGGCTTCTCAACAATTTAAACACTTGCTTGTTACTTACATAGTAAATCTTTGAAATAGGGCTGGCCAACAAATCTTAAGAAGTGGGTGGGGAAAAGGGTATTAAATATAGAACTAGTGTAACCCACAATATGACAGTATGACCAAATTACTAGATTGTCACAGGTTTCAACACACAATTCTCAATTCCTATTTAAAACTAAGAGCATCTATCACAGACCTGGGCAGACTGATTTAATCAGGCCCCTGGCATGTTTTTAAAAATAAGCATTACAGTGGTCCCTCGTTTATCGCAGGGGTTAGGTTCCAAAAATAACCCGTGATAGGCGAAACCGCGAAGTAGTGATCTTCATTTTTTACCAGTAATTTCAGTTGATAACCTGCCTGGTTATTAGTTTAGTATGTTTTGGACATGTATAATGCGCTAAACACATGAGTCACCGAGTCGTGTTTGTGACCGCATAAAGAGGGACATGCTGTGCGCATTCGCCTGCTCTGCTTTTGGCATGTTGCCCGTCCCGCTGTCTCCACAGCCGACCGCAGAGCCACGGATCACACAGGCTCCAGAGCCGACACGAAACACATCCGGACTCTAGTGAAGTCACAACACGCTCCTCAAACACATCTCTGAACTACACAAATGACGTTCCAGCGTGAACAAACTTATCATCGTAACTACGAGCTCAAAGAGTCAAATCCTCACCTGGAGAAACGTCCGAGCGTCAGGTCAGCTTCCCCTGCATGATCCAAACTGTCTAAAGTTTTTTAAAAGAGCTTTTGTGCTGTCGTCTGTCAATGCTGCGATGTGATACAGTCCTAAACAGTGTGTTTGAGAGAAAAGCACGCTACAGCGCACGTCTATAGGACCAAGCACTGTTGAAAAGATGCAAAATTGCACTAAAAAAATCGGCGAAACAGCAAAGCCGCGGAAAGTGAACCGTGATAGAGCAAGGGACCATTGTACTCTTATTATCTATATGATCTAGTCTAGGTTAAAACTACTAGAATTGAGAATATTCATCTTAATTTTAGTTATTTTAGGCAGATTCGAATAAAATTGGTCATATCTCGTAGCATATTTTACTTGTTTGAAAACATTTCTGACTGTTTCCAAAAATGTTTTAGCTTGAAGCAAGTTAAATAATCTAAGTCCATCAACTAAAACCATCTTAACCAGAAAAAATAAAGATTAAAATCTAGATTTCAAGACGTTTTAGCAAATCTAGAATAACATTTTTTGCAGTGTATTTTTCTGTTATTTGATTGACTTGACCACGTGTTTGCACCTGTGATTAATAAGTGCAATAATAATAATAGATAAGTAGTCTATTTTTTAATATAATTGTGATCCACCCTTTGTCACTTGTCTGGATTCGAATATGGCACTCAGAGAAAAATAATTGCCCGCCCTGATCTACCATAATAATGCCTTCTACAGTGACTCACCACAACTCTGTCTCTTTCCTTCTGTCTCCAGATTGAGCATTTGTACGGCCTGACGGTGTTTGAAAACTACCTTTACGCCACAAACTCCGACAACGCGAACATGCAGCCGAAGACGAGTGTGATCCGGGTGAACCGCTTCAACAGCTCAGACTATCAGGTGGTGACTCGCGTGGACAAGGGAGGAGCTCTGCATGTGTACCACCAGAGACGACAGCCGCCAGGTGAGAATATCAAAGAATCTGATAAAAAATACTGCTGTTCTTTACTTTAGTACATAGTAGACAAGTCGTCATCTGGACAAAGTTTTAGATCAAGTTTTAGTGCTGTGAAAACTCTGAAAAGGCTTATTGTTATGACTGATTCTGCCTGAACACTGCTGAGTACTTGATTAGCCTTCGAGTGCTCACATGAACATGGTAATTGGAACATTCACAGCCTATTGTAATCTGCCTGGCCTGGTCTGAACACTGTTAATGGGTACTTACAAAGAAAAGGATAAGTTCACTCCAGCCTCGTTTGACAGAACAACCTCCAAAATAGATAAAAGCCAAGTCACAACAGCAAACTTTCTAATCCAATTATGTCCACTGCCTCCTCCTCCCCTCTCTCTTTCTCTCCATCTCTTTTTCTCTCTCTTTTCTCTCTCTCACACACACTTTCCCTCTCTCTTTGTCTTTCTGTCACCTCACCTTCTCTCTCTCTTTCACTTCACTCTCTCTATTTCTCTCTCTCCCTCTCTCTCTCTCTCCCTCTCTCCCTCTCTCTCTCTCTCCTCTCTCCCTCTCTCTCTCTCTCTCTCACCCCCCTCTCTCCCTCACCTTCTCTCTCTTCACTTCACTCTCTCTTTCTCTCTCTCTCTCTCTCTCTCTCTCTCTCTCTCTCAGTGCGGAGTCATGCCTGTGAGATGGATCAGTTCGGTAAACCCGGTGGCTGCTCTGACATCTGTCTCCTCGGTAACGGGCACAAGACCCGGACCTGCCGCTGTCGCTCCGGCTTTAGCCTCGGCAGCGACGGGAAATCCTGCAAAAGTGAGTGACTCCACAACACAATCACACAGTAAACACACAATTTGTCTTCATGGGGCCTTATTGTGGATAAAATCTCCATACTGTGTAGGTTAGGACTCACCAAAATTTTATGAAGCTCAAAGATGCTTCACATTGTATTGTTCAATCATTCATTCCACCTTGGAGGGTGATAAGCCATAGCCACCGCTGCCCAGGGGCAGACTAATGCAAGTTAGGCCGACCATCTTCTTAAGGAGCTGTGAAGTGAGGATGTCGTCATTCTTACTGGTGACATGTATATGTACCATATGAATTCTTATTCATATGGTACATATACATGTACCATATGTAGTCCTGCCAACACAGCACTACTTCGATTTATTTTACTTTTTTATCCATTATAATAACAATGTTTATCCATCACAACATAACCAAGTCGCTGTGTGGCGTTTTTGTCTACTTGTAAAAAGTGTTTGGTCTTTTGTTTGTATCGATTTGAAACCAAGGACGGCCAAGGTTGGATTTGAGATGCTCAAAGCAGAATAAAGAAGCAGCAGTGTCCACAACAGCTTGAATATTCTGAACGTTTATGGAGTAGTATTGATCTGCTAAAATCGCCCTTGGAAATAACACGGCTCATTAAACTTCAAAACATTTATTAAGCCAGCAAACTGTTTTCTACCGTTTTATCTCAACTGTGTAATCCATTATCACTTCATTTTACCTCTGGGCTCTTGTCCAAGATGCATGCATTTTGTCAATACCATTAAAAACAGTCGGTTTAACTCACAGTCAATTTATTTCTCTAACATTCACTGTATTTAGGTCTAAAATAGTTGCGGTGTTTAGAAGTATGCTAACAGTAGTAAACTTACAGTGCCAACACCTCAAACAGACTCAATCTCTCTCTTCAACTCTTAAAATGAATCTTTACATTATAGTTTAGCAATCATATAGTCTACTCCGAGTCAGACTTGAGTCACTTTTTGATGACTGGAGTCTTGATAAAATAGAATGAGATTTGAGACTTACGTTGAGACTTGAAGCAACTTTTTCTTTTCTGCAAACAATAAATGTCCTTTCCCACTTCTTTTTTTGTAAACAGAAATGTATTTTAAATGAGATAACTAATTTAATAAAATTTCAAAAATCAGAAAGACTTAAAAACACTAACATTTGACTTGTATGGCACTGACTTGGGACTTGACTTGGACTTGCTTCACTTTATCTTGGGACTTGACTTGGACTTGCCTCTCTTTGACTTGGGACTTGACTTGGACTTGTCTCTCTTTGACTTGGGACTTGACTTGGACTTGCTTCACTTTATCTTGGGACTTGACTTGAACTTGCCTGTTTTTACTTTGAGACTTGGACTTGCCGCTTGTTGACTTGGGACTTGGACTTGCCCCTCTTTGACTTGGGACTTGGACTTGCCTCTTTTTGACTTGGGACTTGACTTGGACTTGCCTCTTTTTGACTTGGGACTTGACTTGGACTTGCCTCTCTTTGACTTGGGACTTGACTTGGACTTGTCTCTCTTTTACTTGGGACTTGACTTGGACTTGTCTCTTACTTGGGACTTGACTTGGACTTGTCTCTCTTTGACTTGGGACTTGACTTGGACTTGTCTCTCTTTGACTTGGGACTTGACTTGGACTTGTCTCTCTTTGACTTGGAACTTGCCTCTCTTTGACTTGGGACTTGACTTGGACTTGTCTCTCTTTGACTTGGGACTTGACTTGGACTTGTCTCTTACTTGGGACTTGACTTGGACTTGTCTCTCTTTGACTTGGGACTTGACTTGGACTTGCCTCTCTTTGACTTGGGACTTGACTTGGACTTGTCTCTCTTTTACTTGGGACTTGACTTGGACTTGTCTCTCTTTGACTTGGGACTTGACTTGGACTTGTCTCTCTTTGACTTGGGACTTGCCTCTCTTTGACTTGGGACTTGCCTCTCTTTGACTTGGGACTTGTTTCGGACTTGCCTCTCTTTATTTGGGGACTTTCCTCTATTTGACTCAGGACTTGGACTTTGAGACTTGGACTTGCGTCTCTTTATTTGGGACTTGGACTTGCCTCTCTTTGCCTTGGGACTTGGACCTGCTTCTCTTTGGGACTTGGATTTGCCTCTCTTTACCTTGAAACTTGGCTTGTACTTTACCTTGGGACTCGGATTGGACTTGCCACTCTTTTCCTTTTGTTTTGAACTCGCCTCTCTTTGCCTTTACCCTCCCTTACATCAATGATTCACATAGACAAGGAAATTGCACTGATGCTTTATTGCACTGTATCTCAATAAGGTGCTAATGACCTATTTAGGCTAATTAGACTGACAGCCTGATAGCAATTACATTTGATTCAAGTGTGTGACTATTATTAGTGTATTTAAACTCTACACACCTTCACCAGTCATACTCAGGTCTGAAAAGAGATGGAAATCCTCAAGCTAAAAGCCCTGTGTGACTCACATCTGACAATTATAGAGATACATCGGTCCGCCAAAGTATAATGTATAGTTTTGCCCAACCTGCTCCAAAACACTCACACACGTTGATTGATTTGAAGCCAGGCACTGTCGGACTGTTGTAAAGGTCCTTGCACAACACGAATGATGGAAGCTTACGACTATACAATCTAACAAAAGGTGTAACGTTGTAGTGACTCCACATTTATGAGAAGATGTTCAGTTTGTAACTTTGTTTTTAATTTAGGATGCAACATGTGCAGTCCTCCTTTTTGTCACTGTGTCAAAAAGATCTTTCAAAAACTCTCCAGAAAAAGTCAAATTTTTTCCTGTTTGTACATTTTTAAGTATCAGTACTTGTTCAAATGAATATCTAGATTAGATTAAAGGAGATGTATTGTGTCAAAACAATTTTTCTAAGTTGCCATAACTGCATTCTCTCATCATTAGTTTATTCAAAGTTTTATTAAGAATGCTTTGAGTAAACTAGTATTGTCCTACAGAAAGTCCTGTTTTACTTACCACCTATCCCGCCCACTTGTCTGTATTTATTTGTGGTTCAGATTCAGAGTAAAGCATGCATGTTTCAAAAGAGTCACATAGCACATTGCAACAATAAAATGTACAAATGTACACTGTTGTTACATTAAAATCTTACAATGAAGAGGCAGGGCTTATCAGCTCTGCAGTTTTGAGCAAGAAGTAAATGGACCTCTTTCTATTTCTAAGCATCATTTTTGTGTTGTAAATAATTGATCTACATATATTAGTTTATGCCTAAATACAAAGAAAAAACACGATAGATCCCCTTTCATATCTAATTTTTGATACTTTGATACACAAATGTTATACCTCGAAGCTAACTAAGAAAACACAAGAAACATTTGTTCTTGTTTTAAAAATGTGTTGTTTTGCTGCAGAGCCTGAGCACGAGTTGTTCCTGGTCTATGGTAAAGGTCGTCCAGGGGTCATCAGAGGGATGGACATGAACGCCAAAGTGCCGGACGAGTACATGATTCCTATCGAGAACCTGATGAACCCTCGAGCTCTGGACTTCCACGCAGAGAGCGACTTCATCTACTTCGCCGACGCCACCAGTTACATCATCGGACGACAGAAGATCGACGGGACAGAGAGAGACACCATCCTGAAGAAGGTTAGCTAACTGTCACAACGAGTTACTTTCATGTAATACGCTTCTTTTACACTCTTTATAATTGGCAGCTGAAGCTTTTTAAATTAGTAACCATATGGACATGTTTCAGTAGTTTAACTTATCAGTATTTGGAATGAGCTAAGTTAACAAATTTGTAGTGTTTGTAACCCTCGATTTGTAAAAATCTGGATAGTGTGGCTTGTAGCTGTTGCTAGTCGACCTCAGGAGCTCGTCCATTGGTCCAGGCTTTACCAGATGGATTTGATATTGGTGAGTTCTAAATAATCTATCGGGAGTGATCTCCGATGTATTGATAGAGACGACCCTTGTAAGCTGGACCAATCTCAGTGCACCTTTGTGATTTGAGTGGAAGTGCACACACCAAAACAAACAAGGCGGCGCTGATAAACGTAGTAACAGAATAACAGACTATGCTGACTTTGAAAAACTGCATGCAGAGGAGATTTGTGCAATCTTGGATGGGAAGGATGTTTGTTCTTCTGACTTGTTGGCTACTTCCGGGTTCAGACGCTTGGGCTAATGAGTACAAATATTGCCATGACGTTCCTTTTTTCACCGTCCTTCCAGATTGATGATTTGTAAAAGTCAATTCAGAGTGATACACATATATCGCGAACCAGGTTAGTCCATTGGTGCTGCAGCGAGAAAATACCTCTAAAGCAGGGGTGCCCAAACTTTTTTCCTTGGTGGGCCAAAATTTGCAGATTTTTTGTTTGCGGGCCAAAATGTATTGCATTGATGAGTGCCAAGGGCCAAATATAATTTTGTTCGGCCTTTAAAAAAACATTTTGAGAAGAGATGAAGATTAAAATACCTTTTACTAACACGTTTTAAGAGATTCCACATGAATTTTGTCATTTGACAGTTTTTTCAACACAAATTTGAATCAAACAGTTATTCCTAACAAAACTGAACAACCCTTCGCGGGCCAAATTGAACCATCTGGCGGGCCGAATTTGGCCCCCGGGCCCCACTTTGGGCACCCCTGCTCTAAAGGCTTTACTGCAAAAAATGAGTTTCAAGACAAATTAAAGTTGCTTTATTCTAGGATTTGAACCTAATTTCAAGCATTTTGACCAATTTAACCTTGATGTATTGTAAAGACATAGATTATTTTTCTTTTTCAAAGTGTTTCAAAATTATTTCAAGACATTGCTTCTTATTTCAAGCCAAATAATTTGCCAATGGGTTAAGAAAACTGTTCTTACCCCATTGGCAAATGTGTGTTCTGACTTTAAGCCAAATTCTCTTAAAACCAGTTAAAAATCTCTTGAAACCAGTGAAATATTCTGCATTACATAAGCAATTAAATCTTATCCAGCAAAAACAGCTCAAATCTGGATTAAAATTCTGATTCCAAGTTATAGTTTCTGTAGTGCAAAAGCATTTTTCTCTCCCATTTCAAGCATTTCCACAGTGCAATGCAAACACAAACGGCTGGTATTCAGCACAAAGAACATCTATAATCAATGTTTTCCAGTTAAAAAGTCTTTAATTTTCCACAAAACATTGTTTTAATGTTTAGCTTCAGACCGCTGCTCAATCTATAAACTCCTGCTCTCATTTACGGTCTGGCCTGCGCTTTCAGCTCGTGCTCGTCGAAGTGTCTTGGGGAAACACGGTTCTGCACAGATTCAAAAACAAGTAGAACATCTAGCAAGCAGCTAAAGCTACAGACCAGTATGACAGCGAATCCCACTGAGCATGTTTGATCACTGTGGCCTTTTCTCTGAAGAGTATGTTTAAAAGACAACAATGAAACTAAAGAATGTTGTAATATTATCTGCAATCCAGCACAGAAACAAGTTTTAAAGTGTGTTTGTCTTGCAGGTATCCACACAGTCGAGGGCATCGCTGTGGACTGGATGGCTGATAATTTATACTGGACGGACGACGGGCCAAAGAAAACAATCAGCGTGGCCCGACTGGAGAAGGCTTCACAAACCAAAAAACCCTGATCGAGGGGAAGATGACACATCCAAGAGCCATTGTAGTGGATCCTCTGCATGGGTAAGAGATTGTGGACAGATAGAGCCATAGAGAGATAAAAAGAATCAAACCCAACACCAGAACTGAATTGAAATGACTAGATACTATTTTCCGACATTGTCCCTTCTCTGTCTGGCAGGTGGATGTACTGGACTGACTGGGAGGAGGACCCAAAGGCAAGCAAACGTGGCAAAATCGAGCGCGCCTGGATGGACGGGACCAACCGAAACGTGTTCCTGACCAGTAAAACCGTCCTGTGGCCCAACGGACTGAGCCTGGACATCCCCAAAGGAATCCTGTACTGGGTGGACGCTTACTACGACCGCATAGAGATGGTCTACCTCAACACGTCTGAGAGGAAGGTAAGGCTGCCAACACGAGTGATACTGCAGACAGAAAATGTGCAAATTACTCATGCAAAAATAAAAACATTGTGGAATTTACCAAAGCATTTTGCCAAAACAAGGCCATGTGTCAATAAATTTCCCAGTATTTATTGATCCGGTAATTGTGAAGCAGGAAAAGATGTGTGAAGGAAGTTATTAGTCACTTAGTCGAAGGTGTTTTAGTTGACCAGACTTTTTATTAGATTATTATTAGTATTTTTTCATTATTGGGTTTTGTTCACTTTATTAATGGATGAATAAATCAAACTTTTTTCACCTTGCACACAGTAGCACAAGGGATAAAAAATAAAATAAAACACACAATTGCAACACATGCACACGTAGTCACAAGAACACTTTTTAAACAGTATTAAGTACAGTCCATCTGCATTGAAATTTATTGACAAGCTGAATACTGCGTCAAACAAAGGATGTGATGCCTCTTCTTCTCTTCATTCTGGGCGTCACAAACCTTCGACCGGATGGGAGAAGACAGTATTCAGGATTCAAAGGATTTTGTGTGTCCTCCACAATCTTTTGAGCAAGACTCAATAAAAATTTAGTAAATTCACACTCCAATTTAGTTTTGTTTTGTATAGACAGTGCTAGACCTCTACACTGAATGCTAAAGGTAAATTAACAGATACATATTTGGGAACAAAAATATGTATCTCCCTTCATATTGATTGATCTCGTCTCAACAATGCAATGACACGTTTTTACTGACAGATGATAGCTGCGGAACTGCACATGCAAAAAAACTAGGGCTGTCAAGTGATTAAAAATTTTAATCGCGATTAATCGCATGATTGTCTTGAGTTAACTCGCGATTAATCGCATATAATTAAATGTTTTTATTTTATATATTTTAATGTATTTTACATTCTAATAATATATTTAGCTGTAATTCCTGTTTATTATGGCTTTATTTATAGAATCTGTTACATTCTGGAAGTGTAAATTAATGTTTATATATAATTTTTTTAATATATAATTTATTATTTTATTATAATGCATTCCCATAACATTAGGCCAAATCGTGGGAATGAGATGTCTCACTCATTCTAAGCATTTATTACACTGCTCTTTCACAATAAAGTGCTTTCTGCAGCTGGAGATTATGAAGCTTTTATTGTGAAGGATTTAAAGGAAGTGTTAGTTAAAACGAGCGAAGCTTTATCGCTAAGCTAGTGGAGCAGAAAGTAGAACAACGAAAGTTTTTACCGGAGTTTTGAAAGCCTATTCTGGATATTGGATATTTTCAACAACTTGAGTGGACAAACATCACATTTAGTGATCACGGACCGCGACTTTATCCAGACACGGGAAGGTGGAAACATGTACGGAGCCTTGAGGAAAGCCTCCTTCTCATCAGCTGATCGAGCTGCACATGGACGGAGCCGAGGTAAACAAACACACTCACGCTCAGACAGTCGTGGGATCGAGTGGAAACGTTACCAAAGTCTACAACAGTAAGCCAGCAGAGCCTTGTTTAGGTCTCTTTCTGCTTGTGCTCTGTGTTTTTCAATGAACCTCACGTCATTGGAGCGTTTTATTGGTGAAAAATAACCATGCGATTAATTTGCGTCAAAAAAATTGTCGCCGTTAAAATAGTTTTGCGTTAACGCGATAAAAACGCGATAAAACTGACAGCCCTAAAAAAAACACATCTAAATAATTGACGATTTGACATGACTAAATTGCGATCTCTGGATCTTCCGAATATTTGCTCAGACCTATATGAAAGTGCTATTTAAAATTTCAATTTTTTCTTCAAATAGTACATATTTAGGCAGTGTCCTTGTTGCTTGAGATCTTGGTAATGCAGTTTGGGTATTGGGTCCAAGTCTTGACTCTGCATGTCAAGACCTTTATAAAATTGTTTCATTGAAAAAATAATAAAAATAATAAATTGATTCGGCGATATATTGCAATACCCAAACTTCTAATACCTGTATCGATGCATTTGACTGTCCTTCATGATCATGTCACAGTAACTATAAACATCCAGGTCTTGCTTTCCCCTACCTGTCCCCTGTCCATAACGTCTGCTGCCTCTTTTCTTCTCACAAAAAATCCTATCACGTGATCATGTGTACTGTCTTTTGTTATGTGTTGTCGTGTTTTTTGTATGTTTGCTTTGCATTTCATGTTTGGAAAAGCGAGCGGCAGCAGTGCAGCGGCCCGAAGGCTCACTCCAAACGTAATTTCGTTGTGCTCTGTGACAATGACAATAAATCTTTCTGTTCTGGTCTGAAACTCAAGTTCTGATATTGATATTCTTGATGGCATGCATTTTAACTGATTTCCATGTCAATAGTTGTTCAAAATTGTCTTATTCAGCCACTTTAAAAAGCTATTTAATGTTAAACTTTGGCACAAAATGATCACTTTGCACAATTAGAAAAAGATAAAAGTGGTTCGTGATATTTAGAAACTTGCCAGTATTAATGTTGTCAGAGAGAATCATTGAGTGTCAATTCTGTCAATCAACAGAAAATTTACAATGCAACCAAAACAAAAACATCCACTTTGTAAAATTTTATTTGTCCCTATTTTTTGAAAGAGACTTTTAATGGAGAACTTCATTCACACTTTGTACAAACATTGTTAACTATGCAAATGTAAGTGTTTTGAGTGAACAGTGGAGTGTCTGGTCTGAAAACATGAGGTGCTGCTGGAATGAAAGAGCTTGTTTTGACAGGGTTTAACCAGCAGAGACTGAGCTCATTAGAAACCTCAGTGTGTGGTCCTCAGCAGCTCAAAGTCTTGTTTTAGTTTATTAGTGTTTACTCTCACTGTTATGCATCACATTTATTTTAGCTCAAATAGATTCATATTTTAAGTTATATTACAGACATAGTAGAACAAGTTATGACAAATGATTACTTAAATTTAACTTCCCGTTCCTCTGTCTTTACTGTTTACCAGATTCTACCTTGTATCCATTTACTCTATTATTCTCACGTGTCTTGTCTGCCACAGGTGTCATTTACTAGTCTAGTATTCAGTCGTGCTGTCCTATTGCTCTCTCCACTCCTCTTCTATGCATCCGTTAAAGTGTCCAGTCGTTTTCTCTAATGTTGTTCTTTATCAGCTAATCTACTATCCAATTTCTCTACCCTGCTGTTCCCTATTGTTCACATCATCTCATGCTTGTATCAGATTGTATTCATCATTTTGTTTTGTGGTCTCCCCTCTTTCTCTGCCCATAACAAAAATATCAGTCTTTGTGCGGTCAACCGTTGCCTGCCAATGACATCTATTTCCGTCATATACCTTTCTTCTATACGCCGATGTCGGGCTTTCTGATGCGCGTGCTGACTTTGTCTGTGGTCAAATACATGATGCAGTTTCACAAATTCACCAGCAGAGGGGGTGTAGTGTGAGTACAAATAAACTTGCTCTTTTGTTGACTTTTAGGCAGCAGTCGGCTGTGTTTTACGTGATCATCTGCTTCTGGAGGCCGGCTTTCTTCTCAAACAGATAACAGGCAAAACATCTTGAACTAAAAACATTGTTGAATAAGTTTAGAGCAAATGTTAATTTTAAAATGAAGAAAAGACAATCCTACTGGATTAGGACTCCGAAGAGAACGGCACATGCAGCAAGTCTAGAGGAGAAAAGCTATTGTTGAAACCCTATTGTAGGGCTGGGCGATAAATCAAATTAAATCAATTAATTTGGGTCTTTAAAACGATGTAAAAAATAGCTTTGACGATGTAAAAAATAGCCAAAGCGTAAAAAATCAAGGTAAATGCGGTGTGACCCAGCCACGCGCCCCGAGTGGACAACCTCAGTGGCTTTGCAGAGCTCTTCTTCGAGATTCTTACAAAGAATCTCAGTTGCTGCTTCAGCGCTCAGACTTGCTGGAATTTGCTGGAAAAGTCCTACGCACAATCATGCGTCTTTTTGATTTGCTTTTACTGTTTTGCAAAAGCCACTTACATCTGCTTTTTGTGAGGTTTTCTCCGATAAAGTTAAAGTTGGAAAACCACTGCATGAATGTTCACAGGCTCATCCTTTATAGATGCTTTAAAATATGAGCTCATAATAAAAAGCAGCAGTCATCAATGACATCTAGTAAAATTAGTTTGCCACATCGTTCTTACATCTATTTACCTGCTGACATAATATCCAAACGTTTTGTCACACATTTTTCTTTGTTATTCTTCAGCCGTATTGCCCTTTTTTCATGTTTATCTCTTGTCTTAGTATCCTATAATTTCACCCTGTTGATTGCTCTCTTGCTTTCAGCTATTGTTGTCTGCCAGCCTCTACCTTATATAGATTTCAAAAACTTTCTAACTTTTACTCCAGGATAAAAGAGGAGTTGCACTGATGGTTCAATAATGTTTCTATGGTTACTAAGATTGATTTAGAAAGACACAGAGGACCATAGCGGCCTACATAATTTGTTTTTGTCTGCTCTCTTCCTGCAGACGGTGTACGAGGGGCAGGAGCTGAACCACGCCTTTGGTCTGTGCCACTATAAACATTTTCTGTTTTGGAATGAGTATCGCAGCGGGAGCATCTTCAAACTGGACACCACGACGGGCACGGCCACCCTGCTCCGCAACGAGAGGCCGCCCATCTTTGAGATCCGCATGTACGACGCCCAGCAACAGCAAGGTGCCTCCTCCTGTCTGTCAGAAACACAAAACTCTGAAAACACATGAGTCAGTCTGAGGGAGAGCCGGGTTAGAGTTTATGGGCCAAATCCAGAAGCATGAAAGTTTGTGATGGAGTGTTTGAGATGAACGGGTTGTAAATTTGTGGTGCACTATTTTATCTTTATCTCAAACATCCATCAGGCTTTGGGGTTTTGAGGGGATAGTTTGTTCTTAGCAATATAGATAGTGAGGAGCCATTTTGTGGAACTATTTTCTCTGCTGCATGCTGGTGATGTAAAACAAACCACACTTGTTCCTGTGTTCGAGTGTCATTTACCTTCTGCTACATTGATCACGCCATGAAGGAACATGACTGTACCAGCTCAGGAGTGTGTTTCTCCTGCCGCTGCCATGTTTGCTTGTATACTTTCTGCCTCGTCCACGCTCAAAGCACCACTCACCGCGGCCTTATCTTCCCAGTAGCTACTTACACTTGGATCACACTGCATCCAGTCCGTACTTCGGTCTGGCGTACAGAGGCTTTCGGTTTCTTGCAAAGTAATGAGAGGCTCTCACACGGCAGTCATCTTCTCCATTGGAAGAAACTTTTTCCGGATCGCTGGAGCGGGTGGAGTGCATCTGGTAGTTTTCAAAATAAAATCATTGCACTACTAATACTACAACAACACTAAACTAAAACAATACTAAAACACAAAGGATGTAAATAAATGTCCCGTGCTTATCCATTGTGAGGCAAAAACTCAAACAGAAAATGAACTGACTTGAAACAAGCCCAAAACTCAGCGCTAATATTCTTTGTTTACATATACATGTGTCAGTGATCGCGTCGAGTCCTAGGTTGAGCGTGAACCCTCGTGAACTTGTGGTCTCGCGATGCCGGCAGTGTCCGTACATAAGCATGCATACTCCTGTCGCAGTGTGAAAGGCCACCGGACCCAGACAGATCTAGATCTGAATCTGGACTGGACGCAGTCTGAGCCTGATGTTAGCCGCATGGTTTCTGAGTGATTTTTCTCGGCTTGGGAGACACTGTCTATTCCCACGCCAGACCTGAGCCTCACATTTGGTGCTACTGTCAGTGTCTGCTTGCGACTGTGTGTTATTGGAGCTTCAGGCATGATGTCTTTCTGGAAGACAGCCTTCAAGACTAGTTTGCCTTGTTGGATTCACCGGCCATAGCCCAGGCTTGGCCATATGGGTTTTGGGCAGTCATGCACCGTCTCAGTCTGTTGACCTGGTTCTAACTCAGTGGTGCTTTCAGCTGTGTCTGCTCTGCCACAGTGCTGCTGGTTTCACGTTTATCGTTCTGTGGCCCTCCACTTTCTGTGTTCCTGTGCTTCATGGACTGGGTGTTGGGTGTTATGGGGGGGGGGGTGTGGTGCACCATATTAAGTTAATCTCAAACATCCATTAGGCATTGGGGTTTTGGCTATGTGGTTTTTCCTAGCAGTATATATTGTATGGATATCAGTCAGTAGCTTTTTTGTGAAGCTGTCTTGTTTCTCTTCTGTGGGTTGGTGAGATAAAATAAAATACTTGTTCCTCTGTTTTCTGTCATTTATCTTCCACCACAACAGGAGCTCTTTAGAAGAAACAGTGTTTGTATTTTTAGATATTATTTAAATAATTATGAAATGTATCACTAGAAGTTCCCATGTTTAAATTAAGCTCTGGACAGTATCACTTTTCCATTGCTCAGCTGCATGTATGACAGTAGGTCTATGGGTCATTTACTACTCTGTACATGTTACTGCTGAATTCCATCACATGTGAATCATACGTTTTCACTGTGTTTTACTGTGTGTCAGGGTCAAACGCCTGTCGAGTGAACAATGGAGGCTGCAGTAGTTTATGTCTGGCCACACCTGAAGGAAGGAGCTGTGCCTGTGCAGAAGACCAAGTCCTGGATCCCACCGACAACACCAGCTGCAGAGGTAGGCCTGCTTCTGCTGCTGTGGCCTGTTTATGAAGCTGTGTGTTATTAAGCACTAAGCAGTATTCACCTTGGAAAACTTAACAGTCCAATTATTTTTCATGAAGCACAATTTGTCCTGCTGTAGTTAATTTAGAAAATAACAATTTGAGTCAAAATGAGACTGCTGTGTTCTGTCTGCATCTAATAATAAAACATTTTATCTTTGATTAATTATTAGCCTACAAGTTGGTGTTAACAAAACTCCACTTTGACCTTTGGAGGTGGTGAAAAGAGCTTATTAACTCATTGCTATCAAATCCTTTGTGTTCTATTATTTATTGCAAAGTAATCAATAGGTTTGACTGAACTAGTTAATAATGTAACTGTTGTTCAATTACAATGGCATTAAGGTCTATACACCAAGCCAAGCTCAGGCGTTTCAGAACAGATATTTAAACCACACATCATCCACATGAAGCCGGAGTTTCAACACACTGAAAATGAATCTTTCTGAAACCAGGTCTCGGATTGAAAAGATTTTAAAACTCTGGTCAGTTACAGACATTACACCGGCTTCAGGCTGTTTTACTGTGAGTGTTGGACGCTCACAAATCCTAAGACAGCAATATACAATGTATTGAAGAAAGGGTCTAGTTCACTAAAATTAAATTACGTGGGTTGTTACTGTGTAAAGTAGGACAAAATAAGTTCGCTGACAAGCCCAGTTTTACCACGGACAGCTGGTGTGCAGTCAGACCTCCTCCTGCTGAGAATCCTCTGTAAACTTTCACCTTGAACTGTGTCTGCTTTTTACACTGAGAGAGAAAGAGAGAGAGACAGAGAGAGAGACACACAGAAAGAGAAAGAAAAGACCACCTGTAACTCAAGTACTCCTAACCTAGATACTTGGGCTTTAGATACAAACATGTGGACTCAACATTCATTATACTCATAACATGTGGGGTTCAAAAATAATGATTATCTTTCTTCTCACTTTATCTTGTATATGAATTGTTGATAAAATCTATTGGTATGACAGTCCAATGTACGCTTTATACATATCTCTACACTGCAAATACTATTCTTTGTGTAGGGTTTGAAGCAGTTAATCACCCTTTTGGTTTGTGTTCTCGTTTGAGATACTACACAATTTGATACAGTTTGATTGGAGAATGATGTGTGGCAAATAGTATTTTAGTTAAAAAATTGACTTAGAGTCATTATGAATCACTTCACTTTACAGATATGAATGATTCGCACAAGACTAGAAACTCAGACGATGTTTGTAAAAATTACAATTGACATAAGGTCCCGAGGTAAATATAACCTGCTGCAAACAGGTAAATTATCAAGGAAGTAGTGATGAACTCATTTACTAACAAAACTTTTGTCTCTTGCAGACTTAAGCTCTATTCACACACAGGATAATGTTTTCCTAGGGATGTCTGTAAGCTTTAAATTACCCCGCACAGGGACAATGGAGGCCTGTAGTTTTCTTATGTATGCCATGATTTATGACAACCTTTTGCTTCATTGATGACTTAAGCATCTTGTGTTTATTTATTACAATTTGCATTAGGTTCCTAGGAAAACATTATGTTGTGTGAATAGGACATTGCACACAAAAAACATAATTTTTTGTCATGTATAAGGTGTAATACTGAGATGAGAGTAAACTAGCCTAAATAGAGTATAAATGTGCCTGCGGTGTCCCCCTTTGGCCTGGTCCTGTTCAGTGCTTTTGACAGGCAGACACTTCATTCCTTTGGCTGGCGCTCAGCTCCATTACACTCTGTTGTTGTTAATTCTCAGTCTGTCGGTGAAGATGACTCAGGACTGGTGACTCTGACTCCTGGAACATTTTAAACCCATTCTGTCACGCCTTTGCTGCCAGAACAACTTTAATATGTCCCAACTACAGCTCAGAATGGAATAGAATTTGCTTGTTTGTGACCCAGACAAATTACAGTAAGGTATGAAAGTAATCGATTCAGTAAAATATGATAATACCATTTGGTGTAATGCAGTCACAGTCAATTTGATGTAAAAGCTGGAAGAAAATGAGGCAATGGGTCAGATGCACTGGCACAAAGCATTAGTTTTAGATATTGATGTGAAATGTGCGTCTGATTAAAAGTCCCATCTTACGCGAGCATTTATACATTTTAGAACACAACAGAAAAGAAATATTTATTGTCATTGTCACAGAGTACAATGAAATTAGGTTTTAGAATGAGTGTGTTTGGGAAAAAAAGGAGAAGAAAAGAGGTGGCAGACTTATGGACAGGGGAGGAGTGTATCAGAGTGTGTGAGTCTAAGGAAGAGCCAAAACAAGTGTTGAATATATTATTAAAAAATATTCCAGGTTTTGAGTTACTTTTATTCAAAATGTTAAATGACTAATCCTGATGTCTCCGCTTGCAAAGAGGGATTCACCTTCTCTATGGTTTGGCTCTATTTTCAAATTGACAATTAACTGGATTTGTTGGGATTATTGACATTTTATTCAGTAAGTAGTAGCTTACCTGTTTTCTCTCTATCCTATGGAACTATATAGATGGAAAGTCACTGTTTTTTTCAAAATAAATAAAAAATAAATACTTTTTGTCTTGTTAGCTGATTCACGCAGTGGGGACAGGGCAATATCCCAGGTGTGAGAGAGTAAAAATGACGTACTACGTTTCCAAAACTTGTGTAAATCAGCTGAAAAGGCATGTCACAGGAACATCACGTCAGGAAGATTTTGAAAATATAACCAAGCAAACCTTGGTCTGATGAAAGATGAAGCGTTTTGTGCGTCATGTATTCAGTGTGCCATGTAGACGCTCCTTCTAAATGCATATATCTGTTTACCGAGTGTAAGTAATGATGTTTTGGTCTTCTTTTCCCCAGCGAACCCGTCGTACATCCCTCCCCCGCAGTGCCAGCCCGGAGAGTTCGCCTGTAAGAACAATCGCTGTATCCAGGAGAGATGGAAGTGTGACGGAGACAACGACTGTTTGGACAACAGCGACGAGGCTCCAGAGCTCTGTCGTGAGTGCAATCTTTCTCTGATCTATTGTGCTTTTGCAGAGTTTTTGACTGTAGCCTTACACTTGTTAATGGTTGGTTGGTGCAGTTTTCCTCTTGTCGTGTGTGTGGCTAGTTACATGAAGATATCTATTATTACAATAAGAAAACATATTGCTTATTTCTCCTGCAGAATGGAAATTCAAATTAATATTTATGTTGGATTTCCAAAGCTATAAATAAGTAAATCTCTCTCTGCCTCTCTCTGTCTCTTCCTCTCTCTCTCTCTCTCTTCTCTCTCTCTCTCACAGACCAGCACACCTGCCCCACAGACAGGTTCAAGTGTCAGAATAATCGCTGTATTCCTCTGCGCTGGCTCTGTGACGGAGACAACGACTGTGGAAACGACGAGGACGAGTCCAACACCACCTGCTCCGGTATATTCTGCAACTTTGGTTCTGTGATGCTCAGAAAATATTGTGATAAACAAGTGTAATTGTAGCATGTGAGTGATGAACACACGCAAACTTGAAACATTTAGATATAAAATAGATTGAGACAAACACCCTAGAAGTATGAAATCATAGAAGCAAATGCTAATACTCTATGTAATAGTAAAAACATTTCCCTGTAAGATGCTTTTAATCATACATCTGCTACAAAAAAAATAGCTGTAGCTTAATGAATGCTAGGGATACTGATATAATATGAGCTTGTATTAAAGAGCAGTGGTACCGATGACTTCCATTAAAATCCATGTAGATTTTAACTGAAGTCAACTTAAATCTTGAAAAAAAAAAAAGATTGATTTTTTGGCTGTATTGCGCAACAATAATTTAATTAGAAATGTGACTGGCCACTGCAGTGAGGCACAAGATGTTTGGGACTGTTTTGATCTAAAATATTGCATTAAAACTGCATCAAAGAAAACAATGATATTGTTTTTCTCTTTATAAAACATTCTAACGATAAAAAAAATCATTTAAACTTCTCTCTGCAGCTCGTACGTGTCCTCCAAACCAGTACTCTGTGCCAGTGGACGCTGCATCCCGATCTCCTGGACCTGTGACCTGGACGACGACTGTGGAGACCGATCCGACGAGCCCGCCTCCTGTGGTCCGTAAAATATCAGTTTAAACAAATCTGTATTATAACTCTTAAATCTTCGCTTTGCAATCAAGCCTTTTACAGATTGTTAAGGTATAGTTTTATTTGTTGATTTTAAAACAGCATTTTATGTTATTGCAGAAAAAGCTGCATTCTATTAGCAAATGAAAATAGTAACTTCTACCTTAAATCCTACTATACAATGCTATATTTATTTGATTCTATCACTCTGGATTTAATTCATAAGTAACAGTTACTCCAGCCATCATGTGTAGTTTTGTGGATTTTAAAAAAGTGTTATACTTTGAAGACTTTGGGCCTTGTTTTGTTTATCAAGCGTTTGCTCACAGGCAACATAAGCTAAGAGGAGCAAAAACTTGACACAAGTATTTGTGCCACACAGACATTATTAAGCAAAATTTGAAGTGGTGCATATCTTTTGTGTAAGAAGTGATATGTGCATCTTCCAATAGTAAATTCAGTGCAAAATGCTCACAATCAGCACATGCATTTTTCTGTTTCCTTACAATTTAGCATCTGGTTTGATAAATGACGACCATTGTGTCTGTAAAATGTGTCAAACTAAATTTATATGACTATTTAAAGCACCACATCATGCCAGGTTCCTGTTTCTGACAAGTTTCAGCTTAGAAAATTCCAAACTCATCTCAGAGAGTACAAGGAACAACCCCGACATCATGATCAATTTCCATACACATATTTCTGCTTCACTGCTAATCTCTGAACTCTTGTGTTTTCAGCGTACCCCACCTGTTTCCCTCTGACCCAGTTCACCTGCAACAACGGCCGCTGCATCAACATCAACTGGAGGTGTGACAATGGTGAGTGCTCAGTTCATTTCTCCTGTTTTTGAGCCTTTCTTCTCCCCCTGTCACGCTGCCGAGGTTGCCATCTGTCAAAGCGCTCTGCTCCACTCACAGGAGACTCAGATGGAGGGCACGACTTTAGCAGCAGCTTTCAGAGACTTTCAGCGGCACAAAAATAAAGTTAACAGTGACTAGATGATGTGAATGACCAATATACTGGTATTCGTAGGATATATCCTCTCGGACTTCAAACAGTATTCATAGTTAAATTTGCTAAAATTCTGGCTTTGAACAAATATTAAAAGAACTACTGCCTGGAAAGCAATTTATATAGAGACAAAGATGACTTGGATGTCTCTTTCTACAAGCACTTTATTAACATTAAACATAGTACTTATTCAAATAAGTAAATAAGCTTTATTTATATTGTGCTTTTTACAGACACAAAGTCATAAAGTGCTTTACAGTTAGACATAAAAAACAGCTTATAAACATCATTAAACAATTTCATTATTTATTTTTAAATTGTGTTCCTTTTATAAATGCAGTATCAAATGGGAGCAGCAATGTAATTTTCCTCTGGATCGATCCATCTGTCTGGATTGCCTGGTGAGCTAATGCTGCAGAAATGCTCAAAATTAGTCAAGTAGGAAAACACTGATGCCAAAAAAGCACCAAAACCTGTATAAACCAGACATGTCACAGAAACAAGTCAAAGCTCTGAAGATGTTTACAGTGTGCTGCAAAACTGCCGAGCTCTGAT
Organism: Mugilogobius chulae; assembly: GCA_038363315.1. Lineage (NCBI taxonomy): Eukaryota > Metazoa > Chordata > Actinopteri > Gobiiformes > Gobiidae > Mugilogobius > Mugilogobius chulae. The sequence continues at coordinate 18,568,946 of CM076402.1, read as the reverse complement.
GAAAACAGCAGCCTGTCATAAAAACATAAAGTGAATAGACCTAGTCAATAATAGAAATGACAATATGTGATTGAGACAGCTTTTCATTTTAACAACATTGAGCTAGCATCAGCAAATTGCAGTTAAACAAAATCTTCTTTGCTGCCGTGGCAAGTCGAGGTTTTGGCTTTGTAGATATCAACGCAGTTAAATAATATTTTAGCTGTAAAGGAAATAAAGAAAACAAAAACCAGCAACGCAGCCCAAGAATTTCACCTGGACAGTAAAATCAAATAACTTTAACTAAACATATAAGGCAACAAAGGCTCGTTCAAACATTGACAGAGGCATGTTCCATTTTACTGCCAAACCTCTGTATTAATATTATTAGCCTGTAGAATGTGTCACATGAACACAAATTAACTAGTTAAGCTCAATTGTGGACGCCTAACTCTGTTCCAGAAGAAGACTCCAATTATACTATTATGGCCAAAGATATAATTATTATATATCATCTGGATTTTTCAGGCAATTTAGAAACCACAGAGTTATTAAAGGGGACCTATTATGTCAAATTCACTTTCTAAGTTTTTAACCTTGTTATATTGGCCTTCCTTTATCATTAGTTTACTCAAAGTTATATTTGAATTGATTCATGCATGTTGGAGTAATCTTGTATTGTTCTTCAGCTGCAGCTCAAGTGCTCAGAAACCCCTGTTCTCACCTACCACCTATCCCCTCCCACTTGTCTGTATTTACTTGTTATAATTCAAAAGATTAATACTCAAAGTGAAGAATGTATGATTCAATACTGTCCCAGAGCTACTTTCCAACAATATATATATATATATATATATATTTTTTTTTTTTTTAAATCTCTTTCTTTTTACGTTACATTTTAGCAGTTCTGCTGTTTTGAATAAGAAGTCAGTAAAGCTGTTTCGGTTTTTAAGCCATTTTAGATCAACTGTGTGTTTTACAATGAACAAAAGGTAAATTACTGATCTGCATATGTTCTAGTTTCTTGCTAAATATAAAAAAACACACACACACACACACACAATAGGCCCCCTTTAAAGAATTTTAAGATTTGTATGTGCTTTTAGATTGAAAACAACCACAATTAAGATATGAGTTAGCACAAAGCTGGCTAGCCCACCACGTCTTTAAACTTTTAGTATTTGAACATTTTGAAATCCCTAAGGAACTTTACAATGAGAGTTTGTGCTTCCAGAACCAGGGCGATCTTCCACTGTTGAGTCTCCGACCTACAACAAGCCTGGAGCAACGTCTGTCTCTGTTTAAGGACAAGTAGCTCTGATTTAAAAAGACAGACAGGCTGTTGTAGGCTGAAGGTTAGTCTTGTGTCACTGTGGGTGAACTGTGGACTGAGTGGGCTTGTAGTGTTTTGTGGTCGTCTGCTCCTGATGTGAAAGTTTGTCCTCCTCTGAAGCAGACAGAACAGAAACCTGCTAAAACACTCAGTCAGTCCTGGTTCATGGTTTTATTCATTCTTTCCTGTATAAATATGACACTCAATGAATCCCACAGTGAAATATTTTGAATAATTGTTGACACACAGTCCAAAAACAAAGCTCTGTCAGAACACGTTGAACTGTATCTGCTTCCAAAGCTTCTAGTTTTCACAGATTCTCAGTGATGTGATGCCAGATTGGCCGCTCTTTTACACAACACAGGAAAATGATGCAACGTTAGTGGTTAGCTCTGGTTTTGACTCCACAGGGCCTTTTTATGTGGAGTTTGCATGTTCTCCACGTGTCTGTATAGCCAAAAAAACATGTAAAATAAGCACCAATACAATACTCAGCAAAACTTTAACTAAATGTTGTTTTCTGTTTCCTATTAGTTGATTTCCTTCTCACTATGTCCATTCTCTAACAAGACGTTTGTTTTGTGTTCAAGAAGACAACCGTTATGTTGTTCTTTTCTTATTGCCAAGGTCAAAATGGTGTGGCATGAAGGCAAACAATCAACTCATGTAGGAGAGTAAATAATTATGTGTTGGCGTGAGAAAAAGCAGATCCTTTTCAGAAAGTTGTCCTTGGTCCTACAATAATGTATGACTTATGTTTGTATATTTTCTTAAGTTCTAGGAATATATACAATGCTATGCAAGATCAACTTTTTTGAGTTTTTCAGCTTATTCTAAATGTTCTTCTTCATCAGTAACACTGCTGAAGTTTTGTCTGTGTGAAATTTTTCGTTTCCCCCCAAAACTCTGCTCTGAATGTCCTTGATCTGTGATGTCATAGATAGATGTCAATGTCAACGTCAACTTTATTTGTATAGCACATTTACAACACAGGGGATGCCCAAAGTGCTTCACATGCACAATAATAAAACATATGTCTGAGGTCTTCTGCTCTTTCCAGACTCGATTTGAGCATTTCTGCATCATTAGCATATCTGGAAAGATCGATTTGTGTGTGTTCCCTGTGTAATTTCCTTTGCAAAATAGAGCTCAAATGTAATTTTTAATTTGTGAAACACATGACTGTCACCTTATTTGGAAAATTCATTCTGTCTTCTTCTTAGTTTACCTTTATTTTTCTTGTAATAAGACAGTTGTAATAAGCTAATTTACCTGACAGTTTCGGCGGCAGGACTGTCTGACGAAGGCAGACAGAAGTCCTGTGTAGAAAGTCCCATGTGTAGAAAATATTTGAAAATGTGGAAAATATGAATATTGAGGCGTTTGTCTGTATAAAATGGGCAAAAATCGAATGAACGTGGCCCAAGTGGAAGAATTTATCTCAGGATCTTATTCAAAGGGAGGGAATCTTGGAGCCGAAGCAAAAGGCAAAGCTCTCGATTTACAGTCAGTCTGCGTTCCAAACTTCTACCCATGGTCATGAGCTTTGAGAAATGACCGAAAGGACAAGATTGTGGATACAAAAGGTCGATATGAGTTTCCTCTGCAGGGTGGCTGGAGGTAAGGTGAGGGGCTCAGTCACACGAGCATTTGTTCCTCTGTCTCCCTGGTGAGGTGTTCAAGGCGCGTCCCACTGCCTGGAACACCTCACCTGGAGGAAGTGTGTGGAAGCCTACTCCTCCCTGCTCAGACTGCTGCCTCCGTAGCCTCTTGATACTACGGATGAAAACAGAAGAACAGAAACTTGCTATCACAACTTCGAAACAAGGCTATGAGCACACCATTTCTGATGTATTCTCCTAATATTGTCTAAATATCCTCATTGGCAAAGTCCATACAGATTATTAAAAGTTATTATTCACTTTTTCAGTATCACCAATTCTTACTGCACTATGTCTTCCCTCTATCTGAGTTTTACTGCTCAATCAAACTATATAATCAAAAAGTCAGCTTCACTTACAATAAAATGATTTGCTTTCACTAATTTTTGAATGCTGAACACTGAAACTTGGCAACCTCTGCTTCATCCCACCTCCTCATTACTGTGTCTCTGTCTTTTTGTTTTGTTCTTGTGTGTTGTTCATGTTGTGTTTTTGTTCATATTTGTGTTTATCTGTAGCCTGTAGTTGTGTGTCTTTGTCCCACTTTTGTCCTCTTGTGTCCGTTGGTTTTGTGTTTTGCAGAAAAGGATTGTGCCGACGGCTCAGATGAATTGCATTGTCCAAACGTTACACCCGGTTAGTGCATAGATCCACATGCACCACCACAGCTGCGATGCTAGCTTTAGCGTTAGCTTAAGTAGCATTGGCCTTAGCTCTAGCCCTAGCATCGGCAGCTACTTAGCTTCTTTTGCAGCTCTCAGGGATATTACAACAGCATCTTTAGCACTTTAAATTGACTCAACAAACCACAACTTTCTGCTTTATTTCATATTTCATCCAGACTTTGACCAATAGCAGTAGCAGTTGCCATTTTTCTTTCTAGTTGTCCTCGAGGTCAGACTTAATGCTCTAGTGAGAACAACTTGTCCTGCCAATCAGAGCGCTTCTTATTAGTTAGTTTGAAAAAAGTCACTGTGTACCTTTAACAGAACATTATGTTGGTTAATTCATTAAGTCTTTCAATTCTTGTAACATTCAAGGAACTGTCTGTGAAAACTTTCTAGTTGGTCTGAAGCATGTCTATTCAACTAATGTTTCTCGAGGGCCAAATTTGACCAAAGACCAAGGCCTCTTGACCGAACAGTTGCACAGAACTTCACAATTTTTGATTACATTTAGGGTTACATTCAATATTCACAGCTCTATATCTGTTTCAGTAATAAAAATAACTGCTAGTCTAAAAACAAAACTTCTAAACCAGCGCTTAACCACAATTAAACAAGGACCAGATTAGTATTAAGAACATCTTGGCATTAAACCAGGACTAACCTAGGACCGAACAAGATCCAAAGCAGGATTAAATAGAACTAAAATAAGACCAAATCAAGTCTAAGGCATAATAACCCCATTTTAAACTGTAAAGCGAGAGAAAGTATCTTTGTGTAATATTTGGAAAATAAGTTGAGGGCCAGAGCAAATCTTTGGAGGGCTGTTTGGCCCAGGCCTTAAGTGGAATAGACCTGGTCTAAAGAGTCTTATGAAAACAGGTTAAAATGCAAGAACCATTACAAGGAGAGGACATTAACAATCGCTACATACATAGATTGTGTTAGTTTAGCTTTTTAAAGTGGCACTGTGTAACTTTCTGGAGGTGAAAAGTCTATGCAGTCCAATAGAAATATAAAGATAAAATCATTCTTTGGGACATTCTCATTGGGAATAGGTATGTTTTATGTCATAATGTTAAAAATGTAGATATAAAGCAGCTTTTCTGTAGACACAAACAAGAAAAGGCTCTCTTCTAGTTAATTTTGTGACCATCAAGTCTGCTCACAGTGAAGTAGTTCCTTTTTTACTCTTTATTTAGTGTCACAAAGACATCTAAACTAGAAAAACATGGTTTTATTTAAGTTCAATTGACTGTGTGTATGAGAGCTGCTAATTTTCAGATTGCAAAGGCTAAGCGTTAGCATTGACAGACAAACCATCCTTTTATAATCACACTTTGGTGCTTGGGTGAAGTTTTCTCTTGATTTGTAAAGTATTTAACATGTTGTCAAAGAAAAGCCACCAACAACTCACTGTTCAATGCTGGATCTTAATGTAATTTTTCATTTTAGGCTGAGGCAGTGAAAACTTCATAGAAATGAACCAAACAGGAAAGAACATGCCAGCAAGATGGCTTGATTTTTTTTTCCAACCCAGTTTTACCACACATCATCACTTTACATTGGTAGCTGCTCGCAAAAACTAATATTTTAATAGATTAATTCCACAATTTGGGTAAGGTTAGGATTAGGGTTAGGTTTAGGTTTAATTTGGTTAAGCTTAATAATTTGTAAAAGGCATGCTAACTCTATCTTGACATAACTGCGTTGGGTAAAATAAAGACACATCAAAATGTTAGCATTTTTGAAAATAGACAAGCCAACTCCTTTTCTATGCACACATTGATCAAAAAGTTACACGATGCACCTTTAATAGGTTGTATTCACTTTGCAGAAAGTGATGATCTCATGTCAAGTCCAGATGGTATTTGGTCTCTATTAATTACTGTAAGTGTGGGTTAAGTGTCTTGCCTAAGGACACAACGACAAACCACTCTTGCTATTCCACTGTGGCTCCTGGTGTTCCAGTGGTCTCCCATCCAAATACTAACCAGACCCTGACTTGCTTAGCTTCTAAGATCTGAAGGGATCAGCTTTAACGAGCAGTGAGGGCAGAGATGTTGTGGGCAGGAGTCAGATTTTTGCTTTTAATAGCACTCTATTTTGCCTTAAGAATTCTAAAATGATCCCACAAAGATTATTACTATTAGTTCCTAGTTCCATTTAGTTTTTGTTTTTCAATCAAAAAACTGAATTTAAAAAAGATTCATTTGGTCAAACATCTGTAATAAACCTATATCACAAAAATGCAGAAAAATTACATTCATGCCCTTTCTTTGTATTTGCTCTTTGTGTAGTATTATATATTGTAATCAATATACTTAATATTTCATTTTTATATCTTCAAAACAAGAGTCACTATAATATCTAAAACTTGATATATTGCCTAGCCTTAATCTCCAAAGATAAAATGTGTCAACTCTGTGAATGTTCTTGCATTTATCCACAGCTTTATCATTTGCTTTAGACGTTGCCAAAGACAAGGCTATTGTGCTGAGTAAAGCCTTATAAAAGAGAAGATTCTTCAGGCGTAATGCTGATAAATGTAGATACAGACGTGCTGGTGCCAACAGCACAGACACATTGTAGATGAGTCTAATAACACTGAGGTTAATAGTTGTAGCTGTAAAGTGTCCATTAGCTTTCATTAGAGCAAAGTGCTGCTGCTGCCAAAGCTCGATGTATCAGTGCTGGTACATTCTCCTGGTGCATGGAGGATCTATGCAGTTTCTCTCATTATTCAACTCTCTTCTCTGTCTCACAATCCAATTATTATTCATTGTTTTCTATTTGATTTGCTAATGTCTTAATATTGGTGTTTTCTCAAGTTGACAGGTGAAGTATTTACATGCACTTGAATTTCCTGGTAATTATTTGTATTAGTTTAGCATTCATTTTAATATTCAGTATGATTTATTTTGTAGCGTTGCCTCTGATTACTTCACAGGATTGTTGATTTAGCAACAGAGAAATGTTGCAGAATCAAACAAATACCAGTCATTGGTCAATAACAAACAGAAACATTAGTAAAAAGGAAAATCAGAAAAAGTCACTGGTCAAAAGATTGTTCATCAACAAACAGGCAAATTAATAGTTGTCCCAGAGCATCCACTGTCTTTAGACCCTCCTTCTCAGCAAGGAGCAACTCATGGGAAAAAGAAACCTGCAGGAGAACCACAGTAAAGAAGAGATCCACTCCCATGGCTCTTGTGCTTAATGTAACTGTACATTGTCCTAATAAACATAACCTCATTACCTACCTACAGTGATCCAGAAAGTACTTTTTCCACATTTTGTCCAGTTACCCCATTCCAAATTGTATTAAATTAATCTCTTCCGTCAAAATTTTACACACAATACCCCATTATGGCAATGTGAAAAAGTTATTTTTTTGGACATTTGTTGAATTTATTCAAAATTGAAAACTAAAAAATCACATTTACATAAGTTGTCACAGCCTTTTTCACGAAGCTCAGAATTGAGCTCATTAGCATCATTTTTCCACTGATAATCATTGAGGTGTTTCTACAGCTTAATGGAGTCTACCTATGATAAAATCAGTTGATTGGACATGATTTGTAAAGGCACACACCTGTCTTTATAAAGGTCCCACAGTTGAGCTGCAGATCAGAGCACAAACACCAAGAATGAGATCAAAGGAACTGTCTGTCGACCTGCGAGACAGGATTGTCTTGTGTCACAAATCTAAGAAAGCATACAGAAAAACCATCAGAACTCTTCTTAGAGCTGGTCGTCTGTCTAAACTGAGCGATCGGGCAGAAGGCTGTGAATACCTACCCATCTACCACGGCTGTGTCCCACCAGAGTGGGGTAGTCCAGACAAGGCACTAGTTCCATCTGGCCTGGTTATAAAATATGTCATGGAATAATAATCTCACATTATTAAAGTAGCTACAAACATGTCCCACTGTTCCAGCTTTTGACCATTTTGTGACCCACCAACACTAAAAATGGGATATATATTGTTACAACTTTAGCCAAAATTCAGAAAAAAACATTCTTCAAAATTACACAAACATGAGACCAGTTTTAAAGTTGTGAATTACGTATGAATTGATAATGCATAATAATATACTTTTTACACGTTCCTTTCACTATATTATAAAATGTGGGAAAATTATTCATCTTATTCTGCTCCGCCCACTTTTATTGGAAATGCACTTCCTGTTTGCCGCGATTAGCCTGTTGAATTCAGTCGTTATATCTGTTTGAGATTCCACCCACATAACAGACAAGAAGGGCAGAAATAGGTGAATAATAAGCATCTGAATTACTGAAAGTAGCTTTGTGTTTAAGTTGTACTTAGTTTATAGCTTTAAAGGCAACTGTAAATTATGGCTTTACGGAAAACTAAAAAGCAAATAAAACCAACCCGGATGTTTAAGTGCATGTAAACCTTCTCTGAGTTTGGATTGTGTTTGGTGACTGTTTTTCCTTCACAGATAATGACTGTGGAGACAACAGCGACGAGGCAGGCTGCAGTCACTCCTGCTCCAGCGCTCAGTTCAAGTGTAACAGCGGACGGTGTATTCCCGATTATTGGACGTGCGACGGAGACAACGACTGTGGAGACTACAGCGACGAGACGCACGCCAACTGCACCACTCAGAGTCAGTCACTGCAAAATGTGTTAACCCTTTAGGTGCCAAAGTAGCAATTCTGCACCAAGTCATTTCAGCTCTACTATTCTAGACTCCAGCTCTGATAAGTTTTAGTAGTTTGGAAAATCTACAATTGAACTCTGTACCAGTAAATGCATAAATTAACATTGAGAGATGTCAGTTTGGATTCTTCAGGATCAAGTTATAGTCTCTACATTTACTGGGCTGAATAAAAAAACAAACAAACATGGTTTAACAGGCCTAATGGGGTTTATATGTCTTGAGTTTAGGATTTTAATCTTAATTTTAGACTTTTACATCTTTGCTCTCTTTTTGACAAATTCAATTTTTTAATTCACCAACTCGTTTCAAGACATTACTCTTACTTAAACAAATTATTTGTCGTGGTTAAGACATTTTTAGTATTCCTTTGGCAAATTAGCTTTCTTATTTGAAGCCAAATTCATATAACTGTCAAAAATTCCTTACTAAGCAAAACTATTATAGCAACTATAATAGCAATTATATCTTATGCTGCTGAAGTTGATATAGGCTTAACCCTAACCCAATGAATACAACTTTTCTATTAATAATAATATTACTGCTTTAATTCAGTTTTTAGGGAATTAAGTTTGGAGTTTATTAAAAAATAATGTCTAAAAAAATTAGTTTTTCAGTCATTCCTGGGTTCAATTTGTGTAACAAAATAGGACAGAAAGACAAAACTCACCTCAATAAGAATAAAACAACATTAATGAGACAATAATCTGCTGTTTGCTTTTTCTGACTGAGAAATAACAGTGGAATCACCTCTTGTGTAACGCACAAAATACAAAACGGAGGTATGGAGAGCTAATTGAGGATCAACCCCAAAACCTGAATTTAATTGAAACTCCAGTATCAAACAATTCAATACAATTTTGATATTGTCCCATAGTTGAAGCTTAGTAAGACCAGTAAATGAGACTATTGATTGTTGACTGTTATTTAAATAATTGATCAGTGGCAATGAATCAATTAACTTGCAGCTCTACTTGAGAATATCTCTGTGTAAATGTGAAATAATCTAAAATTAATGTTTGTGTTTTGTTGCAGCGCGTCCTCCCGGCGGCTGCCACACAGATGAGTTCCAGTGCCGGATGGACGGGCTGTGCATCCCCTCCAGGTGGCGCTGTGACGGAGACACAGACTGCATGGATCTGAGCGATGAGAAAAACTGTGAAGGCGTCACTCACATGTGCGACCCGGCCGTGAAGTTCGGCTGCAGAGACTCAGGTGAGGAAAGCCCTGTTTCCATAGACTTGTGGTTAGTTAGGCTGGTACGGGACGGTCCTATGCTGTTTCCACTGCACAAAGTGACCTATTCTGCTCCGTTTGATGGCTCTGTGAGTTGCAGATAGAGAACCCACGGCTCACTTCAGTCCAGTCTTTAAGCTCGATGATTGGTGAAGAGAAAACACAGACTTAAGTGAAAACCAGATGGAAAAAGACGATTAAAGACATTAAATAGTGTTCCTCAAAACGCCGACTTGATCCTGTGACAAACCGCTGTAATTCCAGAGATGAAAACCTTATTTGTAAAGCCGTCAGACTTAGCAAAGCCAAGCTAGCACATTAGCATCAACTGTTTCCTGTTTGTCAAGGAAAGACACTGTCAAAGTGCATCCAGCATGATTCAGCCTCAATGCACTGAATAAAACAAGTTTAAAATTCATCATAGAATCACAGAGGCTTTGCAAAAAAACTAAATAAATGCAAAAAGGTGACAATAAACTAGAAGTAGTTTCTTGATTACACCTGACCATCGTGTCACAAGCACTAACATTGAATTATTCATGTCTTTTTGTGAATCATTTTGATAAGGCATTAAACATTACATTTAGGTTTATATAGCATCAAAATGTTTATATTACTGTAATTATGATAGCAGAGCTATACAAATGTGACTGTAAAAAGAAGGCTATACCTTTTGTAAATTGAGCCACTTTAGCAGCAGTGAGAGGGCCATCATTGGTCTAATTTTGCAGCAGTTTGGACATGCCTGCCTTAATTAGATGAAATATTCAATAGTAAGTGTGTAAATGTCTTGTATGTGTGTGTGCAGCGCGGTGCATCAGCAAAGCGTGGGTTTGTGATGGAGACAGTGACTGTGAGGACAACTCTGACGAGGAGAACTGTGAGGCTTTGGTTTGTAAACTGTCTCATCACGTCTGTGCCAACAACTCCACCATCTGCCTGCCTCAAGACAAGCTCTGCGACGGCAAAGACGACTGTCCGGACGGATCTGACGAGAAGCTCTGTGGTAAGATTAACATCACAAACATATATGTGTCTGTTTGTACAGGTGGAGTTATTGACTAATCAATGTCCAAATATACCATGTAGACAATAATGTTTAATTTGTCATTCATGCAGGAGAGATCCATCGTAGAAAAAGTTGTAAACTGGACAAAGTCAATCTCAATCTACAAACTTTGTTTCAGTGGATCTCAACTTGGCAATCTTGACTCCAATGGGGATCGTGAAAGGATTTTTAATAATATGTGAAGCATTAAACATTAATATTTTAAACATGGTTTGACACCTTTGGAAAGTCAAATGCAGTGATGGATGCAGATCTCTATTACTGGTCTGGCAGATGAATTCAGAGTCTCTAGACTTGTGTCTTTAAAATCAAGCATAGACAAAAGACTACTTTATAACTAGTCTATGTTTTATGTTTGGAGGTCGCAAAAGTCTGGAGTAGTTATTTTAGGGGTTTTGACTGAAAAATGTCTGATCTGTAGAGCCTTTTCTACAATAATATTCAGATGCATCATAAAAATCAAATATAGTAAGCCAATAATGACTTCATAATTCAGTAATGCCTTCCAGAAGTCTGTCTTTAAATGTCACGGTTGAAGAACATTATCAATCATAAAGTGAAGTTTGTAAAGTTCAAGTTAAAGTTAATAATACTATTTAAAGCATGCATTGCCATAGTTTTACAACCGCCGACAAAAGCCTCTCAAAGGGCGAAACTGGACTAATGATTTGATGGTAAACTAAGTCTTTAGCCACAACTGCCCTGGCACAGACTAACAGAAGTGAAGCTGTCTCTCTGCAACATCAACCCCTTCGACCACCAACAATCACTCATGTACATTTACAGTGTTTGTTCAGTCTTGTAAACCCTGTGCATGTCTGTTTCTTTCAGACCTGTGCTCTCTGGACAATGGTGGCTGTAGTAACAACTGCAGCGTGGCTCCAGGAGAAGGAGTGATCTGCTCGTGTCCTCTGGGGATGGAGCTGGGAGCCGACAACAAAACCTGTCAGATCCAGAGCTTCTGTGCCAAACATCTGAAGTGCAGTCAGCGCTGTGAGCAGGACAAACTCACCGTCAAGTGTTCCTGCTACGAAGGCTGGGAGCTGGAGGCCGACAAGGAGAACTGCAAGAGCACAGGTCAGAGCAGCACTTATGGTTGATTTTAGCAGTTTAAGGGCCCAGCATGGTAATGTTCTGCTTGTAAAGATTAAAAATACCCAGAAATTCTGAACTAGTATTCTTGTTGGTAACCTAGCTCTACCAGATGGATTTTTACAGTACCTGTGACTTTCACAAAATCTTAAGGATCCATCTGGGGAGAGTCCAGCTGTATTTAGCACAACTAAATAACATTTTTACCTTGTTAAATGTCTTTGTAAGTCTCTTTGTAAGTGATGGCTATTTATGTATTTTTGGGCCTCGAGCAGCAAATACGGCAATTGCCGATTCTCTGTCCCAACTGAATCTCTCGCTTGAGAAACCCTAGATCTTTGGTTATTTTTATTTTATTTATTTTTTGGCAGTATAAAAAGTTTGTGTATATGTTTTTTCTGCCTTATTTCAATACTAAAGATGCTAGCCTGGCTCACACCAAATGGATCTGTGTTGAACTCCAATTTTAGTTCTTCCACATTATCTATTTGGAGCATTACTCGCAGAAAGCGTTAGTGAAAAGGTTTGACGCTCATCGAAATACATGGAGCTTACAGTGAAGCTACAGACCAATCACAGCGCTATATTGTGATTTGTGCCAAAAACAAACATTGCATTGCTTGACGACTGTACCTCGACCTGTTTCTGCTTTGATGGAAGAAAAGATGTCTGTGCTTTTCTCTCAACCAAATTTAACAAAACAAAATTGTTGATTTCTTGGTTTCTTCTGCTGTTGTTGTTGTGACCAATCAACTTCAAATATCTGGAATTTTCCACTTTTTCCAGCTGTTTTCAGTCATTCAGTTTTTAGTCATTCCAGATTGATAATTTATAGAACTTAATTCAGATTGATTCATAGATCTGGTATTTAGTACATCCGCTAAATACACTTTTGTATCAAACATATCTGCTCACTTTATGACGCAAACTACAATTTTATAATGTTGCTATAGAAGTTGGGGCCTGAAACTACATTATCTCATAACTTTTTCATATTGTTTGCATTTGTTTGCAGTTTGTTTGTGTGTTTACAGTCATAGTTGGTGCTCTGATTGTGAACAGTAGTATATTTGAGTCGCATGCTTGAATAGAAATAATTGAGTAATGGGTAATTAACCAGCTCATTCTGATTGTCATAAATGTGCACATACTTTACCTGTTACTGTCAGAACAATAGAGACAGAGAAGCTATAAGAATGAGAATGTTTACATAAGGCTGTGACTCAGGGCCAAAAACACAGCACAAACACAAAGGTGGATCAGAGACGAGGTTTGCGGGCTCCTGTTGTTTTATGAATGCAGATCGGCTGCACTGAACCCAACATGAATTATTAATGCACAACTAAGTGTCCATTTAAATATCTTTTGTCTGAGCCACACCAGGATAAAGACGGAACAGGAAATGTTTTCACTTTCCTCTCACCCTGTCTGACTACATTATTGTCTAAATCTGGTCACACTTTTCACTTAGAACTGCAATAATAGAATGTGATGTATTTCTGATGACTTAAAGCTTGTGTACCTGACTTGTATCTAACTTTTGTGTAAATAATGAATCTTCATATTTTTCACCAAAGAGCTTAATGCAAAAGGAGCATTTTGTTACAGAACTGACTGCTGTGTCCTGCCAAAACCTAATAATATTTTGTATAAACCGCCAAAAGGAGCATTCTGATTGGCTGTGCTTGAGTGGTCCACTTCAGTTTCACTTTGTTATTTGTAAAAAGCTGCCCTAAAGCCACTGGTGAAGACAACGCTTACCAAGGACGTTAACCTTGTGCCAAAGGGTTAGAGAGAGTTAGAAACTAGTTGGACAGATTTAAATACATATTTCTTATTTTATGGTTGTGAAATCAGGTACTCCAACTTTAAAAATGTATAGCTTCTACAGCTACTCATGGATCAGAGCAATATAATGATTCAGAAAACATAACAAAACTGGACCGTCAAAATAAAAAAGAATGGAAGAAGAAATATAAGAGACACATGGATGGATGGATAGATCTTAAATCAGTTAAAGCATTGGTTCGCTTCGTAGTCTTCTCCCAGTGGTACATGCTTCCAACACCCCGGGGAAGACTTAGGACAGAGTCTGAGCCTCCCTGCTCAGACTGCTGCCTACTACCACGAGTTTACAATCTAAACTCGGATTATATTGCCTGTGGCATCAGCCGGTTTAATTTCACTTTGTGGAAACAATCTGACATTGCATTATTGGGATTTTTTTCAAGTAATCACTGCATTTTGGTCGTTTTGTCATCCAGAAAGTAGAGCATAAACATGTGTGTCAGTGATTGTTTTTGAAAGTTTGACACATAAAATGTAAAGGTTCAGTGTCAAATCCTAATTATTATTTGACACAAGGTCAAAGGAGAGAAGAACGCATACAGTCTGCCATCTCAACTTGGGTTGGATCCAGCCAACACGCTACTCTGCTCCTGTTTGCGGTCTGGATGACTGTACTTCCTGCAAGACTGAACCATCTTCAGTCCTGCGATACCTCACCTGAATTGAGTGGAGGCACTAGGTGGTGCCAGCCTGGCTAGGATTAAATCAAGATCAGGACTAAAGTATGGTTTAAAAAATGATTTAAAAAGAGACTAAAACAGGTAAAGCTAAACTAAAATGTCACAGATAAATAAGTGAGTTCTAAATGATGATTAAGCCAAAGATGGCCAAAACAATAACAAAGTCCCCCCAAAAATTCAAACAGCGCATTTCAAATACCACCACCAGCACATGCATCACAGTTTGAGCAACACTGTGCTTTGGGGCCAGTCTTTTTATCCAATGTGCTCTAAGTATAAGCAAAGTAGTATTATTTCTGATGGATAGAACTTCTGGTTGCTGTATTGAAAAGAAATGCGGAGGCCACAAGTACAGAATCTAATAAATAAGTTTAATGTTGCATACACAGAAAGTTATATCTGAAGTTATGGTGCTGTAATCAGGAAAAGGAGAGAGAGCAAACAGAGCCTTGTTACTTGAGGCTTACAGTATATGAAAAGAGGAGTGACTACGTTAACATCAAAAGCATAGTGAGCAGATGGAAGATTAACAGTAGAAGATGTAAAACAAAACATTTTCCAAACAACAGTAATTTGTTCACAGAGTCATGAAACAAGTGAGCATAATTAAATACTTTTTGTGGATGTATTTTTTAAAATATTATTCCATCATTTTAAAACGTGTCCTAATTAATCCTAATGTATTTGTAGAAGTTAAAACTAGGTCCACTGAGAGCTCCAAACACATGGGTTGGTAGCTGTCATATAAAACCATATTTTTTCTCTCCCAGAAAAACAAACCGCTCAGATTAGTGATGCAGCCGGTCTGTGAGCTGCAGATAACTCATATTTACACTGCTTTTAATTAACCGCAGGATTACAGACTTTAAAGCAGGCTTTCACTGAAGCCTGGTTTATCGTTCTGTCGAGTGGAGTAGACTGATATAAAACCAGCTAATGTGTAATACAGCTTTTAATGAAATGTCAATATCACCACATTGCAAAAATAATGTATGAATCTCACTTATGTGTGTATGTGCTATTATAAAACACAGTGAACAAGATTATATTTAAGATTTCACTAAACACTTAGCTTGTTTTCACTCAATTTGGCTCTTCTGATGAGGCTTAGGATTGGCTTTTGTCCAAAAAATATGACATATGCAGAGGTAATTCCACAACCTGGCAACCACATTTTAAATATGGGCCAATATCCACATATATGACACAGGCATTACAATTTGACAAATAGTAAACCCTTGTGACACCTAAATTTTGTGAAATGATTGTTTAAACTCCAAGGAAACTCTGTCAGTTGTGTAAATTGTCTTTGCATCAAAGTATTTTCTGTAATTTTCAACCTTTATTTTTCTCTTTTTTTCTTAAAGTGCAACTTAACGGCTGTAAAAGTATGATATTTACCACATGGACTGTCACACCGAAATATGTCAATTTGTCATATGGGCTTTAATTTGTATCCAAGAACTCAAACCATATGTTATTTTTTATTTGTTAAATGATTCCCTGTTAGTAGAGTTCTAAAATTAAGATCTGACCATTGTCCAAACAAATCCAGAATAAGTGTTAGGTAATTTAAAGGGAACATATTATGTGAACTCCAATGATACACGGTTGAGGTTTGTTCACTTTACAGAAAGTGGTGACTTTTTTTGCTTTAGTCAATCATTGCTTTTTGGTCTCACCCAAAAACAAGAATTAGATTTGTAAAAATAGATGTCAGTGTATTTGAAGGAGGAGAACATATAGAGGGGTTATCGGTCGACTTCACTTTCCGCTCTACTGCACATGCTCCATGCATAAAGAGCAGTTGTCCATCTAGTTGGCTGGGGAAACCTTTTTGATTAAAACAACAGAACGGAAAAAGAGCAGCTGTTTGGATCAGTTTGAACCGGTCTGATGGACATTCTGTTTTTTCGCCATTTTTTCACTCACCTAAATTAATAACTTTTAAGGGTTGTAGGGTTGAATTTCATTCAAAAATGTTGATTTAGCAGCATAACTTTTGTTTTTGCACAGTTATAAACTCTTGGAGTGAACTGACAATGATACTGGCTCAACTTTTTTTTCCATGGCTTGTGCATTCCGGTGTTGATAAACAAATGCCCCAGAGGCATTGAAGGATGGGTCAAATGCAGAGGACAAATTTCCCTACGGGGACAATAAAGTGTACCTTAACCTTAACCTAAATAATTCCTTTATACACATGCATCGCTTTGCTCCTGTTCACTGATTGGCTGATTGTACTTTCTGCTTTTTGGGATCCATCTGCAGTTTTGCAATATCTGACCTAGAACCTGGAGAGGCATAAAACAAAGTGGAAGCACAAGGTGGCGCCAACACGGCTAGGTATTCCCAACCAGGGGAAGAATAATTTCAGGTTTTACTGTGAACGATGTTTGGAACATACTAGATTCACATAGAAAGTTTCAAACACCAGCAGCCCAAGAGTCAATCACAGGACCGTCAGTCTTCCATGCTGTGGCCTCATGTCTGTAGTGTAATTTGAAAATATATTTTTCCATCTGCCTTACAAAAAGTGTTTTGGCTTTTCTTTGCTCACTCAGTCAGCTGGTCACTTAGTTGTCATCTGCTGTTATTTCAGTAATGAGATGTAGTTGAGTCATGACTTAAAACAAGCCCTTATGTCGCTGTGCAAACTGGACTCTTCAGAACAAGTCACGTGTGAATCAACCATCTTTTATCCTTTTTGCACTTCTGATTTGCTCTTTTCAACAAAACTGATTCCAAATGCAATCACTCTTCTCACTGAAGCTTAACTTTAAATAATTCCCAATGTTCTAGTATTTAAATGAACAGTTACTAAAGAAGCACGCGAGAGACAAAAATGAAAACAAGTCATTTTGAGAACATCTAACCTTCCTTTACGTTTGTGATTTTTGTATTGTATTATTTGTACATTGTATTAAAATGCAGATGTCTTGTTTTTCCTTCAGACCCTTTCAAGCCGTTCATCATCTTCTCAAACCGACACGAGATCCGCAGAATCGACCTGAACAAAGGAGAGTTCAGTGTCCTGGTGCCTGGGCTGAGAAACACCATCGCTCTGGACTTCCACCTCAACCAGAGCGCCCTCTACTGGACCGACGTGGTGGAGGACAAGATCTACCGTGGGAAGCTGTCGGAGAATGGAGGTGAGGGCTGATAAAGTCACTGTAGCTGTTTGTAAAAAGAAGTAAATGTTGCCTAGTTGTCTATATGTTTATAAGTGACAGAACCCATTGTTGTTTTTCTTACTTGGCGTATCGCAGAAGAGGAGACATAAAACAAATCTTTTAAAGCGTTTCCAGGGAGCTGAAGGTTTGTGTAGTCCATTGGCATTTGTGTGTTCAAAAAAAGAAAGTTTGAAGCACTCCACAACAAATATTCCACCGCCAGCGAGCAGCACTCTTCTTTGCTTTTGTGTCAGGTGGTCTGCGTTTTCCACACACACTCCATTTTCGTGCTCTTTCACACAGATCCCTTGCAGAAGGGCAGAATACTGCGTCTTTACCACAGGTCTTAGTTGTTTAGACCGTAGAGCCCCTTACGGAACAAAAATATATTTCTCAATATATTAAATGACAATATATTTCATGATAATTCATATATTGTGAGATTTTGATAGCAATATATGATAATATATATTTTGTAATAATTTTTTTTGTAATAATATTTTATATGGAAGTAATATATATTTCAGTATATGAAAATACTGCAATTATTGCCACTTTCGTATATTGAATAGATATAAAAATATACTCTGGAATATATTGCTATATATATTAAAATACATCTTACATTATACAAGATTATATATTGCACTATATATTAAAATATATTTCATATTATACAAGATTATATATTGTTCTATATATTGAAATATATCTTACATTATACAAGATATTATATTGTTCTATATATTAAAATATATTTCCTAATCTATAAGAATATATATTGTAAGAAGCATTATAAATATATGACATAATATACTTTATTATATGCAAAAATACATTCAAACTTAATATGCTTTGCAATATATACACATCTTACATTATATGAAATTATATGTAAAACTATGACAATTTCCATCCTTTATTTCAAAATATTTTGAACAGTGCATCAATCTACTACCATCAAATTGAGAGGTTTATTTCAAAACTAAAAGTGAAATGAAGTCAGACACAGTCAAACTCAGACACAGACACACAGTTAGCTAAGTTAGCTAAGTCCTTAGCAAATGTCCACAGCTAATGTCCACTGGGCTTGTCCATATGTCTGGAGGTTCTTCCTGTGTCACAGCAGACTGTCCTGTTGTCTGCATTAGTAACTTTACACTATAAACTTCTGAAAGTAACCAAACGGATCCATCCAAAAATATATAGGGCATTGGTAGCTTTAGCTTTAGCATTAGCTCGGTGTTAGCGCATTAGCTTTTAGAGGCTTCTTCAGTCAATTTGGAGACTTGGCTTTCATCCAGCGGCCTGTCCAGACTCCAGGCTTCACTCAGGGCCGTCAGGCTCCGCGATGTCCCGTCGGGTCCGAAAAAGAGGAATGAATAATCCAAGAGCAAATGTCTGTTCCACTAAGAAGTCAGACCTGGC
Source organism: Mugilogobius chulae (assembly GCA_038363315.1). Taxonomy (NCBI): domain Eukaryota; kingdom Metazoa; phylum Chordata; class Actinopteri; order Gobiiformes; family Gobiidae; genus Mugilogobius; species Mugilogobius chulae. The sequence continues at coordinate 18,550,097 of CM076402.1, read as the reverse complement.
CGAGGTCTGCGCCATGTTTACACCGGTCTAGAAGAACACGCCCCCGCGAACACGGCCCGCGCTCCCCGCGCGCCCGCATCTCTCCAGGCACCGGGACAAATTGCGGCCCGCGGGCCAAATGCGGCCCGCTAAACAATATGATGTGGCCCACCATGGTAAAATGGGCCATGAACTGGACCACATTGTGAAGAAGCCTGGGAAACACTGTATCTTTAGAGTGAACAGTGGTGGATACAGCAACATAATGCTAAGGAAAAAAGACTGGCCCATCATAGTAAAGTGGGCCAGGGACTGGGCCACATTTCTTGATTAGATCTGGTATTCAGTAGCCTGTAGTACTTTTAAATCAACTTAATCAACTAAAATGCCCACTGATCAGTTTTGATCTGGTCCACAAATTGTGCTCTAGCATTGGCTTGCTGTAAATAATTGAATAGCCCTGCTCTAAGAGTATTTTTGGATTGTAGTTTTTTCTGACCGTTTAGTGACTTTTTAACTTGATAGATGCGCATTGTATGGACTTGTTAGTGATGGGTAGGTTTGGTAAACATAGAATCCTAAGTATTTTGGGGGATTTTTGGGGTATTTGTTTGATACCAGTACATCCTTACAGATGAAGGCATTTAAAAAAATAACAAACAATTCAGCAGGAACAGTTAGCTGAAGCTGATGTGAGACTGACACACAACAATGAGGAAATTACCACAATAATTTAACATTTGCTTATGGAAATTATATTTGCATGAGCATCAATACTGAGATTTTAAAGAGTCAATCTCCACTTATCAGTACTTCAGTATTCACTAGTTAAAGTATCAACAAACTTAAGACGTTTCAGACATAAATGTACTCAGACATAAGTTTCAGACACAAATGTACTTTAAAGTGTTTATTCAAATATGTACTTTTTATTCTTATAGAATATTACAAATTATGGTCCAGAATCACTTTTTTCAGTGTATGACTCACTATATAGCAATATATTGTCTACTTATATATTGCCATATATGTTAAAATATATGAGAAATTTTATCATATATTGAAATATATTTTCTAATGTATTGCAATATAAATTGTAGTATATTGCAATATATTTTTGTTTCGTAAAGGGCTGCATCTCTGTACAACTTTTACTCTTCCGCACAGACAAACTGCAGAGGCTTAATCATAAGCTGTATTCTAGAGTTTATAGTTTCTGTGTTGGTAGACTTTCGTAGAATTTTTTGACAAGACCATCAACCTGCCTACGAACCTACGAACGAGCTGCAAGTTGTTGTTTTTGCAGCAACGCCTCAAAAATGACATTGGAAATTAACGAAAATTGTTCGCAGAGAGGTCATAGCAGGTTGTACAGATCATTGTGACCGTGGCTTTAATATACAGTAGATGTAATAGGTGGGTTTCACATTCTAGAATTCTCGGTAGTTATAAGCCAGATGGAGGGCAAGAGGCAGATTTTCCTATTAATAACATTGGACTTTGTCGTGAAATAATTCAAAAAATATTTTGCTAATTTAAAAAGCGATTATTTATATAATAACTACACCCTACTCATTTGTATTACAAAAATAAATTGCATTTAAAAAATATTATTTTAGCTGCCCTCCACTTCATTGAAAAAGGCTTGTAGAAGGTGTGATGTCATCTGAAACCCGCCTATTGGAATTGGCAAATATGGGTTTGCTACAGAATGAGGTCTGTTCGTTGTTTTGTAAAAGGTGAAAAAGACTGGAACAACCTGGTGGGAGCTGAAGGGATGAACTGCTGATGTTGAAAAGAGAAAGTCCCACTGATGAGGTGGTGGAGAGACGGAGTGCTGCTGAAAGCTGAATGTGAGGAGTCGAGGGCTGTTTTGGCAGTCGGCTGAAGGCTGATTGGCTGTGCTGGAGGTGTGTCTGGTTGCTGGAGTTTTCATTAGAGAATGTGAGGCTTGTGACTCAAGAACTAGTTTACATAGCACCTTGTGTCTGTATTGCAGATTTTAATGTTGACCTATTATGCAAAATCCACTTTTCTGAATTTTGGCATTGCCTTGTCATTAGTTTACTCATAATTTAATTTGGATTGATTCTTGCATGTTTGAGTGATCTTGTATTGTCCTACAGCTGATGCTTAAGTGCTCAGAAAATCCCTGTTTTCACCTACCACCTTACACCACCCACTGCTTGTATTTACTTGCGATTACTCAAAAAAATAGATCCTGAAACATGAAAAGTTCAGTATTGTTGTGAAGCCATTTCTCCCATAATAAAAGGATGTAAATTCTGCAGGTTGTCAAAGTTTTTAAAAAAATCTTGTCTGCGTTGCTATTTTTTCTTGTTTTTTCTCAGCTTAGTCCTGTTATAGACTTGGTTTGGCCCTGTTCTAGTCCTGTTCCCTCCATAATATTTTAAGTCTCATCATCTTCAAACCTTCCTGAGTTTGTATAGATCGTCTTAAATCATCTGAAATGCGTTTGGCTGTTTTGCGCCTCAGTGTGGGCTTTTCTCTTTCTCTCCTGTGAGTTCTGGAAGCAGCCAGAGTAATGAGTCATCCTGATAATTAGCTGTGTCCGTGTGATTACTGCGTCTCTGAATTAAAGAGCTGTTTACCCAGACACCTCGTATGGAGCGCCTCAGTGTGCGTAAACAAGCCTGCGTTAGAGTTTTCGTAATGAAACGGACTTGACCTTTATTAGCACAATGTAAAAAGACACACTGACTCTTCCAGCCTTGGCATGTTTCTGTTAACATCAGACTGTGATCATGTCTTTACTGACCTCTAGTGTTGGACTAAAACCCTAGAACACTGCTTTTAAAGTACTTAACTGGGAACGCTTTTGTCTGTCCCACTCTGGATATAACCAGATCTGAGCCAGGTTTCTAATAGAAAGAAAGTCTTCTATTTGAAAAATGATTCTCAACATTCTAACTGAAGCAAAAGTCTGATAAGAACACACAATAAAATGTGTTTTTGGACTATTCTTTTTCCTACAGAGAGCATTTGTTTGTCAGACATTTTATAAAATAGCTCATCTGTTGTCATGACAACAGTGCAGACTTTAGCTAGCTTGTTTGCTAGAAGCAGTTTGGAGAATTATGGTATTTTTACTGCTGAACAACCAATAATTCAGCCATCAATTGGACTAAAAACATCTTATTAAAGCAGAGAAAGGTAAAGAGTTTCTCTGTGTGTGGTCCTAAAGTCTGTGTCAGTGAGAAATGTGAGAGAACAGAAGTGGTGTTGTAGTTTTTCTGCTCTTCTGCCACTGTTTACTTGATTTTTTATTTTTACATGTCACACACAAACTCAATATTCAGCAGCAGTTGTGGTTGTTGTCAGTCTGTTTCTGCTCTTACAGGAGTCTTGTCACTCACTGCTGACATTTAGAATGCTGCCTATTTGATTATATCACACTTAGCGTGAAATCAGTACATGTTGTTCATGACTGTATCTTAAAGTACATGAACCAAAACAAGTGGTTTGAGTGTTTGTGTTCTGGTAAAACAGAATTTCATTTGGATGTGTTTAGAATTCAGTCACTTTTTGAAAAGAATAAAGGTACATTTAATGCTCTGTTGCTATGTAAGAACTGTTTCAATTGTAAACGAGTATATTCTGGTAAAAGTAAAAATACACCTGAAACTTGTTTTTTTTTTAGTAAAAATACCAAAGTCCACCTGTGTAAATTTACTTAAGTAAAGAAGTGACAATCATGAAGTTGGTTTGTAGTGTTGGAGAGTGATAAATTAAATTGTTTCAAATATAAAATGGTAACATTTGGAGGGGATTTTAACGTGCTAGCTTGTTCATCAGCTTGAAAATGACTTTCGTATGAGAATCGAACAGTCTCTAGATGGCACTAAGTCTTTTTCCTCTTTTGTTAACAGAAGCTGAACTCTTGCTTAAAAAGGAAAAACCTGTTTGTTAAAAAGTAACTTTGCTGTTTTTAAAATGTAAGTAGTAGAAAGTACAGATGTTTCTTGAAAAATGTGTGAAGTAAAAGTACAAAATCTGTTAAGTTTGTAACATAATGGTGACATTGGTGTGACAATGGTGTGATTAGTGACTAGCACAACAAGCCTCACAACAAGAAGGTTGTGGGTTTGACTCACTTTATTTGTGGAATTTGCAAATCTCTCAACTTTAAAAGCTGGATAAATTCAGCTCTCAAAACACATTAGCAATATTGTGTTTGCTTAATTTGTTTGTAGAGCTTTTCCTTTGACTAATTTCAGACTTGGTTGATGTTTTTGTTTATTGTTGACGTGACATTTCGGAGCATTTGCATATTTAAATGACTCCTTCAGCTGTGAATACAAATAGCCTTATTGCATTTAAACAAGTGCTAAAGAGTGAACTGGAGCAGAAATCCAATTTGGGTTACAGTGAGCTGCCGGAGTTTGCCGTCGGCTCTGTCTCAGTTTTTCAAAGCTTTATTCTCACATTTCGTAATAATGTTTGAATTAATCAGAAAGTGCTGCGAGCAAAGTTTAGTTCACGCAGCAGAAAGTTGAAATATTAGCTCAGGTTTCCTCAGCAGCGTTAAACAAAGACTGATTTAGACTGAATATACTGTGACATAACACTAACTCAACTTTTAGCTAATGAGCCAAGTACGACTGCAACTAACTATTCTCAACAGAAATATAAACTTTGTTGCTGCCGTTTTTGCAAAGATAAAACATTTTCAGTGTTTCCCATAAGTTTATTGGTTTAGGGATGGCTTGGCTTCATACTGAACATGCTCGATAAGAAAAATAAAGGACTATGTAATGCAGGTTTATAAATATTGGTAATATATGTAGATTTTATTTAGGGCTAGGCAATTCATTGAAACATCACAGTTATCTATGCACCAATACATCTATTTCAGTTCAATACTGATTCCAATACTTTGGCTTTAAGTATCTGCCAATATCAACCGATACTTGTGTATGGACTGAATTCACTTTTTTTTTTATCAATGCATGAGAAATGATCATGTAGTGTTATGTAACGTTTATTTGTAGTCACAACTTATTCTGAGTAAAATGTCAGACATTGTCAGACGTTCTGGATCAACGCCTGCCAGTAAATTAGTCTCATTGTGTCCAGTTAAAGGCCAAACCGGTATCATGGAGCCGATACCAGATCCAGCAAAATAGCGATGTTCACCGTGTCGTCTCGTGGTTATCACTTGACGCTTTGGTTGGCCAAACTTTCACAACGTAATTGATGGCACGCTGAACAAACACGAAAAAAGACAATGATTGTATCTTGCTGTGTGAGTCTGTGTGGGACAGGTTTGACAAGAGTAATCCAATGAGCTTTTCCTGTGTTCTTAAAAAGCCTAAATGAACAAGAAAGCTTTGAATTTCGACAAGTATGCCCAGACGGAAAAAACAATGGGAGCAAATTTTGGTTTTGCCAACCAATCAGCCGCCACGCCCATCCCTGTTTCCTGGCTCGAGACCGATATCTGATTGCACTATCAGATCGGTGCATCACTAATCACAATCTAGCCATGTCAATTGTCAATTATTTAGATTTAGTTAGACTTACAATTTCCTAAATAATGTTACTGTCTGTATTGTTGATAGAACAATTACAATAATCAAAATATGACGACAATTTTTCTTTTGTCGACTACTCATGATTAGCAAAGCGGTTAGAGCTCTTACTTTCCAATAAGAAGAGGGTTCAACTACTGGGTTGACCCAAATCAACATCTTATGATTTCTCTAGGGGAATTTGCATGTTCTCCCTGGTACAGGTTCTCCTACCTCCAAAACATGCATGTTTAGTTTAATTGGGCCAGTGAATGAATGAGAGAGTGAATGGTTGTCTGTCTCTAACCCTCTAACAAGTTGACCCTTGTCCAGGGTGTTCCTCCACCTAAGGCCCAAAGTCACTGGGGTAAGCACCAGTCCCCTAACAGTGTTATGACGTAGACAGTAAATGAATGATCATGATTAGTCGATAAATTGGCACAAACAGAAATAAGAAAAATGGGGTGCACGGTAGCCAAGTGGTTAGAGCTCTGGCTTCCCAACAAGGAGGTCGTGGGTTCGACTCCCGGGTCGGACCATACTAACATCTCACAATCTCTCTGGGAGGAGTTTGCATGTTCTACCCGTGTCACCGTGGGTTTTCTCCGGCACTCCGGTTTCCTCCCACCTCCAAAAACATGTATGTTTAGGTTAATTGGGCATCACTGTAAATTTCCCTTAGAGTGAATGAGAGGGTGAATGTTTGTCTGTCTAACTCTGCGACGAGTTGGCCACTGTCCAGGGTGTTCCCCGCCTAAGGCCCAAAGTTACTGGGATAGGCTCCAGTCCCCCTAACGGGATTAAGCGGTAGAAAATGAATGAAAGAAATAAGAAATGCATTCTACATGGAGTTTTAAACATTTACCTGTTTACTATTGTTGTGGATTTAAGCCTGAATAACTTTCTTGTGCTATATTTAACTTTTATACAGTAGTTTGTGGCCCAGATTAGCCCTTCATCTGTGTTTCAACATGTGGCCCCAGATTCTAAAAGGATTCACAAAAACTGCAGAAGTGTTTAGGGCTAATATCTAATAACACTAAACAGACAGTAATAACACATCTCCATAATTGTCTAGGTGCGATCTATGTATTCAATATAATAATGAACATCCGTGTCCTTCTCTTTTCTGCTCACAGCTCTGACAGTTTTGACGTGGTGATCCAGTACGGTCTGGCCACTCCCGAGGGCCTGGCGGTGGACTGGATTGCGGGGAACATTTACTGGGTGGAGAGTAACCTGGACCAGATCGAAGTGGCCAAACTGGACGGCACCATGAGGACCACTCTGCTGGCCGGGGAAGTGGAGCACCCCAGAGCCATTGCACTGGACCCACGAGACGGGTCAGGACGACATTTTAAACTCTTCACTGTATCAGCTTTTAATACAGAAATTAGGCTTTGCAGAAGGACTTACTGTAAGCAGGTTCTAGATGCTCCAGTTTGCTTAATACCTGCGGATAGATATCTCTTCTTCTATTCATTGCTTATGAGGAATTTGCCAGGATGCGCTAAAATGAATCAATATTTAAAAACCACAAAGCAGAGAGCAGATTTCAGCTAGATAATCACTACAGCGAGCTTAGACCTTCATATAGAAGGTAGATACTTCACTAAGGAACAACTATGTGTTTATAAAGTTTGTATTTTTTGCTGAAAGCTGAAAGTTAACAAATAAATTAACTTGAAAATAAAGTAGACGATTTGATATAAAAAAAAAACAAACAAAAAAAACGTAAATACCATATTGATTGTTTTTCTAAAAGGCTAGTTTAGTTTGTAAATTAATAATTCAATTAATATAGGTTAGCATTAGCTTTGAGCACATTTTATGAACATATGGGTTTTCTTTGGTGTGTGAATGTCTGAACTTGCAGAAAATGATTATCTGATGATTGTGACTTGGCTTTTAAGTTAAATAAGTAATATTTGTGGCCATACCTTGTCAAAAGCCTGATTCCTTCAAATCTCAGAAGCTAAGCAAGTTGATCAATACTTGGATGGGAGAACACTGGAACACCAGGTGTCACAGTGGCACACAAGTGGACACTTACTTGCCTAAGTGTCTGCGTACACTGAGTGAGTGGATCCTTGATTATAAACTGCTTTGCGCGCTGCGAAAGGTGGAAAAGCACTATATGAAGAGAGATCATTTATTATATGTAATCAGCTAATTTTCCATAGGGACTGAATGGAACAAGAGGGAACTATCTGCAAGTATTTTCAGACTAGAACTAGCCCAGCTGTAAGACCTTTGCAGAGCACTGTTATCTGAGTGAAACTTGCTGTGCTGCAGGATCCTGTTCTGGACTGACTGGGACGCGAGCATGCCCCGGATCGAAGCTGCGTCGATGAGCGGACAAGGACGGAAAACCATCCACAAAGAGACCGGGAATGGAGGCTGGCCAAACGGACTGACCGTGGATTATCTGGAACGCCGCATTCTCTGGATCGATGCCAGGTCAGATACTTATCTTATGACATAACAATTAATTCTTTCAAGAAAATAAAACAAGTTTATTGTTGCATTGTCTGAGGTAGCCTAGCAATAATAATTACAGCTTATTCTCTCTTATAATGAAGCTCTATGTAGACACAGTATTTGAAGTTGTAAAACATGGGACGCTAAAGTGAAGATACTGAAGTAGAGCATGTTTAAAACAGACAAATCAAGCATATTAATCCGTAAAATAGTCATAATTTAGAATATTCATTTAGCATTTAAGACGCTGGGGTTGTTCATTAGAACTACAATCTAGTAAATATACTGCACAGTAGAGTCTTGAAACTTTAGTCTGTAGAATCCAAACTGTTTCTTATTTTATTCAACTACGTGGTACAGGGTTGAGTCTGGAATTATTCAAGCAACTTATTGGAATCAGAGAACCTAGAAGGACTTGATCCAGACTTGCTATTTTAGCATGAAAATGGTTAAATAAAAACAATGTTTATATGTATATATAACATCAAATGAGGTTCTCATTTGACGTTTAAAACAAAGAATTTGAAAAATTCTGAATTACATGAATTTAAAAATATCAATTATCTTTCTCAAAAGACCTCAGGTATTATTGTTGTGTGTGCATGTACTCTTTGCAGATCTGATGCCATTTACTCAGCGAAGTACGACGGCTCTGGTCTGATCGAGGTTCTTCGGGTCACGAGTACCTGTCGCACCCTTTCGCTGTGACCATGTACGGAGGAGAAGTTTACTGGACCGACTGGAGAACCAACACACTGGCCAAAGCAAACAAATGGACCGGCAGCAACGTGACTGTGGTGCAGAGGACCAACACGCAGCCTTTTGACCTGCAGGTCTACCACCCGTCCAGACAGCCACAGGGTAAAGACACAGCACATAATACTGATCAGTTTGTAACCTTTACTGAAACTCTAATGCAGCTGAGGGTTATGGCTTATGACTGCACAAACTGAATATCCAATGTTAAATAGTAAATTCATTGTTAATGTTCATACATTAAAGTATATATAAATATATATATATATATATATATATATATATATATATATATATATATATATAATATATATATATATATATATATAATATATATATATATATATTTTTTTTTATTATTATAATTTTTTTAAGTGAAAAAAAATATAATAAAATAAAGAGTGGGAAGAGTGCAATATTAACTGCACTTTAGGCCATGTGGAAGCTGCAATGATTATACTAAGGCCAGTTTAGGGAAGAGTGCAATTGTTTAGCTGCACTTTAGGCCATGTGGGAAATGCAATCTTGGTTACTAGGTTTTTAGGCCATGGGGCAGAGTGCAATGAAAAATGCACTCTAAGACCATATGGATTGTGCAATGTTGTTTGTACACTGTGAATATGAATTTTGTTTCTTTTCCTGTGGACTGTGTCACTCTTGGTTGAACATTATTTGTTGTGGATGCTGTATGTTTGCAATGAATGTTTTTTGCCCTGATGTCCAAGACAAATTTCTCCTGTGAGGAGACAATAAAGGCTAATCTAATCTAAAAGGAATTTTGAAACCCTCAAATATACCCTAACCATTGTCCAAGCTGCAAGCACTCGGCTCGGATTTGACTCTGGCGCGGTTGGAGGAGATGGGCCTGAGCTCGGCACGGTTACTCATCTACACACATGAATTGAGCATACAAGCCCATTGTGAGTGCTGATGTCTCTCAAGTACAAAAATAAACTCTGCACAAAACTCTGTGGATACCTTAAATTACCATCATGACCAGAGAGAAAAGTTGTGAAGTCTTTCGTCTCCTGTTGCTTCAAGTGATTTTTAATCCAAAATCCAATGCTTCACGGTCCAAACTTGGATCTGCCTCATTATATTAAAAATATAACGACCCGCTGGACTTATTTTCGCAACTACAGTATCAGCACCTAGGCGCGTGATCCAAGCTTCAGCGAGACATGTAAACAAACACTGCTAGAGGCGCAGTTGTGCAGGTGTGAGTGCAGGCCATAGAATTCTCTACAATCAGGCTTGAGCACGGCACGGTTACAAAACCCTAGTGTGAGTGCATCCTAAGTCTTTCCATTCAAACTTTAGACCGCTCTATCCAAATGTTCCCCAAACATTCAACTTCTCGACTGTTCATTACCACGATAACAAGGTTGTACTTTCTGGTCATCGTAGTTTTAGTTTTTAGCTTTTTAATTGTAGATAAAAATGACGGTTTCATTGGAGAATGGTCAGTAGCGAATATAAAATAATAATTTAATCATTTAAAATCGCATGAGACTAGAGCACGTCAAAGTTTGGTGAATTTGGGGGAAAATTAAACATTTTTTTTCAAACGTGGGTGATTCACTCAGGACTAGACACTCAGATCAGATCTGTAGATATTTCACGCATTTTTAAGCATAAAATAACCACAAAGTTTGGTTGAAACTACGCGGTGACATTGTCTTTGGGGTTAATAGGTAAAAAACTTACCCATCTTAGTAACGTGAAACCTAATCTTACCCGTTAAACCCAAAGAAAACGTTCCCACGTTGCTTCAACCAAAGTTGGCAGTGATTTTAAGTTTTGGCTTTTCGTAACAAAAAAAGCGTGAAAACGTGCTCCTCAAATATTTTTGAAGTTTTGTTGTAGATCTACTGTAAGTTTTCTTCTGAGATTGTGATGTACAATTTACATAAGGTCCCTTGGTAAATATCATGCTGTGTGAATAGGACATAATTTGAGCTTTTGCAATATAAACTTTATCAGTAACAGACTAAATCAATAAAAGAATTAATGTAACCTTCCTGGAGACTTGAGGAATCACCCAGACAACTTTGCAGTGTGTTTGTTCTGTCCGATTTCAGTCTAAATGTACATAATTTGTGAATCGCCAAATACAAGTTAGTTCTGGTAACCCAAAAGATTCTGGACAATTCAGCAACAAATGTTCACAACTAGGTACTTTCACGTCATCTCAGTTATTGTCTCTCTTTCTCCTCAGCTCCAAATCCGTGCGCAGCCAAAGACGGGAAGGATCCATGTTCCCATCTGTGTCTCATCAACTACAACCAGACGTTCTCCTGCTCCTGCCCTCACTCATGAAGCTGGGGCCGGACAGACGCACCTGTTACGGTAAAATACAATCTCCAGTTGGGTCTGACTTTGACACAAGACGGCACAGAGAGGTTTGCTCAAGGTGCTTATCTCTGCTAAAGTGTCTGAATGCGGTCGTATCTCTTGGCTCTGCTCAACAGCTCATATCTTTACGTTTGTAAATATGTGAACGTGAAGGAGGGAAAGAGTTTTTAAGGTGACACTACTAAGTTACAGGACAGATCTTTTGGAGCCAAGTCTACTTGCAAAGCCAATACATGATTTTTTGTATTTGAAAACATGCACTGATTAGAGACAGTGTGGGTTATGTTGCCATGGCAGTGGCCATCTTGTGAAAATTATAAGTAATTTAAGTGTTTACAAAACGTGAGTCTAACGGGCTTATCCCACTACATGCATCTCCGCTCCGCTCCGTTCCGACTGACGGATCAACTGCGCAGCTGTTTTAATGAATGAAGACCGTTCCACATCCTCCGTGTGCGCTGCGCAGGGCTCCGCCTCAGCTCCGTCGCTCCGTCGCGTACGACCAAAATACGCATCAAGGCTATTTTCTTCTCCGCCCGAGTCCGGCCAGGTCCGGCCAAGTCAATCTCCGCCAATCAAAACGCACCAAACAGGAAAAAGAAAGTGAACTATGTCCGGATTTACAAAGTAAAATCACTCCGCACGTACTTTGATTTGATCAGATAACGAAAAGTTCGTAGTTTTACATAAAGTTCTTTGATATTTGGACACAGCAGAATGTTAACTACAGCCTATGTCATGACACATGAACAGGACAACGTTATTGAGTTCGTGCTCGTAACAGCCTCTTTACCCTCCGCGGAGGAAGAAAACACGTCCTTCTGTTGTGAACACGTGAAACACAGGGGTTGTCTGTGCTCCTGATAGAGTTATTTGATCTTCAACGAGGACTTTTATTTCACAAACTCGTGTTTTGGCGCATGCTCTTCTTGAGCTCCTCGGGGCAACGCAGCCCTGCGGAGCGGACTGGAGCGGAGACAGTGGGCGAGGGTCTGCGGCAACTTTCGGAGGCGGACCGGGGCGGAGCGGAGCGGAGCGCAGATGCATGTAGTGGGATCCCCGCGTAAGAAAAAATTCAATGAAAGTACCATAACACATGTGGCATAAAATGTGCAGTTTGTGTGAGTTTGCATTACCAATAATTATTGAAATGTGGTTTTGTCACATTTGCTAGCGATAGGTTAATAGCATTTTGCCAATAAGTGACTGTAGCAGTGGCACACAGCTTAATAAGAAAATCATACATTCAACTGAATGTAAGTTATTACAGTGAGTCCACTAAGAGCATCTAAAATCTGGCTGTTGTGAACCTAATAAGATGCAGTATTGTGATTAAACAAGAAAAGGTTAATGTGTTAAAGTTTGAATTGAGCTTATACAGAGTTAATTAATGACGTTGAGACAAAATTAATAGATTTTTTCTCCTCATTGTAAACATTTGTTCACTTTGAGTCATTGTTGATTGTACTTAGACCAAAATACAAAAAATATTGTTCAAACACATGCAGATTGTGCGTTATCAAATATTTCCAAGACTTTGAATATGTGCATTTTTACATTTAGTATATTCATAAGTGCAAATTTTTATATTGTTCCATGCCTACTCACAATACGTCAGTACAGCTTCTTACCTCTAATGATCCTCCACTCTCCTGTGACCTTTATAAACCTGGTTTTAATCCACTTGTATTTCACTTTATAAACGCGCACGTGAAAGAAAACACTCTGCGCTCGATCACGTGACACACACACTGTTCTTCGCTCACTGCTGCGCTCCACAAGTCTGCGTCGTCTCTGTTCCTCCTGCCACTTCGATGCCACTGTCAGACAATCAATCTTCGTATGTCTGTGGCCTGTTCTTGTTTTTTTGACCTGTCTAAAATTGCAAAAAACGTTCGTGTGCAGCCGACTTTAGTCACATCTACAGCCTGTCCGTCCCTGAGAGTGGATCTCTCTTTCACTGTAGTTCTTCTCAAGGTTTCACTTTTTTTGAGTTTTTCCTTGCTGAAAATTATCCACCTGCCTGATTGTTGTTGAACAATCTGCTTCTGTGCATCTCTGAATATTATCAAATAATACTTTGATTTTCTGACCATTTTGTTTGCTAAATCAACAATCTTGTGAAGTCCTCTGATATAACTGTGTTGTGATTTTGAGCTATACAAAATGAATTGAATTGAATAGTATTTCCCTCACCTCACTTTTAGAAGTAGAAACACTTACTTCTGCTTGTGTGGACTTGAAGAAGACACAACGGATTGGGATTAGACGCGTCGTAGCTTCGCCGGTCGGTTGCGTTGACAGCTTGAACGCTCGCTGAAGTGTTGTGTGGTGTGAAACCTCAGATGGAGTGTGTTTTTCACTGGCTGGCTTTAGTATTCAGGCCCGAGCGCTCTATTATCCTCGGGCTAATGGGATGGAGAGGCTGCTTCTGTCTGCCAGCTTCAGGCCCATCACGCCGGACGCTTCCAAACGCAACGTCATTAGCTGTCTCTCCGCTTTTTCTTTCCCTCGCTTTTTCTGGTTTCTCTCGCTCCGTCTCTCCATTTCTTAATCGATTTCACTTTATTCAGATGGCTCTTGTCTACCCCATACTCTCTCTGTTTTCTCTCTCCTATTCTTTTCTCTCGGTCTCTCTCTCCTCTTTTCCTCTTCCTCTCTCCCCACTCTCTTTTCTAACTCTTTCTCGCTCTGTCACTCTCACTCTCTCTTCTCTTTCTTTCTCTAGTTACTCTTGCTTCGTCTCTCTTCTTCTTTCTTATTTCCTTCTCTCCCTCTTTTACTTTCTCTCTCACTATAACAATCTATATGTATTTGTTTATTTTGGATGGCCCTTGTAATGCACCTTCTCTCCCCCCTTCTCTCTCTCTCTCTCTCTCTCTCTTGCACTCCCCCTGCCTTGCATGTATTTTTCACTCTCTATCCTCTGGTTTATTTTTCTTCCATTCTTTCTCTCTCTGCCTCTCTCTTCTTTTCCTCTCTCTTTCTCTCTATCTTTCTTTTCTGACTTTCTCTTTCCGTCTGTCTCACTGTTTCTTTCCTATTTTCCTTCACTCCCTCTTTCTCTTATCCCTCAACCTATATTTATTTATTAGTCATTTATTTCTGATGATTCTTTGGATGCACTCTCTCTCTCTCTCTTCTCTCTCTCTCTCTCTCTCTTTATCTATCTCTATCTCTCTCTGTCTGTCTCTCTCTAAATTTCTCTTTCTTCTTTCTCTCTCTCTTCTTTCCTTCTTACCATTTTTGCTTTTTCTCTTCATCTTTTAATGAATTTCTCTCTCACCTTTCTGTCTTTTAGTCGTTCTTTTTCTCTAACTTCTCTAACTCGCTTCATGAATCTATATTTTTATCTTTATTTTTCTTGTAATAAGACAGTTGTAATAAGCTAGGGGCTCATTTACCTGACAGTTTCGGCGGAAGACTTCCGCCTTCGTCAGAGGTGACGTCTCTCTATAGAATCTTCCCTGGGGAAGATTCTATACGAAACTGTCAGGTTAATGAGCACCTAGCTTATTACAACTGTCTTCCCTGGGGAAGATTCTATAAGAGAGACGTCACAACACCAGACGTCACCAAAACGTCAAGATAAAACTAAGAAGAAGATAGAATGAATTTTCCAAAATATTAATCTATATTTATTTATTCATGTATTTCGGTTGGGCATTTGAAACTCATCTTCGGTCTATCAAAGATGACTTTCCACTTACCCTCTTATTCTCTCTCTCTCTCTCTGTCTCTCTCTCTCTCTCTCCCTCTCTTTCTTTTCCTTTCCCTTTCACTCCACTCCACTCTCTTTTGTCTCCCTCATTGTCTTGCTTTTCCTCTTCTAAAACTCTTTCTCTCCCTCCGTCCTTGTCTGTCTCATCTAATTGTTTTTCCCTTTTTATTTCTCTGTCTGTCACTCCCTCTCTCTCTCTCCTCACTTTTCCTCTCATTTTACCACTCTTTGTCACTCTTTCTCTCTTACTTGCTATTCTTTCTATAGCTCCCTTTCTCCTCCATTCCCCCATCTCTTTTCTCCCTCCTCTCTCCATCTCTTTTTTTCTCTTATTCGCTCTTTCTCCTTTCTCCATATTTTATTTCTTCATCTCTTAATCCCTGCTCCCTTTTTATCTCTCTCCCTCTCTCCATTTCTCTCTCATCTGTCTGTCTGTCTTTTCTGTCCGTCCTTATCCTTCTCTTTTTCTCTCTCTCTGTCTGTCTCTCTCTCTCACTCTCTCTCGCTCTCCCTCTCCGCCTCTGGCCCTCTCTTTCTTCTCTCTCTCCTCTCCTTTCTGTCTCTCTCTCATTCACTCTCCCTCCATCTCTCTCCCTCTCTCTCTTTACCTCTTCCTCTCCATCTCTCTCTCTCTCTATCTCTCGCCGTCTTTCCCTCTCTCTCTCCCACCCTTTCTCTCTTCGCTCTCTCTCTCTCTCTCTCTCTCTCTTCTTTCTCTCTCTCCTTTGTGTCACAGTCAGACCGAATCCATGCATTTGTAATGTGTCTCTTTCGTCTGATCTAATTCACTTTTCTCTCTGAGTTAATCCAACTGCTCAGACTCAGAGAGGGGAAGTGATTGGACTAAATGTTTGCTCTCGACTCTGACGTGAAATTCTCAGGTCTTCACTGCGTTTGAGGCGTTCAGGCGTGTGACCCTGAGTTTGGAGACGAGTTAAACCTGCGATTATGCCGATGTTTTTGACAATGTAATGCTCATGTTTGGGTGAATTGCTCGACAGCAGGATTATGGGGAAAATTGTTCTAAGACACTGGCAACACAAATTGTCTGTCTTTATTTTCTTAGCAAATCAGATTTATTGTTTGATAATTTTTTTTTACAACTTTACAACGATTTCTTTGGTTAAAGTCCATGAGCATGCACACACTGGACACTCACCTGCTCACGGCAGCACTTGACTTGCTTTGTCTAGCTTTGTTGATTTTGGAAACAGCCCTACGCCTGAAAACCCTATTGACATTTTTCCTTTCTATGTTTCAAAAGCATAATAGTTTGTGAGAAGACGAAAAGGAGATCCGAGGCACACTGACTTAAAATAAAAGTCCTTTATTTGAGCTACAGGGACAGAGCGACGCGTTTCGCTCACGTCTAGGTCTTCGCCATGGCTTAAAAAATTGAATAGCACCAAGTGGCTTTAAATACCAGTCGTGTGAGATGGTCACGTGAACCATAAAACCGCCAACTCACATCACGTCAATGACAGTAAATATTTACAAACATTAGAAATACAATTACACATGAAGAATAGGACATAGAGTAGATAAAATCTACGCAGGCGCAGCAAGATATAATACAATTACTGACATACCGCAGAGGACGTCCACTATATGTTTAACCCAAGTGGGTACCCACAATTCATAAAACATCTGGATGGCATACTGTATAACAATTTCCTATTACACATATGTATGTAGGCTACCTATTGTTTGGCCTGACGACGCACTCACTACTTTCTTTTTGTTTATATTAGTTTGTGACTTGCTACAACATCACACATGCTTATTCATGTAATGAAATCTGTCCTTGCCCTCATGAGTCTGTGCCCAGCTCCAAGGCAGAGCTGTTTATCAGACAGATTGTGTTTTTTAGAAGTGTTTCAAACTGAAAAGTTCAAAGAGATCTTTTCAGCTTTTGCTTTTGCATGAATGTAGCAAAAAAACAGAAAAACAGTTTGTGCAGCAAGAGTGTTTTTTCGGAGGTCTGAACACACAGGACAGTCAGTTTCAGATGCTTCCAAAACCGAGTTTTCAAGGGGAGGAGCTGAGATTTTGTGTGGTTAGAGTCTTCTAATATAAGATCAATAGTATAAGGGTTTATTAAAAAAATGTTCTGGGGAGGAACCCCCAGACCCCCCACCCGGAAATTACATTAGCAACTATTTACATTTATTATTTTTGTGGCAAAGGGATTATGAGTCTTAATGGTTTAAGTGTGTCTGGTTTGAATAACAATTAATAAATTCATTTGCGCCTGGTGGTTGTATTAGATCGATGCACAGTGGAGCTCATCAAGAATGACAGAGAAAAATTGTATTTCTTAGACTCTAAACAGTTGGCTCCACAGTTTTGGTCAGTCATATAATTTTCTCATATGCAGCTCCTTAAAAAATGACATAGTGTTGTGTGAGGGACAACACCTTTACACACTGTCTTCAATCTATCTTCTTTTCAAACCCTAAATAAATGATTATCTCTCTTTTTTTCCCTGCAGAATCTCGTCAGTTCCTGTTGTACGCTCGTCAGATTGAGATCCGCGGAGTGGACATTGACAATCCGTACTACAACTACATCATCTCCTTCACCGTGCCAGACATTGATAACGTGACTGTGGTGGATTACGACGCAGAGGAACATCGCATCTACTGGTCTGACGTCAGGACACAAACCATCAAGAGAGCTTTTATTAATGGCACTGGAGTGGAGACCGTAGTGTCCGCTGGTACGTGCTAAAGATACGTTGTAAGAGAACTTATTCTTTTCTATAGTAGAGTGGGAAGAAAAAGTATTGGCACCCCTTGAAAATACTTGGACTGCTGCAAGATTTTGTTATAAAATTGGATAGATACTGTTTCTGATCATTCAATGCGCAAATGCAGAATATTTTAGGAGAACATAAGCCTGCATGAATACATTGAAATTCAACTCTGTGATATAGTACTCAGTTACAAGGTTCTCTATAACAGGATCATAAACACAACAAAGAATAGATCAATATTATGCTTGATCTCTCTTTTGAAACTGTGATTTTCTCTCTTTAGATCTGCCGAATGCTCACGGTCTGGCTGTGGACTGGGTCTCCAGAAACTGTTCTGGACAAGCTACGACTCAAACAAGAAGCAGATAAACGTGGCTCGACTGGACGGCTCCTTTAAGAACGCAGTGATCCAGGCCTAGACAAACCTCACTGCCTGGTGCTGCACCCGATCCTGGGGTAAGTCCACTCCATCACGGCCTCCTCTGACACCAAGACTAGGCTCAAAGGCACCACATTCTGCATTCTGGGTGCGGTGGCATAATCCCTGTATTTAGGAAGAAACTATAGCATAAATCAATAATTCACATTTTCTTATGAGGAAGTTTAGCACAACCAATCAGACAGCCAAACAGTGCTGGGCTCTACTGTCTAGTAGTGAAGCTCTAAAAACAAATAGTTTACAAACTGATTGAAAAATGTTAAGTGAGATTATTAATAGTTAGATGTCCCAAGAGAAAAGAAAAAGTAAAAAACTGCATTAACTTATATGTAAATTTACATAATTTTCAATATCTTCATTAGTAACTTTCTCTTCTTTCAAACTCTTCTGAAGACAGTGTATCCACTCATTGTTAACACAAGCTTAAATGAGAAGCAGATGTCTGGTCCAAACATTGGCTTCTCTCCCAGAATGCACTGGGGCAAACACAAGAAGGGAGGGGCCAAGTTCTCTGTGTGCTTGTCTTTTGCTTTCTTAGATACTATGTTTCAAGACAGTTACACATAGAAAGTGACAAATAAATCTGGTTTAACTAAAAAGATTTGTCATTTGTAGTGTGAGCAAGGTCGCCTCTCCACAGATCTGAAGTGTCATTTATAAAAGAAGGCATGGAAATCTGGCTTAAAAGCTCCTGGGAAGAAAATCCAAGCTCCCTTTTTAGCTAGTTTCTAGTTTTTAGATTCATAAAAGTTTTTGTACGCACTCCTGTAGGTCATTGTCAAGTGTCAATTTTCCACAGCTGGAGCAAAAATCTGTGCTCATATCACACTCTTTTCACTCTCCTCGTCGTATTTGACACCTGTTGATAAACTTTAGCTTGACAAAAGAATTAACACTTGTTAGAAATATAAACTAAAGTCATCTATATCTGTTGCACTAAACACAAACACACACACACTGTCTCCTATAAGCACAGATCACCTTCTGCTTCATTTCTGAAAAGTGAAATTATCAATCAATCAAATTAAAACATCATACAGGGGAAGATGAGACAGCATATTACAAATGTATTGAATATACTTAATTATTATTCATGTGTAACAATGTGTAGATAATGTGTTTACAGAGATATGCAAGACTACAAAAAATGCATCTTTCTGCATACTTTGAAAATGCAAAATTAATAAACCTCTACTACAAAAATGTATAGAAAAAATGCAGCACTTTGTTTAAATTATTAAGACCACGTATTACTGTCAGCGCACTGATTGCTGTGCTTGGGTGGTCCTCTACAATTTCACTTTGCTCTTAGTCAAAATAAGCCGTAATTGGAACCAAATATGAATACATGTCATATTTGTCGAAAAATTTCTGAGAGGAACCTAAATTGTGTTTGCAAAGTGAAAATCAGCTATGCCACCTTAAAGATCTAATTTTCTACTACTTAAAACTGATTTTATGACAGATTTGCCTTTTCACATCTGGAAGGCATCACCTGAGTAACTATTTGAAAGAGATTATTTACCTTGGCATGTTTTTGAATCAGTTACAAGTATCTTTCTGTTATTTGTACATTAGTAAACTGTACTGGACAGACGGAGACAACATCAGCATGGCCAACACAGACGGCAGCAACCAGAGCATCCTCTTCACCAACCAGAAAGGCCCAGTGGGTACGTGCAGCTCATCACCCTGCATTACAGCTCCCCCTGTTGACCAGGCTTCTCACTGCACCTCTGTTGTCTTACCACAGGCCTGTCCATCGACTTTGACATGGAGCAGCTGTACTGGATCAGCTCAGGGAATAGCACCATCAACCGCTGCAAACTAGACGGCTCTGGGCTGGAGGTGATCGAAGGAGTTAAAGGGAAACTGGTCAAAGCCACTGCTCTGGCCATCATGGGTGAGAAATGTTCATTCATTTGATATTTAAGCCACACTAAGCACTAAATCAACTGTGAAAAGATCATTAAGTCACAACCACAAGTCTATAAAACAGCAATTTTATCCAAAACTTTACTATTGCATGTGTTTGTCATTGTTTGTAGGAGATAAGCTTTGGTGGGCCGACCAGGGCACGGATCAGATCGGAACATGTGACAAAAAAGATGGAGGAAACTGGAAAGTCCTGAGAAACAGCACTTCTCCCATGATGCACATGAAGATCTACAACGAAACTGTTCAAAAAGGTACAACATTCACACTTTGATGTAATGGGCTGTGCTGTACTTGATGTTTTAGGTTAATGAATAAAAATAGGTTTGTATTGTAAAGACGGAGATTTTTTTTATGGAAGCAACACACCAATAGGGCTATGATAAATTATTTGTTCGCTCAAAATTTGTATTGTGCTCTCTTGGTGCTTATTGCGTTTTTGATCAGATGAGTCTATGTTGTGTGAAAGTTTGTGAAATAAAATAGATCACCGCTTCTTGTCTTTCTTGCTTTACATCAGGGTACTCAAACTGGCGGCCTGGGGGCAAATGTGGCTCTTCTGAAGATTTTTTGTGGAATGCTTTGTGATTATTGTTAATAGTGGCCCACTAATCAAATGTCATTGAGATGTGAATTGAGATGTTTATTTACTTTATCACTTGTGTGTGTTTGATGTAAAATGTAAAACATGGATGTAGACATAATCGAATAGGTGCTACATTAGGCTTTACATAGCCTAATACGATTATTTATATAAAATATAACACGATGAGTCGTGTATTTTAAGATGCGTTTAGACTATGTGAAACTTTATTTATACTTCAAATCCTAAATAGATATGAAGTTTGGTTTAAAGTACAAGCAGAGGGCACAGTGATTGTGTTTGTGTGCGCATTGTTAAATTATAGTTTTTAACCCAGTGTTGTCCTGTTAGATTATTATAAACCAGTGAAGTACAGCTGTGAATATAACACACACAACCTTAGGCATTTTTAAGATCATTCTAACATAGTGAAGCTCAAGTAAGTCAGTTTAGCGTAGTATTGTCCTTTAACAACTTTTTCCATTTTGTTCTTGTTTGAAAGAGTTTATCCGAAGCTGGACACATTTGTATAACATTTGCTGACCGCCTCTTTGATTTCGTCTATGTGTTTGCTCTTGTTTTCGGTGTTTCCAGGCAGTAATCTGTGCCAGTATTAACAATGGGGACTGCTCCCAGCTGTGCCTCCCCACGTCTCCCACCACTAGAGCCTGTATGTGTACGGCCGGATACAGCCTGCGCCGCGGCCAGCAGTCCTGCGAGGGTAACAACAACACTCACAATATTTACTACATGCGCTTGGTAAAGACTGTTAAAATACTGGGAAAAAAAATGATTATATCTCTTTTGGGCTTTCCAAAATTAGAATAAGTAGGAGCGGTATATATATATTTTTTTTACATCTAAGTTTACCTCAAAAGAGACACTAGTAAACAACCTGTATAAAATAATACTGTTGAATGAAATAGTGCTAGGCAATATCATATTGTAGATCTTGTAAAAATTGAAAATTACAACACTGCTTTACACGTTTTGACTTGAACAGAGACTGGGATGATTCCTGATTATTATTGATAGTGGCCCACCAAATTTTGGTACAATTTAATTCAAATACAATTTTCCCTTTGGGGCAGTCTGACCCTGGTTACCCACTTCTATTTACTTTTTTAAGTGTAGTAGTCAAGAGGCAGAAATTCAGACCAAGACTTTTTCCGAGGCCACAGAGTCCCAGTACCGAGACAGAACTAAGACCCCTGAGGGGCGAGACAGATACCTTCATTGGTTGGGACCGAGACAAGCCCAAGACCACTGTTTATTGAGACCATATTTGTAGTTTTATATAATTATAAGTGTCTACAAGACATTATTGTACAGGGCTTATTGCAAAACTGTGTCTGGGACAGGTCACTGTTCTTTTGGTGGGTTTGGTGTCCAAGACAAGACTGAGTCCCAGACCAAGTCTAAATTAAGTCAGAGTCCAAGACTAGACTCCAAGCACCCTTGAAACCAAGACAGACCAGTTCAAATGTGCCTGACTCCGCAACCAAAACCTTAAAAAAGTGGTCTCGAGACCAGTCTTAAGACAAGACCAGTCTTCAGTACTACTACACTAACGTTTTAATATTGCTTGTGTCAGTTTCTGGATTGTAGACTGAGATCTATTTTACTTTTTCCATCTTGTACCACAGAGATTTCCATAACGAGTGTCTAAAGTGTTCTGTTTATCTCTCTTCAGGCGTGGGCTCTTTCCTGCTGTACTCAGTTCACGAGGGGATTCGAGGCATCCCTCTGGACCCTGCTGACAAGTCCGACGCTCTGGTGCCAGTGTCGGGCACTTCTCTGGCTGTGGGCATCGACTTCCACGCTGGTAATTGCTCACTTCATGGTTTTAGAGACAAGATAACTAATACAAACCATACATACACTAACAATTCATTTATCAAAAGGTTTCATCTACATTTTTGTTGAAAACGTATTTCCTCCCTTAGACAACGACACGATTTACTGGGTGGACATGGGCCTGAGCACCATCAGCAGAGCCAAACGGGACCAGACATGGAGAGAGGATGTAGTGACCAACGGCATCGGCCGAGTGGAGGGCATCGCTGTGGATTGGATCGCAGGTAGGACTGGGCAGAATCATATTATACATTATATACCATGATAAATACAGCTATTAATTTGAACAATTTTAGTCAACTTTTAAAACTGAGGTGATATGATGTACAGTTAGGCAATGATCCTTTCACCAGTGCACAAAATTAGCTCTCTAATATTGAATTTACGATTGCATTAGACATGTTTTTGGAGGCTGATGATAAGGTTAGACTAGGTTTATTAGTAATATTCTGCATTAGAGTTTTTGTATAAAGATTTTTCTACATTAACGCTGACTATGGCTCGTCTGGAAACTATAAAAGAATGGAATGTTTTGCTCTCTTTTCTCTGACAGGAAACATTTACTGGACGGACCAGGGCTTTGATGTGATAGAAGTGGCTCGACTGAACGGTTCCTTCAGATACGTGGTGATTTCTCAGGGTCTGGACAAACCTCGAGCCATCACTGTGCACCCGGAGAAAGGGCAAGTCTTAAAATGTCTGAGTAATCTTGTATTGTTCTGCAGCTGATGTTCAAGTGCTGAGAAAAAGTTGTGTTTTCACCTACCACCTTTCCCCTGCCCACTCGTTTGTGATCCTCCTTTGACCTCCTATTATTGACTCTCCTGTGTGGGTGTTTTTGGACAGGTACCTGTTCTGGACGGAGTGGGGGCAGTATCCCAGGATCGAGCGCTCTCGTCTGGACGGATCTCAGCGAGCCGTCCTGGTTAATGTCAGTATCAGCTGGCCCAACGGCATCTCCATCGACTATGAGGTAACATGTTTACTTTACCTGTTCTATTTATATCTAATACCACTTCTGTACTCTGGATAGACTTTAGTTCTCTATAAGCTTGTATACAGTAGCAGAGATGGGCAATTGTTTTTCCGTAGGACTGTATTCAGATCCAGAAAGTGGGGAACGGCCACATCGCGATTACTGATCTAGCATTATTACAAGCACATTTCTGTAAAAAAAAGTATATTTAAAATGTAATTTTGTGATACTGATTAAGTGCAGAGACATTTTTTTAATTGATTAGAAAATATAAGAAATAAAGAAATAAGACCAACACTTTGTTGTGTCAAAACATGGCAGGGATCTGATTATAAGAGGTCTAGGACCACATTTGACCCCTGGCCACAGTTGCCTAGGTCTTCTGTATAGAATACAATTTGGAAACTTGCTATTCACGATAATCTTGGATCTACAGCTATAGGTCTCTTAAATATACATTGCCTTTTGTTATGTAAAACAATACAATTACAACAAAATTGTTGCAGATAAATAATTATTTCCACAAAAAAAGAATATATCTGAATGATATTATTAACAAATTTGTGTTTTTCTTTATTTATTATATTCTTTATGCTGTTGTTCTAAAATTAGACAATAAATATTTTACAGTGCCCTGTTTGACTTTTTTGACCAAAAATAGACTTGAGTTGTTTTTGCATGTTTTTGTCATTTAGATGTATTTGTTGCTCTAAATAATAACAATCTGAGTCTTACTTACTAGTTTAGCAGGCTTGCATGGTCACAAAATGGACTATTATTTGTGTAAGAGGAGGCCATCTCCTGTTTCCATAGAAAAACTGTCAATTTACCTTTTTTTCCACACTATGGCTTAAAACGCATTTATACCCATTCAGAAAGTATGCTTTTAACTTTAGATTTCTACTGAATTTTGTAGGTGACTTTTCGCCTCCAAAAATATATTATTTTAATTTGAGCAAAACAAAAGTATTATACCATGTTTTGTAAATAATATCTAATGCAGTGTTTATAATGTTATATAACTCGTTTGCTTCCTTGTCTTGTGCAGGACGGCCTGTTGTACTGGTGCGACGCTCGCACAGATAAGATCGAGCGCATAAATCTGGAGACTGGAGAAAACAGAGAAGTGGTTTTATCCAACAACAACATGGACATGTTTTCTGTGTCTGTGTTTGAGGGATTTATCTACTGGAGCGACAGGTCAGACACCCCCTGAGTAAATGTACATGACCGATACAAGCTTTATTTAGCTGAATATGTGATTATTTTTTTCTTAAATTTTTTGAAGATTTGTAAATACACAAAAGAAGGAAAGTAAATTTCTAAGAGCTTTTCACTCTTTCACTGACAGACCTTTTCTCACTTTGCACTCCCTCTCCTGCCAGTGACTTTTATATTGGCTCCACCTAAGCTTTTTAAGTTAAAACAGAAAGTAATTTTGATTTTGGATGTTTCTAAGTTCGTCTTTGTTCTGTGGTGATGCAGGACTCACGCAAACGGCTCGATAAAACGAGGAAGCAAAGACAACGCCACAGACTCAGTGTCTCTGAGGACCGGCATCGGAGTCCAGCTCAAAGACATCAAGGTTTTCAACAAGGCCCGGCAGCAGGGTAAGACGAGGCTACAACTATTCTGACACTTTTACTCATGATGTATTTATTTTAATTATAAAGAACATTTTACAGATTACAGTGTGAAATTACAAACACGTTGGCAACACATTTTGCAGATAAAAAAAAATCAACAAAGTGCTTTGCAAATAAAGTAAAACAAGAAACACACAGAAAATGTAGGTTTAGATTCCTGTTTGCTGCAGCTACAACATCGGCGCCACCAACAGGTCCTTTTGGAAAAGAAAATACAGCTGCAAACATACACACATTAACATTACAGAACATAAACATGACACAGTACTCACGTTTCTGGTAAGATCCATTCATTTCCAAATAGAGTTTAAAATGCCTTTGACAGGTTAAACTACTTATTTCACAAGACGTAGTTAGGATCATTAAATATAAGATTTTACATTTTTCAAGTTTCCTTCAAGCTTGGCCATTTTTTAGCATTAAGAATTTACTTCCTGCTCATAAACAATGAAATCATGCTAGGTAGTTGCCTGGCAACCATTGGGCCAAAACCCTTTTTTTTTTTTTTTACTTGAGTAATACAAGTACGCTAGAACTCGCTTTTTTGATAAAGGTGTGTTTACAGAGCCATAAAAATCTTTCAAAAAAAAAGTCTTCAAAGAAATTTTGGAAATGTCTTTGTCTTCCTAGTGTGATGTCATCAGTTGAAATCTCTGCTCTACTTCCTGTTATTTTCAACATATTTTCTAAATTTTCTTCACAAACTTGTGATAGCATTTACATTTACATGAGGTGTTAAACTACCAAGTTAAAGGAAATTAGAAAAACGTAAAAACGTAAAAACCTGAGTTTTAAGTCTGTAAAGCCAAAGTCCAATAGCAGAGGGAATTGACTCATCTAGCAGGACAAGGACAGGCTAATCTTGGAGATTAAGGTGGGGAGGTTGTCCAGAAGGAGGAAGGGGTCCAGGTGCTTAATATTAGGGACCATCAGTGGTCCAACCGAAAAAAAAAAAATTAGGATGAAAGGGAGATTGCTGCGTTTATGATTTATGTTACAGACTTTTCGCATTTGTTTGACCTAAACTAAGAAATTTAAAAAACATTGTCAGCACTTATATGTTGGACCGGCATATATCATCCACATATATAGTATCAAAACGTGTCAGCATTGCCCATGCTTATTTTGTACATTATTTCCCTCACGTTGCCTCCTCAATGTCTTATATTTTTGTCCACAGGTAAAACGTGTGCAAGTTCAATAACGGCGGGTGTCACCAGCTGTGCCTTTACCGCGGCAACGGAGCCCGGACGTGCGCCTGCGCTCACGGCATGTTAGCGGAGGACGGACAGAGCTGCAGCGATTACGACGGTTACCTGCTGTACTCCGAGCGCACCATCCTGAAGAGCGTTCACCTGTCCGACGAAAACAACCTCAACGCGCCCATAAAGCCCTTCGAAGACCCGGACCACATGAAGAACGTCATCGCGCTCACGTTCGACTACAGAGGCGGAGGAGGGAAAGGCGCCAATCGAATATTCTTCAGCGATATTCACTTCGGGAACATACAGCAGATCAGCGACGACGGATCGGACCGAAAGACTGTGGTGGAGAGTGAGTACCGTTTGATTTTAAACATATGTGGTTTTATTTGTGTAGCGTCTTTGTCAAACATGGGTCACAAATAGGGCCAACATGGTGATCAAAATCAAATCGTGAGCTCATCCCTGTGACAATCTGCTTTTTTGATGAAATCGTCATATCATGATTTCCTATATATCTATTTAATGCAATGCATCTGTCTGTTCAAATACAGATTATTTTTTTCAAAGTAAGCTTCTCTTAGCCTCAGAGTTGCCAAGTCCACTTCTTTATAGCAACTTTGGACTTCTTTTTTCAAATTCTCTTATAAATTTAAACCATAAGATTTGTGTTTTCTGGGCTGCACTATCGAGTCATAAAAGTAACTTTTCAAGTCCGGTTAGTTTGTGTTTGAAACATGAGTTTTTAACATATTTATGTTAGAAATAGTTAAAAGTTTTTTTGCGGAGACATACTGTTCAAATTATTTGATCATTTTATTAACATTTTATTCAAGTGCTAAAATTGCTTGTTTTGGGTTTATTTTCAAAAGCTTTGTCGCTGGTTTCTTTCTGAAACTTTGGCAACACTGGTCAGGCTTTCACAGCTGGATTTAGCTAGTGAAAATGAAGAAGGAACTTTCTGAAAAAGGAAATAACTGCATTTACCTCACAGACAAATGACAATAACCATTAAATCGTGATCTGACTCTACATAAATTATGATATACATTTCTTGCCCTATTGCCCAGGCCTAGACACAAAGAGCTTCAGAACTAGAAAATGATTGAAACAGTCTTTTCGTTTAATGTGATATTCTTTATAACTGCTTCTTGAAGTGTACAAAAGCACAGAAATGTCTTAAATATTTTGTGGCAGAATTTGCACAAATGCACAATTTATGATGCAAAAGGGCTGTTGTGAGTGAACAAGGCATTAGAATTTAGTTACTTTCAGACATAGGGACACACATAGAGGCTTTTGTCTCCCTTCTGCATTGTTCTGTGATTTGGTCCTTTTGTTGTTCATAATTTAGTCTTGTGAAGCAATGGAGATGTTCATAAGACACATCCAATCTTCTCTCACCTCTAACTTGCATCAAATGAGATGTAAAAGCTCAGGAGGAGCCTCTATATTAGAGGTCTTGTTGCAATTTTCTTCTTCTGTGTTGGCCAGTTCTTTAACTGACTTTTAGCGCCATCTCAAGCAGGGAGACATATGAATGTAGTGACAGTCATTATTTTTGGGACGAATGTAACAGTACATGTAACATGTACAACACTAGTTTACTGGATGTAAACTAGTGTTGTTACCTGCTCGCTCAGACTAAACACTTGCTCGCTCAGACTAAACACTTTACTGAACTCTTATTGAATCTTGGGTTAAAGTGATTAGTCTTTGATTGGTCTTTGATTGTCTGTAGTAAGTAAGCTTTATTTGTATAGCGCTTTTTCACAGACAGAGTCACAAAGAGCTTCACAGTGAGCTTCCCCACACAATACAACCTCGGGGCAGCTTAGCAGAAATGATTCACCTAAACACCTACTGGCGCCACGATCTCCGACTATCACCAAGCTTTTTCTAACCATGAACAAACCTGTATCTGTTTTCCTAAAAATCAAAAAATGTCTATTGCCACAGTGGCCTTGAGGCTGAGGGAGCGAATCATCACTTCTACAATTTGACTGCATTATTAAACATCTTCTGCTCTTGAATTCACGCCCTATATAATTGCACATTGTCATTTCTTGCTTCACTTACTGCTTAATTTAATCACAAATAATTTTTATTCTAACATAAAACACGCTTTGTTCATCTCCGAGTCTGCTCTTTCAGTCTCCACACAGACTCTGGTTTATTGGTCTTGCCTGTTTTATTTGGAGATTCAGACACTATTTCACCGCCGTTTTAATAGAAGACGATATTGTGCATTACATTCAGAATATTGATTTTGCTGCTGTGCCCATAAATTCCCTGTGCAGCGGCTCTATAAAAGCCGTCCTGCAGACTCCAGTCTTATTGTCTATTCTGTTTGTGTTTGTTCAATGCCAACGTCGGCGTCTGGGTCTTTGTCAACACAACAGAACCTTGGTTAAAAAAACACGAGGCACAGGTGCTTTATCATCCAGCAACCAAAGTCTGATGGGAAAGATTCAGTTTGGAAGTTTAAGCAAAGTAAAATGGCCTTGTTTTAACTGGTTCTGTGCACAGATAATAGAATAATGTGACACTGCATGATACAATATTGATTTTGTGGCTGCTTTATCAAAATATATCTCTGAGCTGTTTTGGTGTTCCTTAACCCAGCGCTCCCCAACCCTTTTTCTTGTAACGACTGGTAAAGTCTAAATTTTCTTATCCAAAGACAGGTCGAGGTTGAGTAGCGCCAATAACAATAGCGTAAAAGGCATACATACATCTAAATTCTGGTCATATTTTTAGCTTTTATTAGTTGTTCGTATGTATTGATTTGCTGTTTATTGGGTGAAGTTGCTTTATATTTTCATAGTAAAGCACAAGAAAATAGAGATGAACTATAAAGAAAAACACAATACATTTAAAAAGATCCTCAGGGGCCCAGTAGCAGATGATTCGTGGTCGGTTTTAGGCCCCCGGTGGTTGGTTACCCCTGTTATAACTAATTATTACTTCACAACAAAGGAATACAATTGAGGTATTTATTGATGATGCATTAACAGATAAAATGACACACACACTTATAGATAATAATGCATTTGATTTATACAGTGCTTTTTCAAGACTCCCAAAGACGTTACATTATTCATAATCCATTCATTCTATACTGGGTAGTGGTAAACTACTATTGCAGTCACAGCTGCCCTAGGGCAAACCGACGGAAGCAAGGCTGCCATTTTGTGCCATTGGCTCCTCCGACCACCACCAACCATTCACATTCACTACCAGATCCAGACTAGGCAGTGTAGGTGAAGTGTTTTACCTAAGGACACAGTTTCTAATCTGTTCACCCTACTGTGGCACCTGAGGTTCCTCCAGCGGTCTCCCATCCAAGTACTGCCCAGGCCCAACCTGCTTAGCTTCTGAGATCTGACTGAATCAGGCTTTGGCAAGCTGGTGTGCTACATATGAAGATGTCTTCAGCAGGAGGACACATGAGATGTGGGTGGAAGAATAACGTCGATTGAGTTGAGACAAGAAGTGTAGTTAGGACAGGACAAGGTAAAGGCTTCTGGGTAATTGGAGGTGTAGCTGATGAGGTGAGCGAGGTGAGGTTTGCTGGTGAGAAAGTCCATGTGGCTCTGCTCCTGATCCTAAGTCAATCATTATTGCAGCTGCACTTTTGTTGCAAATGTGTTTATGCAAAACATTCAAAGTTTTGATATTTGAAATTGGTTTATTCCATATTAAACATCTTAAATCTGCAGAGTCAGTGCTGATCCAGTTGGCCTTTTGCTGTAACTTTTCCATAGGACTTTTACTTAAAACTAATTTTATAGAGGGATTTTTCAACACGAGCGATACACATGCACTCGACCTGCAGAAAGAATCGAAAAAGCACCGTTATCAGCCAACTACAAAGTTTATCTCTGGTGAAAACAAAAGTTATACTGCTAATTCAACATTTGTGAATGAAATTTGACTCTACGACCAATAAAAACTCCAAGAAAAACACTGTCTCAAGTTTCAGGAGACAGACGCCTGTCAGACCGGTTCATAACTAATCCAAGCAGCTAGCTCTGGTCCTGGTTTTTTTTGTTTTATTCAAAGAAGTTTCCCCGGCTAACCAGACGGTGAGCGTTTCTTTCTGCATAAAGAATGTGCAGTTGGGCGGAAAGTGACATCGACTGTTAATCACTCTATACCTTCAGCTTTTGAACATGCCCAATGTTCTATCTTTCAGGTCCTTAGTGATCGGTGTTTTAAGAAAAATAGACCGGGTCCATTAAGTTTGTGCAGATCAATTAACAAAGAAAATCTTTTGCTAAAGTAGAACAAAGGACCATTTTTGACTCAACAAGCATGCTTCTGAGAAATCCTGGCTCTTTTGGGTGTATTTACACACGGAGCTGTGTGAGAAGCATTACAGCTGAACGTACTTTGTTCTGTTTTAAATGTGTGTTTAGTTCTAAAACAATATTGTTAAAACTGGGGTATTATTATAATATAGTGATTGCCAACCCAACTTTTAACCCAAAGTTGTTGCTAAATTTAATCAAAACAAAGTCAGAATTAGTATTTGATATTTTGGTATTTGACATTTTGTTGGCTGAGTCCAAATGAGATGATGCTACTTAATGCTAGCTAACAATATATTTACATTGACTGAAGTTACGACAAAATGACCACTATGTTTTAATTTGAATTAGGAGTTTATATTGCTGGTTTGCTACATTTGTTGAAGTCTTTGTCATCACAAGTGATTGCTGCACTAGTTGTACTTTTCCACCTCTGCGTTTACACCACATTTGTTAGCTCTCGTTGTAAATCTGCTCGCTTGATATCACGTTTATATAAAAGTAGATCCACGTGTTTGGAGGATCTTACTCAGAAGAAGAGGAGCAGCGTGAGTCAGACGTTTATCTCCACATAACAAAACACAGGTGCTCTGTTAATGTTCACCTCTCTCTTTGCTTTGAAGCCGTTTTACAAGGAAGGCTCTGCTCTCTGGGTCAGTAATAGAAATGTCCCACATACTGTAAAATCCGCCTCAGTCTTTCACCTTTTACTTCACTCTTTAAATCAGTGTGAGCTGTTTCTAGCTGTAAAAAAGTGCATAGAGCAGTAAAATGTATGTGTTTTAGAGTCTTTAGTAGGGCTGCACACGCGCATTTTTACGGATGCATTCAGCAAATCACAAAGATTGCAATTTTTGAGATATTATAATTTCACAGACTACAAAACATCATTTGATTTTTTGCAGTTAGATCTATGTAAACATGTTCCAAAACAGATATAATTCTCTTAGTGTGGTGTTGAGTTTGTCGCTTCATTTGACGATTCATAGTCTGTTCGTCCATGGGAGAGGACTTCTCCTTTGTTAAGGTTTATTAGAACACTGAACAGTTACATTAAGCATAATGGCAGAGATGCTTGTACCAGATTCCAACTTTACAGCTCATTTCCATCTGTAGGAGGAGTAGAGAGGATGAGCTCCTGAATATGTTTTTAGTGGTAGGAGAAACAGGAGGACCTGGAGGAAAATTCATGCAGATCAAGAAGAACTCCACTGAGTAAGACTTGTAAGATGACATTGCATAGAGCTGTAAAACTAGGAGTCTCCACCTAATGTTCGCAGCATATTAAAGTTGTCATTTTATAGAGGGATTTTCGGTCTACGTCATTTTCCGCCCTACTGTGCATGCTTTATGCAGAAAGAGCCACTCTCTATCTGATTAGCTGGGGAAACTTCTTTGAATAAAACAACGAAACGGGAGGAGTGCAGCTGTTTCAATCATGTATGAAGTGGTCGGACAGACATCTGTCAGCTGGAGACAGTGTTTTTTTGTTTTTCTCTCAGTTTTTTCACTTTCAAGGGGTGTTGGGTCGAATTTCATTTACAAATGTTGAATTAGCAGCAGAACTTTTGTTTTCGATGTGTTGTAGTTAGCTGACAACAGCCTTAGCTCGAGTTGTTTCTCCAGCTTTGTCAATGAACGGCAGCTCTTTCTGCAGGTTGGGTGCGCACGCATCGCCTATGTTGATAAACAAAAAATCCTTCTATTAAAATAGTATTTTAGATTTATATAGTGCTGACATCCAAAGTTTATTCACTTTACTCACAGATTTTCATTCGATAGTAAGCTACTAATGATGTTTGCACCTTC
Organism: Mugilogobius chulae; assembly: GCA_038363315.1. Taxonomy (NCBI): domain Eukaryota; kingdom Metazoa; phylum Chordata; class Actinopteri; order Gobiiformes; family Gobiidae; genus Mugilogobius; species Mugilogobius chulae. The sequence goes on along the minus strand of CM076402.1, from coordinate 18,517,759 downwards.
AGAATCAGACCACCACCAACTCTTCACACACACAGCGGATCCATACTTGACAGTGTGGGTGAAGTGTCATGCTTAAGGACACAACAATGAGTTTCTCCTCTAGCCTTCCCACTGTGACTCCTGAACTTCCAGCTGTCTCCCATCCATGTATTGCCCAGGCTCGAACTGCTTAGTTTCTGAGATCTGACAAGATCAGGCACTGACACGATGGTATGACCAGAGTGTTATGGTATGTGGGTTTTTGAGTCTGCATAATCAAAATCAAATCGATATTGCAATTTTAACTTATGCAATTAGCAAGTCACAAAGACTGCAGTTTTTGAACTTTTGAATTATCATTTCTTTCACAGACTGCAAAATATTATGGAATTTTCCGCATAAAAATGTTCAGATCCTGAAATTTAGATTTGTGCAAACTTGCTTCAAATGACTTGACATAATGAACATGATTATATTTACGATATCTCTAAACATTTTGTTAAATTTGACCGAATTTGGCTGTTTATAATTGTCTTTTGTCCAGTAAAGGTAATTCTAAAAATGTTACCTAGCAACTAGTAAAATGGGCAAACTTTTAACAATTTAAACGAACAATAATATCTAGTATGACTTAAATTTGATTGTTTAAACACCCAAGTAACTGTCAGTTGTGTGTAAAATGTCTTTGCATTTTGGTGTGTTTTGACCACAAGTGGAGCAATTCTGTTTTAGAACTCAAATTACTTCCTGTAATTTTCAAACTTTATTTGTTAATTTTTTCATAATTTGCAATTCAACTGCATTTCAATTCAAAAGACAAAATGAGAAAAAGGTGATAATCTGTTAGATCGGCTTTAACGTAATCTCTCTCTAATTTCAATGGCTAATTTCAGGTATCGCAAATACCAATCAAGCAGCCGCCATTGCGACCACTCCATTGTCCTCTGGTCTTTTCCTCTTGAACAGTTTCACCAGGTCCTCTCTGAACTTCTGCGACATGAGGACGTACAGAATGGGGTTGACCACCGTCGAGGAGGTGGCCATGAGTCTCGCGAACACGGAAAACGGTCCGTATCGCGGCGAAGTTCCCGTAGCTCCCGAAGTCTCCACCGCCACCAGGGCTAGCGTCATTCCGTACGAAGGCAACCAGCAAACCGTGAACGCCAGAACCAACATGGCCGACGTTTGGGTGACTTTGCTTTGGTAACGTTCGACTTGCGGAGCTCTGGCTTGATGCCTCGTCACCCACAGAAACATGTAGATTCCGCTATATGCTACTGCGATTGTAAACAGCGGCAGTAAGAAAGCTACGACGAAGTGAGTTAATCCGTAGATCATTTGTCCTCTGTGGGATAAGAAGGAGAAGCAAATCAAAGCATCCGGAGCGCGTCTGGGAGTTCCTACAGATCGGAAAACTAGTTGAGGTGCAGCTAATCCACAAGCGGGAATCCAAAGAAGACAAACGACTAAAGATACACGCTTTGGGGATAGTAGAAAGTAAGCTTTTGCCGGCTTGACGACAGTGAGATAGCGAGAAACTGCTAAAGCTGCGAGCGTAAAGACGGAAGCAGAGGAGCAGGCTGATCCGAGAAAGCCGACCAAGCGGCACATGACGTCTCCGAACGGCCAGTGTTGTAGAGCCATGGCCGTGGTGTGAAACGGGAGCATGGAGAGGAGCAGGAGGTCTGCAGCGCTAAGGGCCAGGAGCAAGATGTCCGTCCCAGTTCCGGTAACAGAGTTCTGGGGAGAGGATCCGGGAGAAGCTGCTCTACGTCTGCCGCACAGGATCACCACCACCATGCTGTGTCCGCTCACGCCCAGAAGCAGAATCAGGATGTCCAGGATGGGCACCAGGACCCGCTCTACATCCCCCAGACCGGAGTCGGAGCAGTTTACGTCCCCAGAGGAGTTACACTGGAGCATTTTACTCACTCAGGAGAAAGAGGAGTGTGGAGGACATGCTGCAGCTGCTGTGGAGAGAGAGAAAGAAGTTAGCGTCAATAGACACTGTTGGCATTAGAAACGTGTCAACAGTGCATACATTTTCATAGAAAATAAGAAGATTTATCACTCACTGATCAACAACTACAAATGCAAACGTGAACTTAAGGAAATATATTGTGCCAAGTACAGATCCCAAAGACATGGAGATAAAGTAATCCAATGGCTCAAATATTTTCAACAATACTAACAGTATCTGCGACTAAAAGAAATTTCGTTTTTAAACAAATAATAAGCAATTTGTTGCATTCCAATGCATTTTAGAGGTTTATTTCCATAGGCAAATGTTTCATTCTGGCCTATATGGCTTCTCTTTTGCACTCTGGACAGAGCTAGACTGCAGTGTATTATGGGACCTGTAGTCCTTATTGTTACAATCTTTTACCTAATAATCAGAAATCATCTCAGGGGGCCACATTTGGCCCCCAGGCCACATGTTTGACACCCCTGAATTAGAAAGTTAAAACCATACTTTGAGACACTGTGAGAATAAATACATTTTATGCCATGATATGAAAAATACTAAAGCAACTGCTTTAGTATTTTTATGAGTGGTCCCTCCTCCAGGCCAAATTGTGCAGGCAAGCTCACTCAAAATAAAGACACAAGTTGTTATCATTTATTCAGTCTAACAAAGACATCTAAAGCTACGACCTGCTACGACCTCTCTGCGAACGATTTTTTTCTAATTTCTTACGTCATTCTTGAGGCGTTGTTACGAAAAAACAGCGCTCGTAGCTCGTTTGTAAGTTCGTAGACAGGTCTATGGTCGTGTTAAAGATTTTCTACGACCAGTCTACGAACGCAGAGACTAAAGCCTGTGTAATATGCCTGAGCGGAAGAGTCAAAGTGGAGAGAGACGCGCTCTGGAGACTCCGCATCTCTTGAGGCGCAGTTTAGCCTGTACGAGGGATCTGTATGAAAGCCCACGGGCCTGGAGCACGTGACGGAAACGCAGCTATAGCTTTAAACACGGAAAGGAACGGACAAGGAGCGCACGGAGGGGACCGGACAAGGCGCACGGAGACAGGCGGAGCGCGCAGGGGGGCGGACCCAGAGCGCGGGGACCAGACCCGGAGCGTGAAGGGATGAGATCGCTTGAAACACGGCCGGACCGGACCAGGAGCGCACGGAGAGGAACGGACCCGGTGCGTGCAGGAATATCGCTTGAAACACGGCCAGACCGGACCAGGAGCGCGCGGAGAGGAACGGACCCGGAGCGTGCAGGGATCGCTTGAAACACGGCCAGACCGGACCAGGAGCGCGCGGAGAGGAACGGACCCGGAGCGTGCAGGGATAAGATCGCTTGAAACACGGCCAGACCGGACCAGGAGCGCGCGGGGAAAACGCAAATCGCCTGGAGATGGACACAACCACGGGGAGAACAGCTGTAACAGACGTAGACATTTGGACAACTTCTGCTCGCTGGCGGTGGAATATTGTTTCTTGGAAGTGCTTCAAACTTTTTATATGAACACAATGATGTCAGTGGATTAGTCTTCAGCATCCGTCTTCGCTTTGGGAGTTTTGGCGTCTCCTCTACAATACACAGGTAAGAAACAAAGCGGTTTTGATGTTTTTACGGAGGTTTGACTTTGTGAGTTTGTTGTGTTTCGAGTGAGAGAGACAAACGAGAGAACAGATTTCAGACAAAGCCTACAGAATATAGCTATTCATAAGCATATTTGTGTTTTGCTGGTGTGCAATTAGGTTATTTCTATTCCGGTACGGTTTACGAAAGGTTTAATAGCTAGAAACAACTTGATAAAGGCTTGAGTTGGACGCAGGGACATCGCGCAGCTCCCGTGCGACACAAAATATATGTAGGATTACCGTAAAGACGCATTAAACAAGCTTTAAGACACACGCAAGGATGCCGTACGGCTTCACTTCCCCAAGAATGTCGTGAGTTGTTGGTGAGAGCTGAAAGTCTGCCGTAAGAAGACTGTAGGAAAACAGTTACCACTCCACGAGCCACGTACGAACTCCAGATTTCGTACGACCTGTAAGATTCGTACGACCATTTTATTCGTACGGGTCATTGTGACCGTAGCTTAAATGGCAAAAACATGCTTATTCAAGTTTATTTTTAGCCAAGAAGTTACACAGTGTTCCTTTAACATAGGACTTGTCCCCCACACTGGACACGCCCACAAATATGACTCTCTGACTGTATCTGTGTGTGAGTGCTCAAGTGGAGATAAGACGTATCTGGGAGAGGCTCTTCAGCTTGTGGTCTGTAGCACTGTGGAGATTATTGTACTTCTGATATTGTTGAAAGTACTGTTAAGTAAGGCCGGAGATGTCATGTCAGATGTTCAGGTATTTGGAGGAGAGAAGTTTGATTGTTTTTTTTGTTAAATGGCAGAAATAATTTAATTTTATCTTACAGAAATTATTTCCAAAAGCCATTTTTTAAATTTGTTTTTAAAATGGCTGAATTAGGTTGAATTGAAAAAAATCAAGAACAATCAAGAGGGATAAAAATGGTGATTTATTTGTTTCCCAAATTGCCCAGCTCTCCAGTTAAGTCTGGCTTACGTTACAGTGCAGTGATCAGATTAATGTTACATTATAAACCTGATGTCAACTATTGTTCTAAAATACATACTGCATATAGTTTATTTGCTACTTTGGACAACTTGTGGACAAATGAGGATTACATCGGAAAAATGTAAATCACTGTTATGAAGACTGTACTGATTTTTTTTATTATTTTTTTTAAAACATTAACTTAGCTATAACTTCAGTTAAAGTTGGAGTAACTAACTCTTAGTTGTAAATTAGTAAATGTTGTGTTTTATACTGTGTCAAAGGATTTATAAAAAGAAGTAAGATTGAAAGCCTAAATCATGTTTGCAGTGAAAACAAACATAATATTGGCAGATGGGACTGATACCGATCTGATACAGCAAAATGTCATAGACTGGCATCGATACTTGATCCCATTATTGGATCGGTCCATTACTAATGTTAACCCTCAAATTCTAAATCAATAATTGACACAGGTCAAAGGAGAAGAACATATACTCAACTATTGGTTCTGGACAATACATTTTGTCTAGCTAGAAAATCTTTGGATTTGTATTTACAAAAGTAAAATACTGTAAGTCTTGAACAGGCTCAAGTTTGTAAATGTTGCCTCAAAAATCAAACAGGAAGTTGAAGCCTATGGTTCCAAATTTAGCTGGAGACAGAATTTGCAAGCTTTGTAATTACTGACTGGGTACAAAAATAAAATTTAGTGCCATTATTCAACCCTAAAGACGTGAACCTTGTTTACTAACATTACTCAACAGCACAGCAAGTTTGTGGAGCTATTCTATGCAAAACAACAAGATTCACCTTTAAATTCCATTCATTGCTTGGTCCCGATTGGAAAAGTTAAAACTTCTGTATGATAACTTTTCTGTTTTGGGAGATGAATAAACTTTTTTTAACCCCTAGCCTTTTGCATTACTGATACATTTCCGTGTCTCCCCCACTTGACCTGAGGGCGCTCATGGAGGCAGCTGTCCAAGCAGAGAAGCCCAGACTTCCATATTCCACACTCACCTCTTGCTACTTTTCCGGGAAAATTCCCAGTTCCCAGGCCAATCGAGAGACATAGACCCTCCAGCATGTCCTGAGCATTCTCAGGAGAACGTGCCCTCCATTCAGTATTCAATAAATAGTATTCATAAAAAATAAATCACCTCAGCAACTTCTGGTTTGAACACTTACATTTTAGTTTAGAATTAATAAGTTTTTGATGTTCATACATTTTTTTTGTGTGATTCAGTTCTTATCAAGTATGTTTTTTGTTTTAATATTTGATGCACATTTAGGTTTTAGATGGTCAAAAATAAACATAACTCATTAATGAAACCTCATTTTCCTGTTTAGATAGTAATTGCTGCTTGTAATTACTTTGTTCACATAAAACAAGGGAGTTGTCCTATCTGCCATAAAGTAATTTCATTTATCGTTTCTCATTGTACTTTTTGTAACAATATATTTCTTTATAGACCACATTTAGAAGTGCTTAAATGAAATTACTCTGAGCTCTGACTGAACTTGTTTATGTTATCAATAAAGTCAGAACTTTCCAATCAGAGCGACATATTTCTCATCACAAGTTTTCAATAATGTCATTTGTACCAGTTTCATACAGTCTGTCCACAGTTAAAGTGTTGATGAAAGACTCATGCAAATTAAAATAGTGTTTTATTATAAAATGTAGCTCATCTTATCAGTTCTTATATTTGCTCTAATAACACTGTCTCTCGTTTAACTACTTTATATTTGAGTGTTACACAAACTTAATTACTTTAAGCCTAATGTCGCCAGTCACGCTGCTTCCTTTGCTACTGCAAACATAAAACAATAGTTCATGTTGTAAAAGTGCAGATAGCACGAGCCTCTGGGATGAATCAAAGGTTATTCAGACACGGAAATACCTGCACAGATTCACATTTACACCATAAGCACACACATGTTTACCTGTCTGAGACTTCTGCTGCTTTTGTCCTGGTTTGATCCTGTTTAAATTGTTGAGTGTAGTTAAGGTTGGTCAAGTTCTAGGTCTGTTTTAGTCCAGGGCAGTCTTTAGTCTCTAAAGAACAAAATCCTTTTAAGTGACAAAATAGATTATAAATATATGTCTTGTACAGTTTTAACTGACAGAGACTAGTTATCGATCTTTCAATACAAAAACCTCAACCAAATAATCAATGATTCGATATTACAGATTTTTAATTTTTCCATTTTTTATCTATTGTCTAGACCAGGGCTGAGCAATTATTTTTCCCAAGGGCCATATTTAAACCGGTACAAGTGGTGGAGTGCCAGAACGCAGTCATAGGTGTAACAATTTATTATTACAGCCCATTTTTGTAAATCGCAAGGTTTTTAATCTACTTTTTTCTGTTATTTTTTGTGATATTTAGGACAACAAGCAAAGATACATGCTCCATAGCCAAGGCAATTGCAATAAAGACATACAGGTATAAAGACTTATTCTCAAAAATGTGCCAGTGGGTCACATTGAAACAGTCCGAGGGCCGCTTCTGGCCCTCGGGCCGCAGTTTGCCCAGGTCTGGTCTAGACCTAAGTGTAGCTAAATACAGCCACTCAAAGTAAATATTCTGAATGGCAAATGTGAGTGTCGTTTTGGCTGCATCGAAGCATCTATTATTGCATGTTTTTTAATCTAGAAGTTGTGCAATTATTTACAAATAACGTTTTTTATTTTTTTTTCATTTAACAAATTTCAATTAACAATTACAAAATACGTCTAAAACTGAATAGGTCTAATGTGTGTATTAGACACGGAGGAAGGAACTCTATTCCAAGTTAGTCACAAAGAAGGTTTAGGTGGAATGACTTGATTTGTGTTAATAGTTGATATATTTGGATTGGACAGATAAACTGATGTGCAATTTCTAGTAGTGTTAATAAAAAATGTAATGTAAAAGGACCAGGTTTTTAAATAAACCCCCCAAAAATTACAATATTCGGAAATTAAAAAAAAATAAAAATGACTTAAACAGAACTAGTGGAGAGCAAAACTTCATCTTCAGTCTAAATACATTACAAAAATCTTCTTCTGTCATCCGTTACAGTCGCACACTTGCATAATTCACTCGGTGCAATCACTTTTACTGTTTCTGACTCTAAATTGTGCACTGATTCCTCTGTTAAACTCCTGACTGCAGCTGAATCGTGACAATTGTGCCGTTTCTTTTTACCTCAAAGCAGCCGGCGACTCCTCACTGTTCCTCAATCAGGTCCATTCATGAATCCACGCCGGGGTTTGCCTCCAAATGAGACGATTTTGAGGAAAAACGCTGCAATTGTGGAGTGAACAGTAGTAGCTTTAAACACGTAAACGTCCTGTGAGTGAGAGAGAGACACACACAGAGAGAGAGAGAGAGAGAGAGAGAGCGTGTGTGTAGTGAACTCTGGACTGAAAGCTGATGCTGAGCTGTGATTGGCTGACCTATGCTCAGTGGGCGGGGCTAAAAGAGACAAAACAGACTTTTTCCCATGTGTAGTGTCGAGGCTAAACGGGTAAGAAGTGACCAGACACAGCTTTGGCACTAAACTGATGGATGCATTTTTGAGTGGGCTGTTTGTTAGCAGTTCTCTTTGTGGCAGGGTAAAAGTATTTAATAAATCAAACTTTATTGTTTATGCATTTTCGCACAAAGGTTTTACAGAAGGTCAAAGAAATTACAACAGTCAAAAGCATTACAGTCCCATAACAAACATAAATCATGTTAATACAAATGTGTAGGGCTGCAACTAATGATTACATTGTTAATCAATTAGTCCAGCGATTTTTCTTTTGATTAATCAACAAGTTACATTACATTAGTTACGTTACATTGTTTTAAAGGAGACCTGTTATTACCTATTTAGTAATAGACTTTGGGGTGCACGGTAACAGAGCAGTTAGAGCACTGGTTTCCCATTAAGGAGATTGTGGGTTCAACTCCCAGGTCAGACCATATTTTTTATTTTATTTATTTATTTGGTTTATTTGACAGGGACAGTGTACTTAATCAACATTTCTGTAAATATACCAGAAACCGTTATCAAATAAAACATTTTTTTACATTGGCAAACTGAGTGTGCAATGTTCTTTTTGAATTCTTAATGCATCTGCTCCTACATTTGCACCTCAACAAGAATTTTTGCCGTGCGTTTATTCTTTCTCCTGTGACAAAATTGAACATAGCTCATTACTGAAACTTCATTTTCCTGTTTGGATTGTATTTGCTGCTTTTAATTACTTTGTTCACATAAAAATAAGGGAGTTGTCTTATTGCCATAAAATAATTTCATTTATCGTTTCTCATTGTACTTTTTGAAACAATATTTCTTGATAGACCACATTTACAAGTGCTTAAATGAAATTACTCTGAGCACTGACTGAACTTGTATTATCTTATCAATAAAGTCAGAACTTTCCAATCAGAGCGACATATTTCTCATCACAAGTTTTCAATAATGTTATTTGTACCAGTTTCATCAGTTTTTCAAGTGCAGTTTGCCTAACTACCATGCTGACATCTAGTGTCAATATTCACATTCCGGCCCGTAATAAAACATTTCAAATACGTATAAATCTATCACAATTGATGTGGATTGGTTAACAGTGCTCTCTTAAGTATTCATGTTGTAAAGAATAAATATGATGTTTGTGGACTATAAGTGATAATTAAAATTCCTCTCAATCTTACACAGTGCCCCTTTAAAGTGTTGCTGAAAAACTCATGCAAATTAAAATAGTGTTTTATAATAAAATGTAGCTCATCTTTTTATATTTGCTCTAATAACACTGTGTCTCATCTAACTACTTTATATTTAAGTGTTACACAAACCTAATTACTTTAAGCCTAGTGTCGCCAGTCACGCTGCTTCTTTTGAACATTTTCTTGTTGGATTGACATAATATCGTCTGAATATCATAGCAATGTATGTTTTATTTTTGTCAGTATAACCCAGCCCTACCCACAGACAAAACTTCAGCAGTGTTTTTGATAAAGAAGCAGTTTTAGATTTTTATAGATTAAAATATCCAAACAGTCAATTTTGCATAATATGTGCCCTTTAAACTAAACTAGGGATGCACCAATCCGATACTGGGATCGGATATCGGTGTCGATACAGGGCATTTTGCTGGATCGAGTATCGGCTCCATGATATCAGTTCGGCCGATTTTCTTGTTTAATTTTATTTAGATTAATTTACAGGCTGGTGTTGATCCAGAACATCTCAAATGTTTGACTTGCATGATAAATAGGCGTTAAAGAACACTAAAAGATCAAATGTCTTGTGTTAGAGAAAATAAGCTAATTCAGTCCTTGCGTCAGTATCGGTTGTTATCAGACATCGGCATACTTAAAGCAAAAGTATCGGTATTGGAATTGAAAAAGCTGGATCGGTGCATCCCTAAACTAAACTGTGTCAGTTGTGTCTTTGCATTTTGTTTCTTTTTGACGGCATATGTAAAGGAATTCTGTTTTAGAACTCAAGTTACTTCCTGTAATTTTGACTTTATAAACTTATTTGCCAATTTTTTATTAACCTATTTGCAACCAAAATAAAAACAGAAAGATCTGTCACTGAAGCATTAAAGAGCAGCCGATTATCTCTGCGTGAGTGATAAATCTACTGTGACGATCATTATTGTATTTATCTATCATTAGCCTCTTGAGATGGGCCATTATCTTTGTGTAACTTCTGCATTCCTCTCACTTCTATCCACAACGTGTCATGAGCAGATACGAAGCATCGGGACAAACAGAGCTTCAGAAGCAGCAGAGATAGCAGGCGCTGGGATAAAACACACTGTTGTCACAAACCGCTGATATTTGTCATAAAAATACATCATAATGAGGCGGGTTCAAGAGCAGTAAATCCCCTGGTCACTGATACTGTAAACAGAAGAGGATGTAGAGGACCCCACTCAGGCCTGGAGCTTCTCTCAAAATAAACACATCACAGTAAAACAGGAACTTGGTCTGAGGAAGACAGATCCATGAATAAAGCATCGCAAAGTCAAATTAAAGCACACATATAATCTATGACTTATGTAGATCAGTAACGTGTCGTTCATTGTAAAACACAAAATTGATCTAAAACGGCTTATGTTCTATTCGCACGGCATAATATTTATTTCAGGACCTCATGTAAATGGTACTAATTACAGACGTCATTTGCGTTTCTAGTCTGAATTACCTCCTCTAATTCACCAAACTCGTGTAATTCTAGTCTTGTGTGAATGTGTATGTCTGTGTCTTTAATCCATGAACTGCTTATAAATAAATATACTCTGCAGCCTATTTTGCCTTCAGATTTTAACTAAATTATTATTGCTATTCTCCACAGACCATTCGCAAATGAAAAAAAAAAATTAACCAAGCTACGATAAAATCCGTGACCTAGAAGCACTATCCCATTGTTGTAGCAACACAAGGTCAAGAAGATGTTTGGGGAAAGTTGAGACAGAGCATTGCAAAGTTTGGAAGTAGGGACTTTAAAGAATTAAACGCGAGAGACAACGACTGTTTTATAAGACATTTCATCGTGCTGATGTGATTCTGATCTACAATTAATGTGACCAGAGCCACATACTGCTGTAGCTCAGGTTATTCATGATAAAACAAACCCAAAGACATGAACTGCTCAAGTCATAAATGAAGCAAAAGACAGCTGTCATAAATGAAGACATATCTGCCATTTCTGGAATAAAGTCTGTAAAAGCTAACCTGGCTCACACCAGATGGATCTGTGTTGAACTCTGATTTGAGTTCTCGAACAGTATCCATCTGGAACTTGACTCGCTGAAAGCGTTTGGGAAAAGGTTGGATGTTTAGTGAAATACTTCGAGCAGATTGGATGTGGGGAGTATCGTATTTGTGCTTAACCAATCACAGCAACAACTCGTAATGTCGTATCCAATGTTTGCGTGTCACACACAATGCTCTTTTTTGAATTGCGGATAAATCCGCATCAAAAGCAGCAGAAAGATGTACATCCACGGGAGCCGTCATTATTGTTTAACTTGAAAAACGACGCTGACCCAGGGATTCCCTGTTCAAAGTGGTAGAACTGATAAGCTCTGCCTCTGGAGAATCAGCATTCCAGTTTCATGCAGCTAAAATCTGGAATAATTTGCCAGAGATTGTGAGACGGGCCTCTTCTTTGGCTGTTTTTAAGTCCGGGCTCAAAACGGTCCTTTTAAAACGTGCTTTTGATTGAAATATTTTATTATTGTTTTACTGTTTTATTGTTTTATTGTATTTTATGCATATTTATATTCTGTGTTGTTGTATTTTAATGTTGTAAAGCACTTTGAGTTGCAAAGTGTATGAAAGGTGCTTTATAAATAAATGTATTATTATTATTATTATTATTATTATTATAGAGATAAGTCCCACATCTTCCTACTGTTCTGAAACAGTTTGATCATTTTAGTTAAAAACTCAGCAACTGATCAGGTTTTAGGCTCTATGTGTCATCAGTATTGATTGCCCGCACAAATAGGAAAAAAAAAACGCCTGCTGTCAAACCAATCCCACTGCTGCTTTGAGCCCCTCAGGGACATTTTTATATCGTCTGGATTTTCCAGGCAAACGGGATCAGGCTTTTGACAAGCAGGTACGACCACGTGAGGTTCACTTTCTCTACATAAAAGCAGTAATATTGTGAGACTGAATCAACGTTGTGACCCATGTATTGAGTCTGAAAGCGAATGGTAACAAAACTGAATCTTTCCATCCTTAACTTGTTTGTGCTGTATCACTAGTGTCCCTAAACTCTCCCCTGTGCTCCTCTGCAGACGTGGGCTCGGTGGAGGGCCTGGCGTACCATCGGGCCTGGGACATGTTGTATTGGACCAGCTACACCACCTCCACCATCACACGGCACACGGTGGACCAGAGCCGCTGGGGAGCCGTGGACAGACACACTGTGGTCACCATGTCCGGAGACGACCACCCGCGAGCCTTTGTGCTGGACGAGTGCCAAGGGTGAGACGACTGCAGCTAAAGTCTTTATGATTAATGAGACGAAACGTTAACTGTTATCTGGTTGTGGACATAACTAGATAAAAGCTGTTTTCATATTTATTCCAAAGGGACACTGAGTACTTGTTACTGAGAAATAGTTTTCATTTCCACAAAATTAACACAAACACTCTCTATAGATAATAGCCTGAACTTTTTAACACCGATTAGCAGCACTTTCTTTTTGCTACCAAGTGGTTTCTTCAAGTTGTTTCAGAGCTTAAGATCACGGTTCAGGAAAGATCACAAGATCACATTCTCTGTTTTGATCTTGCCTAAAATTACTTGGATTAAGAATTCGAAGTGTTTCCCTTGCTATTATATGGACAGAGCGCAACAATTTAGTTTCATTATTTAACTGTTCTAAATAAACTTTATGCAGTGTTTCGTATCAGTCTAATTGCATTAAATGCCATTAAAAGTCACCATATATTGACAGTAATCATAAAGAGGAATTATCATAAAGAGATGCACGCGCAACCGGTTAGCAGAAAGAGCTGCCGATGATTAACACAAACTGTTGCAACAACACAAGCCAATGCTGTTCTCAGCTAACTACAAGAGTTTATCACTGTGCGAAAACAAAAGTTACGCTGGTAAATCAACATTTGTGAATGAAATTCGACCTACGATCCAAACGTGTTACACTCAGGCGAATGAAAAAAAATGCCTGAATAAGTTTTAAGTGTTCCTGTAGTGTAGAATATTTCACAGTTTTTTTTATTAAAATTCAATAATCAAGAAAATTAAGCTTGTCTTGAAACTTAATTTTCTGCAGCGTAGTCAGCACATAACAGATTCTTTCCACCATCTGTTAAAAACAAACTACCAAGTGCTTGAAAATGTTTAGACTCTGGGATAAAACAAACTAAACATACAAGAAAATGGCTTTTATATGAACTTCACTTAACATTTTTTAATTTTTTGTAGGTCCCTAAAAACATGTTTTACCAGCTTTACTGTTCTTCATATTTACCAAAGTAATTTAGTAGATTTTTAAGTAAATTTATACAGATGATTTTAGTCCGGCATTCAAGGGAAAATAGGCCAGTTTTAAAATGCGATGTACAGTGTTTTGTAATAAAGAAGAAGCTCATTCAATTTAAAGTCCTTATTGACGCGATGGTAAAATGTTCCATGTTTTCTTCTCTTAGCCTGATGTTTTGGACAAACTGGAACGAGCAGTCTCCTAGTATCATGAGAGCGACTCTGAACGGAGCTAACGTCATCATCATCATCGGCTCTGACGTCCGAACTCCAAACGGTCTGGCCATCGACCACAGAGCGGAGAAACTCTACTTCTCTGACGCCACGCTGGACAAGATCGAACGCTGCGAGTACGACGGCAGCCGGCGCTATGTGAGCAAATCACTATTTTTTTTAGCCCAGAACTTTTTTTCATGACAGCAATGCATTTGCATCTAAAAGTTCAAATTCAGTAAATCTATCAAGAGTCAAGCAGACCGTTAACCTGATGCTTTATCCGGTTTCATTTTACTTCATGCAAATGGTCTGACATCGTATCTTTGCTTTAACTATTCATTCGTGCTGTTTCTGTGATGTAAACCTACGAATTACAATTACAAAATTAAATTCTAAGTTAATATTTGACCTAAGGTCAAAGGAGGAGAACTGTTAGAGGAAAAATTGATTTCCCTCAACTGTAATCCCTGTTTAGAAAAACAAACCAAGACTCAAAAGATTCAAATTAGAATACGATTTCCTTCCTGATTTAAACCCTATGACGTCTCCATCTTAATCTTGTCCCTTCGTTCGACGTCCTCATGTTGTCGTTGCCACTGCGTGTTCAATGTTGTGTGTTCACAAAGAACCAGAGTCCAAAGTGTCTCGTTTATCTGTCCTCCAGAAGTCCTCCTTTTAGCAAGGTTAACTCGATTGGTCCTCCAAGTCTTCGGTTCTCGACATTTTTGGGTGTCACTTCTCAGAATGTCCACTCTAAGATCTCTTCCCAGGCTCAGACTTAGACACCACAGTCTGAACTTGAACCTTGTCCTGCAAAACCTAAGCAAGATTAGCAGTCTGTGACAGTTCAGAGGTCAACTGTAAACCAGTCCATTGGAATAAGACGGTGTAGTCCCTCATTCATCCAGGAGTGATCCATAGTAGAGGTCTTCAAAGTAGTCATCTGGACAGTGTTTCCGAAGATCAAGACGTTTCGACTCTCATCCGAAAGTCATTTTCAATCTATTGGAATGTTTGTCTTCCTCAAACACACATTTAACCCCTAGTCTAATCTTCTTCACAAACACTTAAACACACATAGAAAATATTTTTTCTAACAAGAACATATACAATGGGCTGTCTCAACTTGTGTTGGTTCTGACCAAAACACTGCTTCATTTCTGTTTACTGACTGACTGATTGAGCTTCCTGGTTTTTGGAAACCATCTGCAGTTTTTTTTTTTACATTAGGTGATGTCAGCCTGGTTATAAAACAGCAGCTTTAAACAGATAAATAGGGAAGCACAATTTCGATTATTCAACATAAGGACTAGGGGACAAATCTGGCCCACAACTCACCTTCCAAAATGTATCTGTCCTTATTTACTGGTTTGATTCTAGGTTAGTTCCCCACAAAAATAGTAGTTGTCTAATGTCTAATGTTACAAAGATTTTGTTGAGATCCCAAATAAAAATTCCAGCTCATTGTGCACCTTTGGCCCAGAGGTCACTGCCAAGGTCACAATCAATCTCCTGGGAAAATAAAGTTGAATAGCCCTGTATGTAGAATATGATTTCTAAGTCCTACTCTGCTGTTGCCCCCTGCAGGTGGTGCTGAAGAACGAGCCTGTGCACCCGTTTGGTCTGGCGGTGTACGGAGATTACCTCTTCTGGACAGACTGGGTTCGCAGGGCCGTGCTCAGGGCAGATAAATACACCGGAGGAGAGATGAAAGTGCTGAGAGCAGACATCCCACAGCAGCCCATGGGTATCATCGCCGTCGCCAACGACACCAACAGCTGTGAGTTTAAGTCTGGTTTATACAAGCACAAATGACTGGCTTTTATTTAAAAAAAATGTTGTGGCCTCTGTGCACAGAACATCAGTTCTCTGGGTTATTTTCAAAAGCTATCTTATGTACTTATGCATTTCCTTTTTATTTCATCTCCATGAGGTTTTCATAAGTCACTAAAATGAATAAGAAGATCAAACGGTGAAAAGAAGTTGTGTTGGATGTTTAAGAAAACATATGAAAGACTTTTCAAATCAAAAGAATATTTCACCAAAGGACACTTGTGTTTATAAAGAGACGTGTCTAAATGTTAACGCTAAGAGGAAATATATAAGAAAGTATAAGTAAGTCATAAGTCCATGGTTAGCAAACAAACTGACGTTTCATGCACAGAGCCTTTGTACAAAACAAAAATATCATTATTTTTTTCTTGAATAATTTAAGCATAATTTCAACCAAGTCCAGGTTAAGGGTCTTCATCACCAAGCCCAGGGTAGCCCGTCTGAATAAGTTTGGTAACTTTTACCCACAGCGGCTCTCGTGTGTTTGGTGTGAATGGGACTGTCAGAGGAGCAGGTCGTGGAGGCGGGGTTTTGAAGATTTTCTTGTAGAGTTGCCGCATATGCAGCTGTTTGATTGGCTCCTGGCTACAGGAGAATCAGCGAATCGGTGCACAGGAAAATCGTGCGAAAAACCAAATTGTGCGGAAAACCAAAAAGGACACTTACTGAAAAACAATATTTAGTCGAGCATGGATTGTTGTTATTTACTCTGGTTCAAACGGGACGTAAGTACGAAGGAGAATGGCTACTGTTTGGACAGAGGAAGACAAAGACCGAGGAGTTGCAGCGCCTGCAGTACGAAGACTGGACTGTGACGGGAAATAGAAGTTGAGCTTAAGCCATAAGGTAAAATTGGAAACATTTGTTCTCTGTCAGAGTTTGACAACTACTCGCGCGCAACTTTTTTTGTCAAGCATTACATCCTGCGCATGTCCATTCGACATTTGTTCAGTGACTGTTGGCTGTTTGGATTGTGTTTGTGTGAATGTTCTTTCTTGACTTGAACAGACACAGCGTCGCTCCTCTCTATCGACATTGACTGGGGGTTGTGTTGGTGTGAAAGATCCTTTACAATACACAATTATTATGTTTGTTTGCCATATTTTTCCATTTTCAAGACTCTCTATTTAGTTTTTTTGTGCCATGTTTTTTTTTCTGAAAATAAAGTCGAAGACACAAAAAGTTGAAATTTGTCAAGTTTTACAAGAAACAACGCAGTCATAATTTGGTTGTTTGGTGTGGCAAGACAAAAAATTCTCCAAAAATGAGTGCAGCATTCCATCACTTCACATATATTATATTTTTTAACTCAATAAACTCATAATTTAAGCATAAGATTCAACTGTTAGAGGAGGGTGCTTGTGTTAAATTTCTACGGTAGCTAAATGACAAAAGTCAAATTATAAATCTAGTTTGCGATAGAAATAATTAACTTTACAATCTTTTTTTTGCTTGAGT
This sequence comes from Mugilogobius chulae, assembly GCA_038363315.1. Taxonomy (NCBI): domain Eukaryota; kingdom Metazoa; phylum Chordata; class Actinopteri; order Gobiiformes; family Gobiidae; genus Mugilogobius; species Mugilogobius chulae. The sequence goes on along the minus strand of CM076402.1, from coordinate 18,500,729 downwards.
ATTTCTAACAAGAACAACATGTATCACACTTTTTTGTTCTCCCAGCAAAACTTGTTCTTTTCTCACTCGTTGCACCATAACAAACAACTTTTCTGCTGAAGATTATTTGTAATTCACATCACTGTTTGTTGATCTTTAATCTTTGAACCTGGTATTACATTTAGTTTATTATGCAACTCCTATTATGCTAATTTTTGGGTTTAGAGGAAATAATGGTGCAATGGAAGAAGGTTGGAAGACACGCTGATAAAATTAAACTTTTGTTAACGGGACATAATTGAAGAGAAAGAACAGCTTGGCGTCTTTTGTGCATGTTCTGTTCTTTGGTAATTTCAGCTAATTGGCTGCGTGCTTTCATTTGTTGTATTAAAATGTGATGGAGAGAGAAAAAAAGAGACACTGTGAGAGAGAGAGAGAGAGAGAGAGAGACTGTCTGAGAGAGAGAGAGAGGGAGAGCGAGAGGGAGAAAGACTGAGAGAGTCTGAGAGAGTCTGAGAGAGAGGGAGAGAAGGAGAGACGATGAGAGAGAGAGACAGTCTGAGAGAGAGGGAGAGGAGGAGAGACAATGAGAGGGAGAGAGAGAGAAAGAGACTTTTTGTGTGGATGTGTGTGTGAGAGAGAGAGAGAGAGAGACAGACAGAAAGAGACTGTGAGAGGGAGGGAGAGAAAGAGAGAGAGAAGGAGAGGGAGAGACTGTGAGAGAAAGAGGGAAAGACAGGAGAGAGAGGAAGAGAAAGAGAGAGAAGGAAGGAGAAAGTGAGAGAGAGAGGGAAAGACTGTGCAAGAGAGAGACTGAGCGAGAAAGAAAGAGCTAGTGTGTGCGAGAAAGAGAAAAAAGCAAAGGGAGAGTGAGGCAGGGAGAAAGATAGAAACCGAAAGATATCTAGAGACAGTGAGAGAGAGAGAGGAGGAGAGACAGAGTGAGAAAGAGAGAGAAAGAGAGACAAAGAAAGACAGCAAGAGAGAGAGAGAAAAGGATAGAGGGATAGAGAAAGACAAGGAGAGACAGAGGGAGAGAGATAAAAAAGAGAGAGGGAAGAGTTAGAGAAAAGAGTGAGAGAGAGAGTCAGCGAGAAAAATAAGAGAAAGAGAGAGAGAGAGACATTAGAGAAAACTTGAAAAATTGAAGGAGAGAATTAGGTAAGGTCATGTTTATTAAGCACAGTGTCATAGATAAGGCTGATTTCCATCTGTGGTCCTGGGAAGGGAAGAGGGGAGGCACACTGGACATGATAAACCTACGCAGACACAGGCAGAACATGCAAACTCCACTTCTTGCTATGAGGCCAGAGCGCTAACTGCTCCGCAAAGTAGTGACTGACTGTATATTCATTTCTCTTTAATCGTACATAATAAAGCACTGATGGTGTTCAGACTCAGTGGAGCAGCTAATGAAGTGACATCTGGAAATTTAGCACTCGCTGCTTTGGCTCCCACAGTTACGAGGACAAACTGTTGTTCAGAGATTTTATTTTGAAATCTTAAAAACTATAAAATTCATCTTTGTCAGTATATCACAGTCTATTTGCTTTTGTAGTTTAAACGTTCAACATTGGAAAACCTGTGCAAACACTAAGGCAGAAGTATTGGGAATGACTCATCTCTTAACTGAATATTTATCTCTGTATTTGCTTGAAGGATTACAAAACACATGTCTCACCTTCTCTCTTTTTCCAGGTGAGTTTTCTCAGTGTCGGGTGAATAACGGCGGCTGTCAGGACCTGTGTCTGCTCACCTCTGACGGAAGAGTCAACTGCAGCTGCCGCGGAGACAGGAAACTGCTGGAGGACAACACCTGCATCGGTAATATGTCGCTTTTTAGGCTCGGTTTATGCCACAACTGTTAGAACTGGGACAATATGCTTTTGCTTGATACACAATATTTTTATTTAGACACCTTATACATTTCAATACAAATATTTTTTATTTTTATGAATTAGTGTGATATTTTCAAAGAAGCAGTGAGCAATCAGCTGCTTTCTAAGGAAACTTTATGTTGCATTCAGACCAGATTGCGTTTAAGTGTCCAATTTCGTGCGCTGAACGAATTTTGACACAGAATATTAAGTTTGTCCTGGCGTTCTTGTACTTCTTCATTTCTATATTGTACTGCAGTGGTTTAAACACCACAACGAGCATTTTAATAGATCTACGTGATCTAGCGCATTGTCAGTCTAGATCATGTCCCTTATTGTTTGTTTGCCGTGTCGCCAGATTTTCAGAGCAACGAACGACCAAGCCTTTGATAAAAAACAAAAAATAAGCGACCTTTCGTTATTAAAAGACTTTAGTAAACAGTCCTTCTTTCCCTTTGATGCGGGCGTTTGACGCTTGAAAGTTCAGCAGAGCCCAACTTGGGGTTGACACCTGATGAGGCGGCCAAAGCGTCCGCTGCAGGTTTGAGCGTCCACTTCACAAGACGCGGCGCCAGCACAGCAAAACCCCGAACAACCGAATTTCAACGTTCTAGACGCCATTTCGCGCTGCAAATTCACTGGACGCCTCAAGACGCAGGTTTAATTTGACTTAACATGTAAACTGGATACTTTGGACGCTCCAACGCTGTCCGGTCTGAACGCAGCATTAGTCCGAAAATCTACAAAATTCTGCAAATTAAAGGTCACAAATTGACAATTGATTTGTGTGAGCTCTTAGTCATTTTGGAATGTTGTTACTTCAATCAAAACATTCCCAATGTTGTGTTTAGTCACATTCCCAAATGTAATTCTAGATTGTTAAACTCTCTACATTTTCAAAGATGGAAAGGTTCTGTTCCACTTTATGATGTCATAAAGTGGTAGTTTTTATTTTAACTGCTATATTAGCCTCAATTTAACTCTGGATAGTATACCAGAAGGACCTTAAGTAGTAGCCTTTTTGGACAATGATTTTACTTGTTACTTTTCGTTTAATGGGATTTCCATGAAAAGGATTCAATCTCTTGTGTTAAGCTCTGAAGAAAAGCAGTTTAAACAAGGTTAATACAATAGCTGCAGCTTTAAGTTTGTAAGTTCAGCTAATTCAATGCCGAACAAAGTAATCAGTTGACTCTAGTGAAGGTGTGCGGAGCTTAAAACACAGTGGGGTACTTCCTGTATTTCCACTTAATGGCATCATAAGGAGGAATTGCATGGTTTCAGTCTGAGGAATATTCTGAACATGCTGAATTTATGAGCTAAAATTTTTGTTGATGAAGCAAAACACAACTTTATGTTTTTGATTATTGGACCTTTAAGCATGAATTGTAAACATTATTGCCTATGCATCTGTTTCAGCTCTGAACACGACCTGCAACAGCATCGACGAGTTTGAGTGTGGAAACGGAGATTGTATCGAGTACGTCCGGACCTGCGATGGCGTTCCTCACTGCAAAGACAAGTCTGACGAGAAGCAGTCCTACTGTGGTATGTGCCGCTCTCAGACAAACGGAAGAGTGAATGTTCTCCGGGAGCTGATGAAGTCATGTTAATAGTAGAACAGAACAGATCAAAAAGATTTATTGTCAACGTCACAGATTACAACGAAATTACGTTTGGAGTGGGCCCCCGGGCCGCTGCTCCTTTTGCTCCCACCTATTAAATTGAAATTGTGCCTGACATTTTGACTCTGTTGTGTGTCTCGTCTTGCAGCCAATCGTGTGTGTAAGAAGGGTTACCGACGCTGTGTGAACGGCTGTTGTGTGGGCCACGGATCCTGGTGCAACGGAATAAACGACTGTGGAGACAATTCAGACGAGCTCTTCTGCAACAGTGAGTACATACGATTACTTCACTTACATTGGTGTTATTGTATTAGAAAGTCTGTATAAGAGTAAGGGCCTCATTTATCAAGCATTTGCTCATGTGCAAAATGGGTTAGGGCAGTACTTCTCAAATTATGGGGTGCGCCTGTTTAGGGGGGCGCAGAAAGTTTTCAGGGAGGGCACTACGATGTGCATATTTGCATCTTCCAGTAGTAATTTGAGTGCAAACCTGGATTGATAAATGATTCCCTGTGAGTGTTGAATTTCTAGTCACAGTAGTTTTACAACAGTTCATATGAGCTCTTATGCAACAGTGCGTAAATATTTCCAATTAAACTGGTACATGGCCCATTGAATTAGATTTCTCATTTTGTCCCTGCTGTGTCGTCTGTCTCAGCCACTCTGTGTACGGCCGATCAGTTCCAGTGCAGAGACGGAAGCTGCATCTCCAACTCCAGCAAATGTAACCAGAAAGTGGACTGTGACGACGCCAGTGACGAGATGAACTGCAGTAAGTACAACATCATGCTTTGTCCAGATTGTTATGACTGTATCCAGGTTTTTTCAGATATGAGTGAAGCTCAGATGTTTTCCACCACTTTCAAATATTTTTTCCTTGTTTATTGCATATACTGTACTGTACAGTAGTTTAGCTTATAGTTGTATCTTTCTGGTTGGACTTGGACAGCAGATGTAAAAGTATTTTTGCAACTGTTTGTTTGACACTAGACAACATTTGAAATGTTGTCTAGTGTCATTCTAGCTACCTTTTACCAAGGAAAACATATGTAAACTTTAAAATCTGATAATTTCTCATTTATAATAAGAGTAAATGAGAATAAAGCAGAATTAAAGATATCGAACAATCTACTGTATATCAATGTACAGTTTTCAAGGCCGATTTCTGAGACCAATTTTCTTATTTTAGTTTTAAGAAAAGATAGCTGGGATGAGATATAATAACCAAACAAAAAAGGTTAAATCCAAGCAATTATTTTGACTCATTGCTTAATGAATAAAATACACAGTATTTCTCACAGATCTGCCTCGTGTTCTGTTTCAGCCGCCACAGACTGCTTCAGTTACTTCCACCTGGGCGTGAAGAACGTGAGCTTTCAGAAGTGTGAGTTCACCACGCTCTGCTACGCCCCCTCCTGGCAGTGCGACGGCGCCAACGACTGTGGAGATTTCTCTGACGAACGCAACTGTCCAGGTAACACGAAGGAGGAACACAGAATGGATTCAGTGACCACTGGATTATAAATTTAAAAAAAAAGGGTACAAAACGTATTAAGTGATTCATCAAATTGTCATGAATGGGAAATAATGCAATGTTTGTAGTAGGATGATGTGAAATGAAGTGAAGTTGTTAGCACTTCCGCCTCACAGCTGTCAGGTTGTTCAACTCTCGAACTGCACCCAGTCTTTGCATATTCTTTGTCTTGTCTTGGTGGGTTTTCTCCAGAGACTTTCGGTTTCTAAACCTGACTCTACCAAACGCATTTTTACAACATTTCTAACGGCAACGATGGGCCGGACCAATCCTAGTTCAGCAGCGAAGCAATCACATTGTGGTTTGGGCAAAAGTGCACGTTGGAATCAAAATAAAATTGGCATAGCTGCAGAACGTAATCCAATTTATTTTAGTAGAATTAAGGCTTGACTTTTGATCAATGTGCAAACAGAAGGGAAAAATGTCTGTCAATCACAGCTACAGAAAATCGAAAGGGGTACATGGTGACCAGACGATTTTCCAGGCAAATTTAATACACATTGTATATTGTAACTGTCAAACTCCCTGAGAGTAGAAAATCAAGTCAAGCTTACTGCAAATCAAACCACAAAATTATGAGGAAATAAAAACAGGATTCAAATTCTGAATGTCACAAAAATCACCAAAGTGTCACCTTTTACCGCTACAACAAAGTCTACCTGTCGCTATGTTTTTCTCGACTAGATTTAACAAAAAATATCACTTCTCGGCTATTTACAGGTTCAGATGCTTCGACCATTTGACCAGTCACATTAAAATATCATCCGATCTCTAATATCTGCAAATAGGTCCCACTTTTCTTTGTCTGCATAATAGCTTATGCTTTATTCTATTATTATTAACGTTCAATGCTCTATTAAAGCACCAAAAGCAAGGTCCTATTTGGTTATTTTTGTTCACTGACAATGACAATAAAACTTTTCTTATTCAGATTCACTGACAAGTTGCCTCAGTAGCATTGAAAAGCAAAAAGAAAATTCCTCTTGTGGTCAAGGAAGTGCAACTTAAAAGTGCTTTGTGTAACTTTTGAACAAAGCAATTAATATATTTCTTTGTTACACCAAATAAATTATAAAAATATGTTTCTTTACTTTGAGTAGGCTTGTATGGCCACAAAATGGACAATTGTTTGGTCTAGAGGAGGGTCTCCTTTTGTGTTTTTTTTGGCTGCATTTTTCCATTATGGCATAGAACTTTTTTATCCTCCTTTCAGAATGTCCCAAAGTATAGTTTTAGCTTCATATTTCTACTGAATTGTGTGGTTGACTTTTCACGTCCAAAAAGTTACACAGTTAAAATGAACCTTGAACTTTGGTCTGAGGTTAAGGTTAATGTAGTGAGTAATAAGAAAAGTGCAGTAGCCTGGTTTTATCAGTAGAAACAGTAGTAGTAGGAGTCGTGACATTTAAGTCTTGTTTCAAAGTGTGACAAATGCACCAAATTAAGCTTATAGAGCAAAAAAGAAATCCCAATTAATTCTTATGGATGAGAGACAAGGCCATTTTGTATTTCCATCCATTAAATTATGTTTCGCAGGCGTCCGGCGGAAGATTTAATTTCTCTTTTGTGACTTTCTGCTTGCTTAATTTTTAATTTCCTGTGCTTTGTGAACCTCAGGGAGCGAGAAGATAAAGTGCCAGGCTCCGTTCTTCGCGTGTCCCAGCGGCCGATGCATTCCCATGAGCTGGACGTGTGATAAGGAGCACGACTGTGAGGACGGAGCGGACGAGGCTCACTGTGGTCAGTCAAACTTCACACTCTAGTACAGGTCTACAGGTCATTTTTGATATATTACAACAATGACCTTAAACTTAATTTGGTCCTTTTGAAGACCTGGTTTAATTCTGCTTTAGGTCTTGCTTGGTCTGTAGTGGTTTAGACTAGGTTTAAAGCTGAGATTCTGGTCTAGTTCTTGTTTATTTGTGGTTCATTGCTGGGTGCTTTTTGAAGAGCTTGCTGGTCTAACTATTCTTCTTCTCCAGATAAGTTTTGCTCTGGCTCTCAGTTCGAGTGTGGGAATCATCGCTGTATTCCGAACCGTTGGGTCTGTGATGGAGCCGACGACTGTGGAGACGCCAGTGACGAGGGCAGCCAGTGCAGTGAGTCACTTCACATTTACACACAAAGATCAAAATTGTCTGATTACTATAAGGAATTTATATAGCAATTGTGCACCAAGTCGTGCTTGGCTCTTCGTCACCAGACTCCAGGTTCTCTGTCTCTGATCATTTTCAGTATTTTCGAAAAGTCCAGACTAGAGCTGGGATAATAAACAGTATTGAAATGCCACAGTATCAATCTGCTTCTGACTGTACTGACAGAGCAGGACTAAGGTCTAGGCAAAAAGTTGTGTAACTTTTTATTAAAAGTTTTTAAGCTACAGTTTTACTCAATGTCTGCAGCTGAAAAGTCTTCAATAAAAACAAATGGCTTTGTTGGACTCTCACATGCTTGTCCTCTCTGTTCTTCTGTAGGTTTTCTTTTCTCCTCATGGGTTTGTTTGTGTCTCCTGTATATTCTAATTCTGAGCTTTATGAGTCAGGAGTAATATATAATACTTTTCACTTCAGAAAGCCTTTATGTTTGTTCAATATTGCAAAACACCGTGGTATACCATCTTACCACTGCTGTATTTTTTTGTCTCGATTATTATACTGTGGAACTTTCATACCGTTTCATTCCTAGTCCAGATTATTATATCAGTATAGTAAGTATATTCAGACTTAGTATTGATTTAAAGTACTAAATTAATCAGATCATTTAAAAGTTAAAAGTGAATCTTCTATTCTTTCATGCCTGTTGTATGGACAACCTTTGGGAGGCCTCTTTGGCAGGGCTTCTGAGGCCCCATGGTGGACCCCAGACCTCACTTTGTAAATTCCTGGTCCAAAAGATTCTTTTTGATCAGTGTTTTTTAACACTTTGAACAGAATTTATATCATGGCAAACCAACTACAGCGTATCTGTATCAGATCAGAACTTTTAGTTAAAAAATATTCATAGAAAGCAAGTCATTATAATGGTCTGATTCTTTAAATTGGGTGATTGTTTTGTTGTCTTTCTTTTATAAGAAGTTTGTTCGAGACACTTGTAGAGAATTGTAAACACATGTTCCTCTGCAGTCTGGTTAAAATGACTATGGAATCAACTGGACTAAAAAGTTACGGTGATGTACTAAAACACAAATTAACAATAATGTCAACTTTCTATCAATAATTAATTATTTTTTGTCCATGTTATAGTTGAGTATTCTTTAAAGTCATTACATCTTTAATTTTCATTTTATTGTGTTTTTGACTAGACAGTCTTACACAACAGTCTCTTCTTTCTAATAAACTGTTGAAGGGCAGGCCTATTATGTAACACACTACTCCTCAGACATCCTTTATCTTGTATTCATTTGTTCCAAGTCCTTGCAGTGTATTTATAGAGCCAGACAGTCTAATTGTTTGAACATAACAATATAAATAGTGTGTATTTTCTCTTGTTGCAGAATCAAAAACGTGCAGCCCTGAGATGTTCCACTGTCCGTCGTCTCACGTTTGCATCCCTCAGAGGTGGAAGTGTGACGGGGACAAAGATTGTCCCGATGGAGCCGATGAGAGCGTCAAAGCTGGATGTGGTGAGTCAGAGCAGAATCACACTTTACAGACACATTAGTTATTTAAGCAGGGACGCTCATACTCTGTTGTATCAAAAAGTTCGCCCTGAGCTTAGGCATGGGCTGTCTGAATCCTTTAAATTGTGAATAAGCACTTTGTTTGCTGTGCACATATTTGATTCTTTGACTGGAAAATAGAGAGCTGCTTTTTTACCTTTACACCGGGCTCACACTGCCTCCAGTCCAGATCCGGATCACACTGAGACCGTATTATGCATGCGTATGTACTGACTCTGCCGGCACAGCAAGACCACGAGTTCACGGGTTCATGTCGACCCGGCGCCTTTCTATGTGGAGTTTGCATGTTCTCCCCGTGTCTGTGTAGGTTTCCTCCGGGTATTCCGTTTTTTCCCTACCACTAAAAACATGTCCATTAATGATTCTGAATCTCAGTGTGACTTTCCTGGTTAAATAAAGGTCAATAAAATAGAAATACTGGTAAACAAAGAACATCTGCGTCTAGTTTTGGGCTTATTTCACGTAAGTTCCTTTTCTGTTTGAGATTTTTTCTACACAGTAAATAAGCACAGGACTTTCTTTACATCCTCTGTTTTATATAGTTGTGTACATATCTATATGTTTACTATTTTTATTAGTAGTAGTATCGTAGCAATTTTATTTTGAAAACCACTGGATGCACTTCATCAGCACATCCTTGGTTTCCTGTTTGTCGTATCTTGTTTTCACAACTTCACCAAAAAGGGGAAAAAGTTCCTTCCAACGAAAGAAATCCGGAGCATATCTGCGCGGCTTGCCAGACTGGATGGATTGCCGCGGGAGAACCTCTCTACTTTTCAAAAAATGAAAAGCCTCTGGACTGGAGTATGAACTGGATGCAGTATGAGACCAGTGTTAGAGTACATATACAAAAAACTTTATATTTCTGATTTAAAAAGCAATTAATCATTTGAATAATCTTGATTTCAATTATGATTTATTAGGATGAGGATGTTTTACCTGTGTGCAGAGTGGTGAACTTACAACTAGTGACTTGAACTAGAGTCAGACTTCGGAGTCAGAGTGAGACTTAACTTGATAAGATGGAACTCCGTAACTTGGCGCAACATAATGTTTCTCCTCAAAAATAAATTGTTTTCAGTCACAATTTGAATTGGGATTTGACCCGGACTTGAGGCCAAAGACTTGAGACCTTCAAAACAGTGACCAGGTCCCTCCTCTGCCTGTGCATCTCGGGAACCAGAACCGCCTCTCCCGGATGCTGATGCACATTATCTCTCTCTTTCTTTAACACGATGTTCAGTGCGAGTCTTCATCCAGATTCTAAACTCTACTTGAGATATGTTATCATAATCAGTTTTTAATAAGGTTGTTTAAATGTTTTTTTTCCCCAGTTTTCAACAACACCTGTGACAGTAATGAGTTCATGTGTCAGAATCAGCAGTGCATCCCCAAACACTTCGTCTGTGACCACGACCGAGACTGTAGCGACGGCTCCGATGAGTCTCCAGAGTGTGGTAAAGAGATTTAAACGTTTTCTGTTATGATTTTGTTAAAGATTCTATTGGTGTTGTATTTAACTCTATTCTTTTGTTACAGAATACCCGACTTGTGGACCAAATGAGTTCCAGTGTGCCAATGGTCGCTGTCTGATCCAGAGCTCGTGGGAGTGTGACGGAGATTTCGACTGTCACGACCGCTCAGATGAGGCTCCCAAAAATCCCCACTGCACCGAATCAGGTAAAAGAGAAGAACTATTAAAATTGATTACAATATGTAGATCTTGTGTAACATAAGAATTTTGAGAATTATATTAGGAAAAAACAGGGTGGTAAACACTTACGGTATTGTTTGGACTATTAAGCGCACCCACATATAACTTTCAACAGGATTTCAAATTTTAAAAGAAAAAAATTGTACATGTAGTCAATGAGAATCTATACTTTTGCCAAACCATTGTTTAGACTGCAGGGTTCAAAGTTTGTAAAAAAAAACGTAGCTGCCTATAGTTTTGAAATTACGACAATTATTTGAATGTACTGCATAATAGTATTTACAGTAATTGTACTCATATCTTTTGTTTTTGCTCCAGAAAAGAAATGCAACGACACAGCGTTCACCTGCTCCAATGGCCTCTGTGTGAAGGAGACTTTGCTCTGCGATCATAAAGACGACTGTGGAGACGGTTCTGATGAACTCAACTGTTTCATCAACGAGTGTCTGAACAGCAAACTGAGCGGCTGCTCTCAGCTCTGCCAGGACCTCAAGATCGGATTTAAAGTAAACACCGAGGAAACATACTCACGGTCAAAGACATGTTCTGTGTGCAGCCACAAGAATCATCTGAGTCATAGAGAATGTTTTATATACAGTGTAATTGAAAGCACTTTAACGTGAAGCTCTCCCCCTAAACTCCACCCGCAAACTCATTTCAAACACAGCAAACTCATTGAAAAGCATTGGGATAAGGAGAAAGGCAGGGCTTTGAGAGGAGAGCAGCAGTGTGATTGGATTGAAAGCAGGTGTCTGCAGTTAGGGCTTTTTCTGAGTGGACAGTACACGCTGACGTCACATAGAGTCTGAAGCTGACATAAGAAACACAGTTTGTGACTATTTTGACCTGAAACTTGTTATTTTTTTCAGTTTGTACTAAAAATGCCACACACAAAAAAAGACTCAGAACAGTAGGCAATGCTATTTAAACACCATATACACAGTTTCACAACCAAAAAAAAAGTTGTTTTGGGTTTAGATTCACTTTAAAGAACAGGAACACATTGGTTAAAATTGCAAAACAAACTAAATTTAGCATGTAATATTAGTATTGCTTTTTTTTAAAGTGCAAAATGAAACAGTTTTGTGTGTGTTGTGCTCCACAGTGCAGGTGCCACCCTGGCTTCAAACTGAAGGATGATGGGAAGACCTGTGTGGACATAGACGAGTGCACCTCGACATATCCTTGCACTCAGCGCTGTATAAACACTCACGGCAGCTTCCACTGTCTCTGTGTGGACGGCTTTGAGCTCAGCCCCAACAACCCCACCATCTGCAAGTCCACCTCAGGTCAGGGGCCACATTTATAAAGTTTGCTTTTGCCTTACGCATTGTGTAGAGTGTCGTCTGCGCCAAACGTGGCATTTATAGAAGTTCCACTAGGCATAGGATTCATCTTAGCTTTGGCAAAAGACGACACCCGTAGTAGCAGAAGTGAAGAGAGTGGAAGAAGTGTTTGAAGGCTGTTCATTCCTCTACTTTGTTCTCGACAACACACATATCAAGATGATGTAATCCCTCATTTGTCCAGTAGTGACCCAAGTGATAGAAAGTGATAGAAAGTCTTCAAAGTTGTCATCTGGACAGTGTCTGAAAATGACTTTTCAGATTGAAAATTACTTTTGGATGAGAGTCGAAACGTCTTGATCTTCGGAAACACTGTCCAGATGAAAACTTTGAAGACTTTCGAAAAACACATGTATCTAAAATCTTATGCAAACCTTTTTAAATGAAAACACAGTCTTACTCCAGCAGTAAAAAAATCTACATTTCATGAGATGTAGTTTGAAAAATATGCAAAGATTAATTCTCCGGCTGGGTGTCAGAACAGGACCCAATATCAGATTGAAATGCTTTTTTAGATGAAGACTTTTATACAAACCAGAACCATACCAATTTATAATTTATTTCTATATCACCTACTATTGCAGCCTTTGAATTGTGATAATTTTTCTTTTCCTCAGATGAAGAACCTTTCCTAATCTTTGCCAACCGTTACTACTTAAGGAAGCTTAACTTGGATGGCTCGAACTACACTCTCATCAAACAGGTGCGAGCTGCCATCTTTCATCTCCTCCTTAAAACCGGACAATCCTCCCTGAAGACCGCTCCATTTGTCTGGCAGATTAACTCTTCTCTCTGTTGTTTGTGCAGGGACTAAACAACGCTGTGGCCCTGGACTTTGACTACAGGCAGCAGATGATCTATTGGACGGATGTGACCACTCAGGGCAGCATGATCCGCAGAATGTACATGAACGGCAGCGATGTACAGGTGCGTTCACTGACAGCTCGGGGAAAGTCTGATTAGAATCTGTTGAGGCAGCTGGTGTAAGCAATTTCACATCTGGTTAAAAAACAAAACATCTGCTTAAGTTTGGTAATTATACTCCCTTGGAGAAATAAGTTGAGTTTGTTACAAATTATTTAATATTTTATCATTTAAATATGTTAATCTTTTTCTGATATATGAAGCTTATGTAGTTAAGTATATTTTGTCTGTACAGTGGCTCTATTAACCATCTGTAATATTTGGACTTGAAATAGATAAAAGGGGTTTCTTTAAGTTAGCAATGGACTGATGAAATTGTACTTTTTTTTTGCCCACAGATTTTAATGTACTGTTTTTTGTTGTTGGAAAGTGTCTACATGACAGTTTTGAATCCTGCATGTTTATTTGGAATCTGAATTTTTTGAGGAATCGTAAGTAAATACAGACAAATGGGCAGTTATAGGTGGTAGGTGAGGACAGGGATTTTATGACCACTCGAGCATCAGCTGCAGGAAAATGCCAGATTACTCAAACATGCAGGAATCAATTCAAATACAACTTTGAGTAACACAATTATGAGAGAACACTCAGAAAAGTTGATTTTACATAATAGCTTTCCTTTAAGTCTCTTCAAACTGACTAATTTGGTGTTTTGAGGACAAATTGGGATTGACATGTCTCAAAAAGACTGAAAAACCTCCTCTAAAAATATAGAATAACACCAAAATATTGTAAATATCGGCAAAAACTGATACTAATGCACATATATTGCTCATTCCTAGTTTAAGGTCGATAAGATGAGAGAAACTGCTATCATCTTTTTTTTCTACTTTCTTGTAGGGTTGTCCATCATAATTATCCCCAAATTGTCTTAAGCCTTTCTGTGATGTTGATGAGTGTGATTTGTCAGGTCTTACACCGTACATCCCTGAGTAACCCCGATGGACTGGCCGTGGACTGGGTCGGAGGAAATCTTTACTGGTGCGACAAAGGCAGAGACACAATCGAAGTGTCTAAACTGAACGGAGCTTACAGGACGGTCCTGGTCAACTCTGGACTGAGAGAGCCTCGAGCAATCGCTGTGGACGTCAGATATGGGTGAGAACTACTTTAAAATTCTAAGCTAGTTCCAGCCAACCTGTTCAAACTATTCCACCTCATACACTTTTTTCTGGTTGAACGGGAATTCTGTTTACTTAAGTGGACAAAGCTTTTGCTGTGGAGATCGGCTGCAAATTAAACGTAAGGAGGGTTACACTTGATAGTATAACACTTATCACAGTTAATGTCCTTTTAATTTTTTTTATAGCTACCAAAAATAAAACATAGGCCTATTAAAGATTTTACTAGGCATGACCTCAGCTTGCAGCAGAGTGGTTATAACTCTGGCTTCCCAATATGGAGATCATGGGTTTAAATAAAAAATAATAATAAAAAACATCTTATGAGCTTTCTGGCTGGAGTTTGCATGTTTTGCCTGTGATGCAGTGGGTTCTCTCTAGATAGTGGATAGGTTCCTGCCACTCCTAATGGTAGAAAGCGAGAGAATGAATGATATGTTGAGATTATATTGTCAACTTGATTATCGTCACTCCAAACAAATTAGCTCTTGATAAACAAATAACAGTGGGCCTCTTTCATGAAAGTGTTCTTAAATATTGTGCATAACTTCCACTTTAAGAAGCTGCTGAGAAAACTCTACATCAGATTCACGACAAGTTCTTCTTGCCTTCTTAACAGCCTTTACATCAAATTTATTAAACTCCAGCTACGGATGGTCAATAACATAAAGATGAATAATGCATTAAAGAAGCTACTTCCTTAATGTGGCAAATATGGGTCGGCTGCAGGACTTTTCCCAGGGCAAAGTGAGAGAGACAAACGAGGAAATGAGGACGTGCAACAGCAAATCTCCTGACTTTCGCCGATTAAAAACTTAGAATTTGCTTATAATTTATTTAAAAAAATACATAAGCCCACAACCATGTAGGAATTACATTTTTTGACTGAATTAAAAATTCTGAAACATCACATTTTTTTGTTCTTACAAGTGCTCCTGAGTGTTCTTAGGATGTGTTCTTATAGACGAACATTTTCAGTTAAGAACAAATTTGTGAATGCCAAAAATGTTTGTAAGAAACCTTGGAGAACAAATTTGTTTGTAAGAAAGTTTCATGAATGAGGTTCCATGTTCTCAGCAGGACAAATTAGACTTAATACCATTCTACTACTGTGAAAAATCCACAGTCATCTACATACAGTATACGTATTAGCTTTGCTTTGTGACATTGACATTCCTCGCCTTTTTCCTATTTTTTGACACTTCTTGATCCTCTCAGGTACCTGTACTGGTCAGACTGGGGCGACAGTCCTCACATCGGCAGAATCGGGATGGACGGCAGTAACAGAAGTGTGATCATAGAGGAAAAAATCACGTGGCCCAACGGTCTCACTCTGGACTTCATCAATGATCGCATTTACTGGGCCGACGCCAGAGAAGATTACATCGCCTTCGCCAGCCTGGACGGCACCAACAGACATATAGGTACAGCACATCTGGATACAGGGATGAAGAGAGAGAAGGGTTAGGGTGATTGATGAGATGAAGAAATGCACATATAAACTGTGTTTTCACTTTTTATTAGCACAAATAACTATCTACGCATCAGTGTGACAGTTTTAGAGAACAGTTCGTAGCATGATTTTATGACAGTACATGCAATTTAGAAATTACTGTGTAGAAAGGTTGCTTTTGGCAGATATTGTTTCAGTCACATGCACAGGCAAACAGAATTGTTTTTAGCCAAGATTTCAGTATTACAAGAGCATATCTCACATTTTCAAGCAGAAAAGTTATGCTGCATTTCCAACTGTTTCGTTTTCATAGGTGCACTATGTAACATTTCGACAAAAAATAGATTTGAATAAAACATGTTTTTGTCATTTAGATGTTTTGGTTGAGCTAAATAAATTAAACAAATCTGCGTCTTTACTTTGAGCAGGCTTGCATGTCCATAAAATTGATAATTTTTTGGCCTAGAGGAGGACCTCCTCATGTATGTTTCTTTTAGCTAAACAAAAAACATACTTATTACGATTCAGAATGTCAGAAAAGTATACTTTTAGCTTTCTATTTCTACGGAATTGTGTAGTTAGTTGACTTTTCACTTCTAGAAAGTTTCACAGTGCACCTTTAAGTAACATAGATCGGATTTTAATAATGCAAGTACTCTTACTTACATTAAATACATTTCATTGCAATGAACCATACAGTATATGACTACCATATGCTGTCTGGTAAATTTTACATGTAGATGGGTAGAGAAGCCAAAAACCAATAGGTTGGCGCGGCGATAAGCACTTTAGCCTCGTAAATGAAGATCCAAGGATCAACTCCTGGGGAGTTTGCATGTTCTACCTGTGTCTAAATAGGTTTCCTCTGGCCTCCTCTCTCTCTTTCCTCTGGACTCCCCTGAAAAAGAATCTCAGTGGGACTTTTCTGCTTAAAGAAAGGATATTTTCAGAGTAAAGTTACTTTTAAGCAGTCACACTCAAGTAATTGTACTATTACTTCAAGTATCCTGCTAAAAAGTACTTTGGAATGTACAGTTTTGCTAAGAATACTCAAGTAAGTACACCTGAGAAAAATTTACTGAGCACTACCCATCGCTGTTTGTAACACACATCTTGTACTGGCTCAATATGTTAAAAAAAATCAGCTTAAAGCAGACCTTTTTATTATCTTCATCTAATAATACAGCATATAATTGAGTGCAACCCAAAATTAACACTGGTGCACTACTTAAATGACCTGCATTGCTCAAACACTGATTTATCTCCTGGGAAATAAATTAATTCCGGTGAAAAATCCGAGTGTATGAAATGCTATTAGGAAGCTGAAGAATGAATTTCTCTCTTTGCTCTAGTTCTGGCTCAAGACATCCCTCACATCTTTGCCATGACGCTGTTCGAGGAGTACATCTACTGGACCGACTGGGAGACCAAGTCCATCACCAGAGCTCACAAAACCCAAGGGACCAACAAAACCATGCTCATCAGCACTTTGCACAGACCCATGGACATCCACATTTACCACGGCACCAGACAGCCTGAAGGTACCAGCAATAACACTAACACTAACAATAAAAGAAGCAGACGGAGGTGAGCTGCTGCTGTTAATGGTGGCGAGAAATTGAGCTTATAAATGCACACAATTATGAATCTAACAACATACTTACAATGATATTAGACTTGTCAATCCTCTAGGGAGCTACTTGGAGGTGTTGGAGAGCGACTGATAGTTACCAAGCTACCAGAAAAAGAAAGATTTAGACTCAAATCTGTCAACTTGGTTAATCAGAACCAATGTGAATGGAATTTTGTGCAAAAAAAGAAATAAAACACAATTTTGGCACCTGTGATAAGTTGGATTATTGACATTTGGTAGGAGTCCATTTTTAAATAAAAAATTATAATAATAAATTATATTTATATGGCGGCACGGTGGCTGAGCGGATAGCGCTCTTGCCTCACAGCAAGAAGGTCGCGGGTTCGATTCCCGCACGGGCCAGGCCTCCCCGTGTCTGAGTGGGTTTCCTCCGGGGCACTCCGGTTTCCCCCACCAACCAATAACATGCATGTTAGGGTAATATCCTCCAGCTACGGTAGTCCTGACCAAGCCTAGCAAGAACATCTGGAGATGGGTCCCCGAGCGCTGCACTGCGGCGATCACTGCTCCTGAGGAGATGCCCCAGAGGCATTGAAGGATGGTCAAATGCAGAGGACAAATTTCCCTACGGGGACAATAACGTGTACCTTATCCTTAACCTTAACCTTAACCATATTTATATAGCTTTTTCATGACACTTAAAAATACGTTTCACATCTTCTATACTAGACCACAGACTTGGGCAAACTAAGCCCCCTAGGCTAGATGCAGCCCTCTACCTGTTTATAATCAGGCCCCGGGCAGGTTGTTAAGATTAGATACTATGCTTTATATTTCTCTCTTTAGCTACAGAACAAGCTACACACAAGTCTGCACTTGTGTTCTCAATAATTCCACAATAAATTGACAATATAACTGGTGCTGTCAAGCGATTAAAGAAATAGAGATTAATTAATTATGATCTGTAATTAATTAATCTAATTAATCTTCTATTTTAATCTCACCTAAAAATGGCTGAGAAAAACCCTTAACTTAAGTGTTTTTGTTTTGTTTTTATCCAAATTAATTAATTACATTATTGTTGCAGATGGAAAATATTAATAAATTGCAAAAAATCAAGACTTTAGGACGTTTTTGAACATAAAATTTCCGTTCATCAGTCCAATAACTTTCGCCTGCTTCTTTATTTTTGTTTTTCGTTGCTACTCGTCACCAGTTAAAGATTTTAAAATAGATTAATGCGATTAAAAAAATGTACTCGATTAATATGTCTGTAATTAATTAATCTCAATTAATGCACTAATTTGACACCCCTAAATATAATATATTAAATAGCATATATCTTACAGTGTTTGCAATACGAATTTAGTTACACTTGTTATCCAGCCCTCTGTCACTTGTCTGAATTTGAATATGGCTTCCCACCTCTGCTATACTACTTTACTCGTAGTCAGAGTTGCCCTGGGGCAGACTGACAGAGGCTTGATGCTATTAGCCCCTCTGACCACCACCAACCATTCACACACACATCAGATCATGAGATGTCTTGCTCAAGGACAGTACAACTTTTTTGTCGCTAGGGATCCAAATGAGGTTCCAATGATCTCTCACCCAAGCCCCAGCCTGCTTAGCATTGACAAGTTAAAGTACTTTAGTGAAATTCTCCTTCAGATAAGACTGTATTTACCACAAATAAAATACAGTACTGTTATCTACTGGTGTTTTCTGTTCACATTCTAAAATCTTTGCTCAAAGTTGACTGACATTTCCTGACTCATGTTGTGTACTTTGCAGTGGAGGGACATCCGTGTCAGATCAACAATGGCGGCTGCAGTAACCTGTGCCTGCTTTCTCCTGGAGGCGGATTCAAATGTGCGTGTCCCACCAACTTCTACCTCGCAGCAGACAACAAACAGTGTCTGTCCAACTGCACGGCCAGCCAGGTCAGCAAGAAAAACTGATGCTTTCACTTTATAACCTGCTTCTAACCATTCATTTCTACCATTCCACTTTGAGAAATCATTTGTGACTTTGAAAAAAAGTTTGCAGACATTTTAAATTAAGGTTTTTATTAAAGCATTAAGGCTTATGATGCCTTGTCAGTGTTTATATCGAAGCCAGTCTCTCAGGCTACTCGAAGAATGAACAAAAGTGGACTAACAATAAGGACAGATATGAACGTTGATTTTCCTCTTTCTTGCAGTTTGTTTGTAAAATGACAAGTGCATCCCGTTCTGGTGGAAATGTGACACTGAGGACGACTGTGGAGACCGATCAGACGAACCTGCCGACTGTCGTGAGTCCACACATCAAACTACAACAAAACAAATCCAGAAGTATCCAAAACCTAATCTATAATTGTATATACATTTACAAATATATTAATTGTTGAATATGTTGAGACAGACATAACATGTACATGTATTAATACGTTACAACTAGATGGGCTATCTGGTTAATCCACCAACCAACATATTTTTGTCATTTCTTTGGGATTGCTATAATAATCTTACATTCTTTTAATGAACTCAGTCTGACCTCTACTGTATAACAACTTTAGCCGTGAGTCATGGCACAATTTTCTAAAACTATTGCACTTAATCTAAAGTGGCTATGACAAGCTGAACTACTCATTTCATAATATATATTTAAGATATTCCTAAACATTTGACAAATTTCATCTTAATTTTGTAATATTTTGGGGGTTTAAAAATATACTTCCTGTTTGTAAATGATGACATCACGCTAGGTAGTTACCTAGAAACTATGTAATAAATTGGGCCAAAATTCCTCAAATCTAGACGTTTTTTTTTACTTGAGAGATAGAAATACACTAGAGTACATTCAGCTTGTTAAATTCATGCCTGCAAGGTCATAAAATTGTTTTTTTTGTCGTAAAATTGAAAACATACTTGTTTCCCGAGTGTGATGTCATCAGTGCTCTACTTCCTGATATTTTCAAGATTTTCTTCATAAACTTGTTCTTGATTTGTATATGTACATCAATCATTAACCTGTCAAATTAAGGTACAATTAGAAAATCATAAAGACTTGTCATATGCAACTAATAGTTTTTTTTACTTTTGTTTGTATCATTTTGTGTGTGTTATGAACCATACACCAAGCCAAAAACTCTGTATTAAATTTTATGCTCCATCTTAATTATATGCTAAAGGCAGTTTATAGTTACATTTATCACATTGTTCTGTGTGTTTTAGCTGAGTTTAAGTGTCGTCCGGGGCAGTTCCAGTGTGGGACAGGCATCTGCACAAACCCTGCTTACATCTGCGACGGAGACAATGACTGTCAGGACAACTCCGACGAGGCCAACTGCGGTACGTGACAAAATACTCAAAACAGTAGTCTGAAGAAAATAATCTTCTGAAAACATACTATGCCAGAATATCTACCCCGGTATATCCTATCTTTAATCATTCTTTTTTGCGTGGCTCTTGCAGACATCCACGTGTGCCTGCCCAGTCAGTTCAAATGCACTCACCCGAGCCGCTGCATCCCGGGAATCTTCCGCTGTAACGGTCAGGACAACTGTGGAGACGGAGAGGACGAGAAGGACTGTCGTAAGTGTTAAACTCACGGCTGCACACAGTAAAGATGTCAGACTCCCAGAGGAGAGTTTCTGCCCTCACAACATGATATTTTCATTTACGATGTAGCCATGCACTGTGTAGCTTTTTGGATGTTGTCACAAAGGTTTAAGCTCCATTACTACGGATTACACTTGATTTATGATGATAATTTAAATGCTCTTTCCTTTGAGTCAAGGTTTTAGGCCCTAGATTGACAATTGTTCTTTCTTTTTTAACCCTGATGGCCTAAATAGTTGTAATAAAGCTCAAGATTATTGTAAAACTGTTCAGGAAGAGGTCACATAATGTCAGGATAATGTGATTCTCTTTCGTATCAATACTTTCTCAAGTCAATATCTAGTTTAACGTCTATAATTCCCTTCGCAAAACCGAAAGTAGGTATTTAAATCTGTAAAACTTCCTCACGCTCACAAAGCCTTCAGCAAAAATGGAAATATTCACATGCATTTGCTTTTGGTTACAATGACAACAATAATTTTAAGCTTTTGCTTTTGGCTATCTATGAGAAATAAATATTTAATTATTCAATTTAGATTTTTTTATTTTTTTTTTAAACAAAGTGCTGCAATCATGATGTAGTTTTTAGTAGAAAAGACAAAGTTTGCAGATTTACAAATAAAAAAGCAAGTACCCTGACTTCAAGTGGTTTCCAACCTGGGGAGTGCTCGAGACTGTAAGAGTTCCCCAGGACTTGGTCTGGTCAGAGGGTCAAAAATTTAATTTTTTTTTAAAAGATATAAGAAATATAGAAAAGAAAAACAACACAGTTGTAGTTTATATGAATACTGTATATATAGGCTTTTTAGTTATATTTTGAAAATATAATGTATTTATGATGGCTGCAGTTTTAAACAGTTCAAGCAGGGAGGGTTTTGAGGAACAAACGTTGGTAACCTCTTAATTAAAATCCAAATTTTAGTATTTTTGACAATCCAAGAAATATCGCCTGTTAACCTGATTTGATGCACATTTGGAAACAACATTTGAGAGAGATTGTTCTTTTGTGTTTATAGAAAATGTCTGAAAAAATGGAGCAAAAACAAAAGCCAGATTATTATTATTTTTTTATTTACTGTTTTAAAATGTAGTCTTGGTGAACACACCATCTCATTTAAGTACTATATACTAAGGTTCACTTAAGGCTGGGCAAGTATTGGAAAAATCAAGATTCTGTCATGTTAAATCTTCAATTCAATTCACTTCAATTCAATTCAAAACCCCAAACCAGGTAGTTTTGGGTTTTGAATTGAAACATCTTCGACTAATATTTTGTTAGTAAAAACTTGTGGTTTCTTGCAAATGCCAAATTTCAAGATTGTGATTATTTTTGTCCCAGATTGCCCAGACCAAGATTCAATAAACTAGAATGAAATTTTAGTTCATGTTTTTTGTTTCTTCGGTTAAAAGAATTGAACTAAATGTACCTTTTCACTATTGCCTATTTAGCATCCAAAAGTGGATTTTACAAAGGACTAGTTGAAACATCAGTATTAATTAGATCTAATAAAGCTGTAGGTCCGCTTTTAAAAACACAACTAAATATATTCAGTCTTTCTAAAAGTTTGAGCGAGTCCAAGAGTGACAGCTTTAAACTAAAATATGTTCTGAGAAATTAAACATTTGGAAAGTCAACTTTTTGTCCAAACTCTGTGACACATTTTGTAATGCAGTGTTAGATGAGGCCATTACTAAAATCATTTCAGAGCCGTCCCGCCTCCCAGGAGTCGCATGACCTTTCCCTCCGGCCAAAATCACAAATTCTGCACAAAAATAATTGGCGTGGCATTTTCTAAACCCATTAATCTTCCACAGAGGGACGTCGCGCTTGTCACACCTGAGCGAGGTCACAATTTACATTTCAGCCCACAGACACAAGGATTTAAGAATAGAGTGACATCGGTGGCATTATTTTTAGGAAGGATTTTGAATAGAAGAGCTGTATGTGTGTACAGTAATTGTGAAGTAAAGAGATAAGCGGTGTTCTGTCAATCTGGATCCCTTTGGTTAGTGCAAGAAAATGTTTAAATTATTGTTGCTGTAGAATTGTATCTTAGCCAAGTTAGGCACCAAAGTAGCATTTCAGGTTCCAGGTTCTCATTTCTAATAAATTTCAGTAGCTAGCAAAATTCAAGATTCAACTTGTGTACAGTATATGGTTTGATTAAATATTAGAGAGATAAGAGTTTGGATTCTCCAGATCAAAGTTTACAATCTCTATATTTACTGGATTGGATTTCAAGAGAAAATGTGCTTTATAATCAAGGATCCACTCACCAAGTGTATGTAGACAATGTGGAATAAGTGTCTGCCTCAGGACACAACGTCTATTCTTGTCGTCCCTCTGTGGCACCTGGGTTGTGTCTTATTCCCAGTCTGCAGACTCTGTACTTGTGTACTCCTGGGTACAAACTTGTGGGAGCAGACTTGGAGAATGGACTTTAGGAGTTCACAAGCTCGTACTCAACTTGGAGTTTTGGAACAAGTGGACTTGATAACACAGGAAACACAGCTGACGTGTGTGAGTTTTTTATTTCTGTATTTCCTGTAATGTGAATCTGAAATTTCAATATTTAAAGCAGTAGGTCTAAAGTCTTATGTAAAATATATATAAGACAAGGCTCTAAACGCACACAAAACCCGAGGTAATACAATTCAGCCTACATTTTATATGCATATTCATTTTGAAAGCAGTTTTACTTTCTTCTAGTTTATTACTACAGAAAGAAGCAGAATGCTGTAGTTTTGAGGATATATGTGTTATATATATGCAGAATTGACTTCCCTGAAGTGGGCTGTAACAGCCTGACCGCGGTTCTGACCTGCACTGTGCAGGTGAGTCTGTCAGTTCCATATGCGCGCGTACTGGCTGCTCTTCATTGCGCGCTGAGGAGAAGGCAGCGAGTGAAAAGCTGCGGTGATCTAGTGGTAGTGCTATTTCTGAACAAAATAATTATATGCTAAAAGCAGTTAGCCACAATACTAACAATTAGATGTGAATTTTGGGGAACAAATGGCACATTACAGAGACATGACATTGTGGACTAATTTCCTCCTGAATAGATACATTATCAAGATATCTGATCTAGGGAGAAACTGATTTGAAGTTACTTATTGTCAAAAAAAAAAATGTGTATAGTCCCTTTAATTTATGTGTCATTTGCTTTTTCCCTTAGCTAATCTTCGGAAGTTGTCATTTGAGAATGAAACTAAGATTCTTAAAACATGGCAGCCTTTGCGATATTGCGATTTCGATTTGATTGCGATCAGTTGTGCAGCCCTACACTGTACTCTTTTTTTATCATCTTAAAAATACAAACAACTCTTTAAGGCATTCCACAGCCGTCACATATTTTGTTCACTTACCTAATGCGTTTTGACTCTCATCACTCAGTTGTGAGGAAGGCAGACGCAGATTGTGGATAGTTCCCACAATGTCAGTCTATTTGCTTAAAACCTTGAACAGGAGCTGCGCAAACAAAAACTGTGGCGACTGCAGAGGCTAAAACACTTTACTATTGGAAGCATCTTTACACAAAGATTTGATTTTGTTCTCCTCACCACCAACATGTTGATGTAGCCCGGAAGTATCTGCTGCTCTCAGCTCTCACCTTTTGCTCTGATATTCCCAGTATCGAATGCAAAACAATTTTATAGTTTTTCTAACAAATTGTGCATTTTTGTACAGAACAACAAAATGTACCATGGTGTTATACTGTATGTGCTATGTGTTAACAATATTCACCCCATAATAATATCTTTAAAACTTGTTACAAAGTTGTTATTTGGTTTAAATGTGAATATCCATGTTTGTGTAGCAGAAGTGACACTACTTCTCTTGTCAGCGTTCCATTGCCCTGTTTAAGTTGTCTAAATCTGATTGTGTTTCACAGCGGAAGTGACGTGTGCTCCAAACCAGTTCCAGTGCGCCATCACCAAACGCTGCATTCCTCGAGTCTGGGTTTGTGACCGAGACAACGACTGTGTGGACGGATCAGACGAGCCCGCCAACTGCAGTAAATATCCATCTCTTTTTTTCTGATAAATGTGTCTACAATATTTATGCAATTTATACTGAAATACAATGCACTGGTATTGAGAGCTAGATTTATGAAAAGATGGATGCAAAGATACTGCAGATAGTAGTTAGTTAGATCTTTAGTTAGTTGGTTAGATCTTTGTGAGATTTGATCTGGCTTCAGGAAAGTATTAATATTTTTGTAAATTTTTCACCCTTTGTTTTCAGTAGTACTAACATTTCGCTGCTCTGACTTGCATAAGTTACATTGGCTCATAATTTAAAAAGCACTTATATTAATGAAGATATATTTCAGTAGTGAATGTATGGTCTTTCTGTGTTCCTCAGCTCAAATGACGTGTGGCGTGGACGAGTTTCGTTGTAAAGACTCTGGTCGCTGTATTCCTGCGCGATGGAAGTGTGATGGTGAAGACGACTGTGGAGACGCCTCTGACGAACCTAAAGAGGAGTGTGGTAAGAGCACTACTCTAACAGTTTACTCTGAATTTTGTGAATAGATCTATGACTAGAGCTATTTTTGGTCAATATTAGCTCAAACCAACAGAAATTAGTTGTATTTAAGCTTATTGTTTGAGGTTTAATTGTTGCACAAAAGTGAAAAATCTGTAAAAATAGATTAGAATAAAAACTAAAATATCAGCTTCATCATTATGTTTGGTTTACAACATGCATTTTTTATTTATACTTCAGATAATTTCTGTTAGTAGCAGTTGTTACTGTAAAGTATTATAAAGTATTATAAAACACTGATATGATATATTGTAAAACTAGCAATCCATTTTACACATTTTGAAGCTAATTTTGTTTTGATCGTTTGTATGACTAAAGAACATGTAACTTCTATTTAATTAACAAAAAAAAAAAAAGTTCTACAAAAAAACTATTAAGGGAAAAGTATACAGTGTAAAAAACATGAGGTACAAGAGTGAGGTACAAGAGATGATGAAATTGACAATCACCTGCATATAAATGGCTTCTTAAAAACCCAAAAGAGAGTAAATACAAAGAACACAAAAGAGGGCCAAGAACAGACCCCTGAGGAACTCCACATGTCATATTTGTTGAGAAACACAAATCCTTCTGTCAGATAAATATGATTGGAACGACTCCAAAGCTCAACACAATCGAACCAGTTGAGAAGGATTTAGTGTTCCAGCTGCAATAATAATACTAACTAATCCTTAAGTAAACCTAACTAATAGTAACAGAGAATATACAAGTATGATTTAAAGCCCGGAGCTATTCTAAAGTAATGTTCAGGCTTTGATTGGGCGTACTTTAGATAGAAAACAAATAAAGAGACCTGTCTGAATTTTAAATAGCAATAATTATTATTATGTTAATATGTTTCTTGTCCTTAGATGAGAGAACGTGTGAGCCGTACCAGTTCCGGTGTAAGAATAACCGCTGTGTGCCCGGCCGCTGGCAGTGTGACTACGACAACGACTGTGGAGACAATTCCGACGAGGACAAGTGTGGTACGACTCTCTGTTATAATTCTGCAATTGTGGAAATTACAGGTTAAATTTAACCGTGAACAACAGAGTAAAT
Organism: Mugilogobius chulae; assembly: GCA_038363315.1. NCBI lineage: Eukaryota > Metazoa > Chordata > Actinopteri > Gobiiformes > Gobiidae > Mugilogobius > Mugilogobius chulae. The sequence continues at coordinate 18,474,688 of CM076402.1, read as the reverse complement.
GAATATAGAGTAGGAACTTGTATGGAAATAACAACCTTTTAAGTGTGTTATACTGTATTGCTGTTATATAGAGAGGAAGCAAACAAACGTATAGTTCCTTCAAATGGAACAAAAAATGGGATTGGAGTCAACACAACATGTAAGTGAACAATCAAGACTAGCAAGTTATGTCACGCATAAAGTTCATTTGAGTATCAGATGTGCTAAAGTGATCCAGCTTCGGAGTACCTCCAGACCAGGTTCAACCCCCGAATTTTCCTTGCTAAAACTCAAATCTAGCTTTGTAGTACAGGTCCCTGATCATGATAGCTAGATAATATTTTTCAGTCCAAAAAGCTCAACAAACCCACCTATTTTGAAGATAGTCAAGGTTCTCAGTCACTTTTGCCATAGAGAAATTTTAGGATTTTAAATAATGTAGTAGTCCAGGACACAATAATCGAGAACAAGACCTCTCTGAGACCAGAGAGTTCCAAGACTGTGACAAGACTAAGAGCATTGAGGGTCTAGACTGAGACGTTTATGGGTCAAGACCAAGACAACACCAAAACTGCAGTCTGTCGAGATCAAATCAAGCCCATATTTGTATTTGGATACCAACTGTGCCTGGGACATGTCACTGTAATCCTGGGGAACTCTCAAGAACAAGACAAGACCGAGTCCAAATGTACTCGAGTCTGAGACAAGACCAGACCTTAAAAAAGCGCTCTTGAGACCGGTCTTCGAGTACTACTACACTTACTTAAAGGTCATGTACCGTTACCTCAATCTTATCTGAGTATTTGCTGGTTAACTATGCTCAGTACAAAATCACATAATAAAACTTAAAATTCAGCAAAATATTGTAATTATACTTGTAGTTACCGTGCAGTTTATTTCTTGTGCTGTATACAGTCTGTTGGTTAAAACAGCTCTACCAGTAAAGCGTCTTTTCTGTTTTCTGTGTGGTTTTTAACACATTAACACACTTGTCTCATTGAACTGTCACGTGTTCACTTCACTTCATGTTTTCATCTCATGTTTGTTTTGCATCTCTCTGGGTTTTCGCTGTGAGCAGAGGTAGGTTTCTCCAGCTCCATCAGGCCCTCCAGCTCCTCTCTCCTACTTCCTATCTCCTCTAGTCTGACGTGCTTTTCTCTTTTCTCGTCTTGGTTGTTGGTCCCACTGGCTCCTGATCTGTAGCCTGGCCAGACATTGTTTTTTTTTGTTTGTTTTTTTTAACTAGAAATAATTACCTTGACCTGTCTTTTTATCATTAAGTTATCTGTTAAAGAAATACAAGAAAGAAATAATAATGATACCAGATTAAACTTGCACTAGAGCAGCAACTAGTTTTATTACTCTGTGCTGTGAACAGAAAGATTTCTTGTCATTGTTACACAGAGTACAACAAAATTATGTTTGGAGTGAGCCTCCGGGCTGCTGCACTTTTTGTGCGCCACCACTCACTCTCCTGAACATGAAATGCAAATCATACATACAAAAAAACACACACATAACAACCCGTTGGCGTGTTTGTTTTGAAAAAGCTAACATCTTCCTGTGTTCATTGCCTGGTAAGTTAATTCTATGAGTCTTTCATTACGTCGGTCTAAATTAAAAAAATAAAGTAAGATCCAGCAGTGAGTTGTGGTTGGTTTTCTCAAAAAACATGTTTAAGACTTTACAAATCAGGAAAATGCTTCACCAAAGGACCAAAAAGTGTGTTTATGAACATGTGTTTGTGTCTAATTGCTAACGCTAATGCTTGACAATAAAAAAAACTAAACACACCTGACATGCACACAGTCAATTTTAGGCCTGGTCATTTTTTCTGTCTAAAGTTTGCCAATAGACAGTTTAGCACCCAGAACCAGCATAATCAGTCATTCACAGCTTTGAAATAGTAATAATCTCATTTACTTTGTTAAAATCTGTAAGAGGGTTTTGTGTTTAGCAGTTTAGTTTCGTCTGTGTTTAATTAAAATTCTGAAATGAATAAAACAAGAGGAGAAAAGTGAAAGTGTGCCTCTGGTACAAAGTGTTCAGTGACAGAGCTCTATTTTTGAAGTTGTCAAAATGTGAACTGGCAAAGAAAATATTTGTCTCTGTTACAAGCCAGGCAATACCTATATTTCTAAATTCATTAAAGTACAGAAAAAAATAAACACATTTATATGTTTTCTTTGCCAGCTCTAATGCTTAACAAAGAAGGCTTTTCTTGTTCAGTTTTAAACTTTTTTAGATCATTTGATATTATATGCCTAAACCTGCTAAAAATAAAATGAATAATTATCTGTTCAGCTGTAAATATTTGCTGGCCAGGCTACTGTCTCCTGTTCGTCCAGTTCTTTACCTTTTGCTTTTGTGGCCTAAACTTGAAACCTTTAACATTAATAACTCAGTCTCTCCTCCTACATTTGGTTGCAGTTTACTCCTATATTCTTTCCTCTTACTTCCCATGCTCTCTCCTGCATCTTCACTTCTATGTATCTTCTTCACATCTGTTTAAAATATCCGTCCATCTCCCTCCCAGTGCCTCGCAAGTGTTCGGAGAGCGAGTTCGCCTGCACCAATGGCCGCTGCATCGCCGGCCGCTGGAAATGCGACGGAGATCACGACTGCTCAGACGGTTCAGACGAGGTAATGGTTCTCTTTTCTATTTTCCGCCCGACTGGCTTTGCTGTGGCCGCGAGGTTTACATTTTACTTCTCATATTATTTTTTGTGCAGAACGGCTGTGATGTGAAGTGTGACAGTGATCAGTTTCAGTGCAAAAGCGGCCACTGCATCCCCATTCGCTGGAGATGTGATGCAGACGTGGACTGTTTGGACGGCAGCGACGAGCAGCAGTGTGACAGCGGAGGTGAGGAAAGAGTGTTTTGTACAGAAGGCATCACGTAGAAAATACATTGTCAATAAACTGAAAAGGAATATAAATGTAAAGGAATGGATGGAAGAGTTGCCTCACATTTCATTGCACAGGACATATAATTATATATTCTTGGCACTTTTCTTGTCTTTTTAACTTGCTCGAGGTAACATTTACTTTGCATCTTACACACTAAAACTAAAAGTGCACTATGGAACTTTTTGAAGGTGAAAAGTCAACTGCACAATTAAGTAGAATAAGAAAGTTAAAGGCATATGTTGGGAGATTCCCCCATTCTGAATGAGAATAAATAAGTTCTAGGACAAAATGTGAAAAAATACAGCTAAGCCACTATTCCATGGATGAATAAAAGTGGATTGTCTTGGCCAAATAATTCACATTGTGTCTCCTGGTTCTTGAAAAGCATCAAAAGTTGATCCATGGTGCACAGTGGTTAGTTTAAACCTCATAGCAAGAAAGTTTGGGTTCAACTCCCAGGCGACTCCTTTTTTTCCTCTTTAAAGTTTGCTCGTTGTATTTGTGTCCCTTTGTCTGTGTAGGTTTACTCTGGATGCTTCGTTTCTTCTACCACTAAAACCATGTCATTAAGCCTTACCCCTAATGCCCCAGGACTACCCTAAAAAGAGATTTCAATATCAGTAGGACTTTCTGGTTAATAAAGGTCAAATAAAATGACAAAATATACAGTACATACTTTTTATTGGTATAAATTTGAGGCAAGCTTGTAAAAATGCAGCAAAAAAGCATTAAATGTCGCTATAACAAAATCTGAAATGGGACTTGTATTGTTTCTGATTTTTTCTTGGTATTTTCCTGGGTTATTTTAACAAACCACAAAAATTGCAATACTAAATTATTACTTACTGTTTTAATTAAGCCTTTAAGTAATAATTTCACTTAGAACTCACTGCATTGACCTTGTTTATATTATCTCAATTATTAACTGTTTGATGAGTTTGTTGTGATCCACACATACAAGCTTTGATGACAAAAGTTTAATTGCACATTTTGGCTGAGCTGAACATCTTTGTAAAAAGATTTCCAGGCTTTTGAACTGATTTCTTGTTTAACTCTTCTGAGCATGACTCATACAGCCAAAGAAAAAGAAGCACTAAGATGTGAAGGCCACACAGAAATCTGAGAAAAGGATGAACACTTTACAGCCTTAATCAGTAGATCTACTTTCTGTGGTTGCAGTGGGACGACACTGCCCCCTGGACGAGTTCCAGTGCAACAACACCCTGTGCAAACCTTTGGGCTGGAAATGTGATGGAGAAGACGACTGTGGAGACAACTCTGACGAGAACCCAGAGGAGTGTGGTATGAGTCACAACATTACACTAAACCTATATGTTTAATACACATATTTCTAACTCTCTTCTGTCTTACTTCTTTTAGTGCGTTTCCAGTGTCCGCCCTCTCGTCAGTTCCGCTGTCATAACGACCGAGTGTGTTTGTCTGTGTCCAAACGCTGTGATGGAATCAACAACTGTGGAGACAACAGTGACGAGCTCAACTGCTGTATGTTACACTTTACTCATGTTTATGTCTTTATTGTTACAAATCCTTATCTGTCCTGTCCTTATGTGTCTCTGCAGTGCCTCCGTCTCCTGCCGTCTGTCATAAAGACGAGTTTCAGTGCTCGAGCGGCCGCTGCATCAGTGAGAATCTCCGCTGTAACTATTTCAATGACTGTGAAGACTACGGCTCTGACGAGATCAACTGTAACAAGAAAGGTGTGTCTTTGTATAAAGTGAAAGTAATAATCATCATACTGTGTATAGCCCTTTCTCAACAAAGCTAGACAGTTGTTTTCATAAATATTTATATTAGATTTACAAAAAATAAAACAAGAGAACCACATAATTTACATGAAAATTGTCAACTGCAAGTTCATACAATACAATGAATGTATGTACGTACAGTATGTTATGTATGTATGTATGTTGTTTTGTCGTTCTAAAAACTATGGGCCTGATTCATCAACATGCCTGTTTACGTTAATTATGCATCAGTGTAAATTTCCCCTGGGAGTGAATGAGAGAGTGAATGTTTGTCTGTCTAACTAACCTTGCAACAAGTTGGCCACTGTCCAGGGTGTTCTCCGCCTAAGGCTCAAAGTCACTGGAATAGGCTCCAGTCACCCATGACCCCTAACAGGATTAAGCGACAGAAAATGAATGAATGAAAATAACAGAGACAGTTGAGCAGTGATCTGATCAACACAGGGGCTGTACAAAGTTTCTAACAAGTGCATCTGAAGACATCATATTGTTATTACATTTCATAGAAACTAACAAATCATCATATTTTTGATACATGTATGTCATCGTACCTCTGATATATGAATACATGTATATTTTTCCATTACAGTTGTTTGCAGACTTCGACAACTTTTTTTTTTTTTTTTAAGGCAAATGACCTGTGTTTACATCTGGCAAGGTTTTTTACCAAAGATCGTTAAGTTAAAGAATGAAATAAGGAAAAACATATTTTCATTCACAACTTTAGTCAGAGAAAATGAATTTGTGCTCACGCCAACTTTATATTGATTTGTAGTAGATAATAATTGTGGCTAACCATGTTTATTTGAATGAACCGTGAATATTTCATGAGTTTATCCGACTGTCAGTGTTTGTGAATTAACTCTTTGCAGTTTTACTATTGTGGTGTTGTTGATCTTAGTCATATTTTTCAGTCCTTCCTTCTCTGTTCCCTCAGACGGTGCGCTGAACGACTGCCGCAGTAACAGCTCTGTTTGTGGAGACGGAGACGAAGCTCATTGTGTCATCAATCAACCGGCACCGACTCTTTCTGTTCCTGCAAACACGGCTTCAGATCCACCGGACAAAACCGCTGCCAAGGTAAATGTTCCAGGACTGAGATTCAATTTATTATGGTTAGTGTTCCTTTATTTAAGTAGGAAATTTCACAAGTAACCTTCTGGATGCAACAACTGATTTATAATTTTTAAGCATTTTCAAAAGCCGAACACAAAAGCGTTTTGTTTTGTTGCAGATAAGAACGAGTGCAGTGAGTTTGGAGTCTGTTCTCACATTTGTAACAACACCAAAGGCTCGTACAAATGCAGCTGCCACAAATACTTCAGCAGAATCAACGACACCTGCAAGGCCGACGGTGAGTAAACGTTTTTATCCATCTATTTGTGAGGTTTCTTTGTCAATCGAATAACAAGTAGGAATTTTAGTGTCGGCTGTACCCCTTTTGGCTCCCTAGGCCAGGGGTTTCCCAAAACTTTCAGACCAGAACCTGAAAAAATAACCATGTAACCAGCTCACGACCCCCACAGCAAAATAAAATAGATCTCCTGTAATAATTTTAAAGTGGAAAAAATCAATAAAATTGAGCTAAATGCAGTTATTTAAGTAGTTTCTTATTTATATGACAAAAATTCAGGTCAAAGCCAGGTGAAACAAAGTAATTTAAGTTACATCTTGAAATAATCTTTCGACCCCCAGATTTTGCTTTGTGACCCCCCTGATAAGGGTCCCGAGTCCTGACCCCACTTTGGGAACCACTGTCCTAGGCTGTCAGTGAAGTGGCTGCAAAAAATGTCAAATTCTCCCTTGAAAATGTGTCTTATTATTGTTCGATACCTATGTTTACTTCAGAAACTTGACGTTTATTTTTCCATGAGATTTAGTTGTTATTAATAGAAGAACTCCTGAATTAGAACATTTCTTGGGGTAAACGCAGATGTGTTATTGCATCTTTTGTTATTGTATGTGTCTTCATGACATGACATTTTATCCATCAATGTACAGTATCTTTGCATTTCTCACCAAGATTCACACTGGGAATTAGTGTCAATGTTTCCCCTGTCAGCTCTCTCTCTCCTGCAAAAGAAGTTATTTATCCATTAATTGTACTCACTAGTCTGTAAAAAAAAAAGAAAAGACACATTTGGATGATTTTAGAAAGTCACTTGCAAACTTTGACGATTGTGTTTTTTGGGGTTGCTTTAGCAGAACATTCACACCATTTTCAGGTTTGATCCATGAAAATATATTCATTTATGCCTGAAGCATGGTTTTATAGCATATTTTCATGTCTAAAAGTCGTCTACAATTACAATATCAAAAATCATTGTTTCACAGCGACACACAATGTTCTAAATAAATTATGATTTTAATAACTTTTTATATTGAAGCACTGAGCTGGCTGAGTTTGGTTGCCTGGCAACACTGGTCAACTTTTGACAGCTTTGAGTTAACAGAAGCAGATGATTTGATTTACCTCAAAGACAGTATTAAAATAAACAGTCTATACTACAGGAATCGTGATAAAATTGAAATCATGTTCTGGCTCCAACAATATTGTGATATTAACTTTTCTCTCTCTCTTTTTTTCTCACTTTCTCTATCTATTTTTCTCTTTCTCTCTCTCTTTCTCTCTCACTTTCTCTCCCTCTCTCTCCCTCTTTCTCTCTCCTCCTCTCCTTTCTTTTTCTCCCTCTCTCTCTTTCTCTCTCGCTCTCTCTCATTTCTCTTTCTTTCTCCCTATCTCTCTCTCGTACCCTGTCTTTCTCTCACACTCTCACTCCCTCTTTCTCTCTCTTCCTCTTTCTCTCTTTTTCTCACTTTCTCTCTCTCTGTGTCTTTCTCTTTTTTCACTTTCTCTCTCTCTCTCTTTTCTCACTTTATCTTTTTTCCTTCTTTCTCTATCTCTCTCTTTCTCCTCTTTTTTTTCTTTTTTCTATTTTCTCTTTATCTATTTTTCTCTTTCTTTCTCTCTCTTTGTCTCTCTCTCTTTCTCACTCACTTTTTCCTCTCTCTCCCTCTTTCTCTCTCCTCATTTCTTTCTCACTCTCTCTTTTTTTCACTTCTCTCTCTCTCATTCTCTCTTTCTCATCTCTCTCTCTCTCCAACCATAGCTTCCCCTCTCTCTCTCTCTCCACTCCATTTTCTCTTTACTTTCTCCCTTACACCTCTCTCTTCAATTCCTACCCATCCGTACCTCGTCTCTCTTCATAATCTACCAGCCTCTTTTCTCTCTCTCTACGCTCTAGCTCTTTGCGTCTATGGTTCATGTAACAATCATTTCACTGGCCGCCAGGCCAAAATACGAGCTAGAGAAGTCAACGAAATTCCCGAGTCATTGTCTGGAATCCCCGGCAGGAATGGCTCCCAAAGCTGGAGCGTAACTGAGAGCCAGACATTCAGGCGAGACGGCCAACGTTCGCAGAATCAACGCCTATGAGCGTTTCACATCAAAACCAACAAAGATAGATTTTATTGCGACAAACTGGCACCACGGCCCGGATCTGCCTGCGCAGTATCGAACCTTCCCTACAAGTACACGTCCATTGCCTTTCTCCAAGAAAACGCAAACCAGCAAACCGACGACATATACGGGAGGTACCAGAGTTCTCAACTATCTAACAGAGGAATTTCATGTTTCAGTAATGGAGGAGCGGTCCCACTATGTTGTGGAACTAAGAAATCTCTGATTGTACCTAATATTATATGCAAATCTGATAACATAAGCAACAAAATTCCTAAATATCAGTAAATGTAACAAATTATGACTATACAATTATGATCATATACACCTAATGACTATACGTCAATAGTAGTACAAGTCTCTGTAACACAGTCATTCAATATAGGGAAATGACTGTAAGATCCCTGTAAAATGTGCCTGTTATTCCGAAAGAGTGAAATCAGGAACCCATAAAATCATCTGTTTATCTAGCACCAGTCACCAGTCTGTCCATACCTCAGTTGCCTCTGAGGCGGAGGAAACCACCTGTCGATATGCAATTGAATTTGAACCCTAAAGAGACCAACCTATAAGCCTCTGCTTAAGAACACAGTTAAAAGTGACACCTAGCTGGTCCAGAGTTGCTCTCAGCCTCAATAATATAACAAAAGCAAAACGACATGTTATAAAACACCGAAAACCAGAAATTAAACAAAACCAGCAAGAACAATATATTATTTCACAATTCTAATGCGGTGTCGTTAGACAACACCAAGCATCCCCAGACCTGAAAAGCAATGGCCTCGTATGGGATCCAAAGGACCATGTGACTGGCGTGGCCCTCAAACAAGAAAGACCAACAGTTCAACTATGTAGCATGGAACGTAGACTCTGCGAAACAGTGACCCAGATTGATCGAACACAAACTACCAAAAACCAGCGGGTGGCGCAGTAAACAAAAATACCACTGATGCAGGTGGAAGACATCTCGAGACAACTAAACCTGAATTTTCAAGAGCAACCGAATATCGTACGAAAACCCTACTGCCATGTGGCGAATGTGCCCCCCATCGATGGCATAGAGCATGAAAGAGTTTAGTAGATGCGTCTTTGAGAAACAACTCGTCATTACACCTTTAAAGTCTTAAAATGTACCCATGTCTTAAACAAAAATGATCCATATCTATACTTACTCAAAACTCACAACTAATGAGTGTTTATAGATCTCTTACAATACTCACATTTTGTAGGGCCCTCANTGGGCTGGAAATGTGACGGAGAAGACGACTGTGGAGACAACTCTGACGAGAACCAGAGGAGTGTGGTATGAGTCACAACATTATACTAAACCTATATTTAATACACATGTTTCTAACTCTCTTCTGTCTTTACTTCTTTAGTGCGTTTCCAGTGTCCGCCCTCTCGTCAGTTCCGCTGTCACAACGACCGAGTGTGTTTGTCTGTGTCCAAACGCTGTGATGGAGTCAACAACTGTGGAGACAACAGTGACGAGCTCAACTGCTGTATGTTACACTCACTCATGTTTATGTCTTTATTGTTACAAATCCTTATCTGTCCTGTCCTTATGTGTCTCTGCAGTGCCTCCGTCTCCTGCCGTCTGTCATAAAGACGAGTTTCAGTGCTCGAGCGGCCGCTGCATCAGTGAGAATCTCCGCTGTAACTATTTCAACGACTGTGAAGACTACGGCTCTGACGAGATCAACTGTAACAAGAAAGGTGTGTCTTTGTATAAAGTGAAAGTAATAATCATCTACTGTGTATAGCCTTTTTCTCAACAAAGCTAGACAGTTGTTTTCATAAATATTTATATTAGGTTTACAAAAAATAAAACAAGAGAACCACATAATTTACATGAAAATTGTCAACTGCAAGTTCATACAATACAATGAATGTATGTATGTACGTACAGTATGTATGTATGTATGTATGTATGTTTTTGTCGTTCTAAAAACTATGGGCCTGATTCATCAACATGCCTGTTTACGTTAATTATGCATCAGTGTAAATTTCCCCTGGGAGTGAATGAGAGAGTGAATGTTTGTCTGTCTAACTAACCTTGCAACAAGTTGGCCACTGTCCAGGGTGTTCCCGCCTAAGGCTCAAAGTCACTGGAATAGGCTCCAGTCACCCGACCTCTAACAGGACTAAGCGATAGAAAATAAATGAATGAAAATCACAGAGACAGTTGAGCAGTGATCTGATCAACACAGGGGGCTGTACAAAGTTTCTAACAAGTGCATCTGAAGACATCATATTGTTATTACATTTCATAGAAACTAACAAATCATCATATTTTTGATACATGTATGTCATCGTACCTTGATATATGAATACATGTATATTTTTCCATTACAGTTGTTTGCAGACTTCGACAACTTTTTTTTTTTTTTTTAAGGCAAATGACCTGTGTTTACATCTGGCAAGGTTTTTTACCAAAGATCGTTAAGTTAAAGAATGAAATAAGGAAAAACATATTTTCATTCACAACTTTAGTCAGAGAAAATGAACTTTGTGCTCACGCCAACTTTATATTGATTTGTAGTAGATAATAATTGTGGCTAACCATGTTTATTTGAATGAACCGTGAATATTTCATGAGTTTATCCGACTGTCAGTGTTTGTGAACCAACTCTTTACAGTTTTACTATTTGTGTGTTGTTGTTTTTGTCTTCCTTCTCTGTTCCCTCAGACGGTGCGCTGAACGACTGCCGCACTAACAGCTCTGTTTGTGGAGACGGAGACGAAGCTCATTGTGTCATCAACGGCACCGACTCTTTCTGTTCCTGCAAACACGGCTTCAGATCCACCGGACAAAACCGCTGCCAAGGTAAATGTTCCAGGACTGAGATTCAATTTATTATGGTTAGTGTTCCTTTATTTAAGTAGGAATTTCACAAGTAACCTTCTGGATGCAACAACTGATTATAATTTTAAGCATTTCAAAAGCCGAACACAAAAGCGTTTTGTTTTGTTGCAGATAAGAACGAGTGCAGTGAGTTTGGAGTCTGTTCTCACATTTGTAACAACACCAAAGGCTCGTACAAATGCAGCTGCCACAAATACTTCAGCAGAATCAACGACACCTGCAAGGCCGACGGTGAGTAAACGTTTTTATCCATCTGTTTGTGAGGTTTCTTTGTCAATCGAATAACAAGTAGGAATTTTAGTGTCGGCTGTACCCCTTTTGGCTCCCTAGGCCAGGGTTTCCCAAACTTTTCAGACCAGAACCTGAAAAATAACCATGTAACCAGCTCACGACCCCCACAGCAAAATAAAATAGATCTCTGTAATAATTTTAAAGTGGAAAAACCAATAAAATTGAGCTAAAATGCAGTTATTTAAGTAGTTTCTTATTTATATGACAAAAATTCAGTCAAAGCCAGTGAACAAAGTAATTGTAAAGTTACATCTTGAAATAATCTTTCGACCCCAGATTTTGCTTTGTGACCCCCTGATAGGTCCCGAGTCCTGACCCCACTTTGGGAACCACTGTCCTAGGCTGTCAGTGAAGTGGCTGCAAAAAATTCAAATTCTCCCTTGAAAATGTGCTTATTATTTCGTTCGATACCTATGTTTACTTCAGAAACTTGACGTTTATTTTACCATGAGATTTAGTTGTTATAATAGAAGAACTCCTGAATAGACATTTCTTGGGGTAAACGCAGATGTGTTATTGCATCTTTTGTTATTGTATGTGTCTTCATGACATGACATTTTATCCATCAATGTACAGTATCTTTGCATTTCTCACCAAGATTCACACTGGGAATTAGTGTCAATGTTTCCCCCTGTCAGCTCTCTCTCCTGCAAAAGAAGTTATTTATCCATTAATTGTACTCACTAGTCTGTAAAAAAAAAAGAAAAGACACATTTGGATGATTTTAGAAAGTCACTTGCCAAACTTTGGACGATTGTGTTTTTTGGGGTTGCTTTAGCAGAACATTCACACCATTTTCAGGTTTGATCCATGAAAATATATTCATTATGCCTGAAGCATGGTTTTATAGCATATTTTCATGTCTAAAAGTCGTCTACAATTACAATATCAAAATCATTGTTTCACAGCGACACACAATGTTCTAAATAAATTATGATTTTAATAACTTTTTTTATTGAAGCACTGAGCTGGCTGAGTTTGGTTGCCTGGCAACACTGGTCAACTTTTGACAGCTTTGAGTTAACAGAAGCAGATGATTTGATTTACCTCAAAGACAGTATTAAAATAAACAGTCTATACTACAGGAATCGTGATAAAATTGAAATCATGTTCTGGCTCCAACAATATTGTGATATTAACTTTTCTCTCTCTCTTTTTTTCTCACTTTCTCTATCTATTTTTCTCTTTCTCTCTCTCTTTCTCTCTCACTTTCTCTCCCTCTCTCTCCCTCTTTCTCTCTCCTCCTCTCCTTTCTTTTTCTCCCTCTCTCTCTTTCTCTCTCGCTCTCTCTCATTTCTCTTCTTTCTCCCTATCTCTCTCTCGTACCCCTGTCTTTCTCTCACACTCTCACTCCCTCTTTCTCTCTCTCCTCTTTCTCTCTTTTCTCACTTTCTCTCTCTCTGTGTCTTTCTCTTTTTTCACTTTCTCTCTCTCTCTCTTTTTCTCACTTTATCTTTTTTCCTTCTTTCTCTATCTCTCTCTTTCTCCTCTTTTTTCTTTTTTTCTATTTTCTCTTATCTATTTTTCTCTTTCTTTCTCTCTCTTTGTCTCTCTCTCTTTCTCACTCACTTTTTCCTTCTCTCTCCCTCTTTCTCTCTCCTCATTTCTTTCTCACTCTCTCTTTTTCTCACTTTCCTCTCTCTCATTTCTCTTTCTTTTCTCTCTCTCTCTCTCTCCCTCTCTCTCTCTCTCTCTCTCATTTCTTTTTCTTTCTCCCTTTCTCTCTCTCTCTCTCTCTCCCTCTCTCTCTCTCTCTCTCTCCCTCTTTTCTCTCCTCTCTCAGCTCTGCGTCAGGTTCTGTACATCGCGGACGGATAACGAAATCCGGAGTCTGGATCCCGGAATGCCGAGCTGGAGGTACGAGCAGATTTTCCAGGGAGACGCCAACGTTCGCATCAACGCCATGGACGTTCACATCAAACCAACAAAGTTTATTGGGACAAACTGGCACACGGGCCGGATCTCCTCCTACGACCTGCCCTCCAGTCCGTCCTCTCCGAACAGCAACCGCAACCGACGACAACGGAGTCCAGAGTCTCACATCTAGAGGTTTGTTTAGTAATGGAGGCCCACTTGTTGTGGCTGCTGTTTTACAATATTATTGCTCTTGAAATGTAAGCAAAATTTCAATATATCATAATTGTAAATTATGATATACAATTATGATATATAATTGTATATCATGTACAAGTCTTGTACAAGTCATTCAATATAAAATGACTGTTGTATTGTAAAATGTTGTATTCCGAAAGAGTGATCAGGCTTTAATCATCTGTTCAGCAGTCACAGTCTGTCCCAACCTCAGTGCCTCTGAGTGAGACACTGTCGTTGCTGGAATTTTGAACAAGAAGGAAATTAGCTGCTTAAGAACACAGTGTGAATCTGGTCCAGAGTTCTCTCAGCTTCATCTTAAAATGGATGTTAGAAAACACGCTGAATTAAACAAAGTATATTATTTTTCACATTCTAATGCTGTTTGCTACAGATCCCAGACCTGAAGATGCCTCGTGGGATCGCGGTGGACTGGGTGGCCGGTACTTGTACTGGACTGACTCTGGACGTGACGTGATCGAGGTGGCGCAGCTGAGCGGTGGAAGACATCGCAAAACTCTGATTTCAGGCATGATCGACGAACCCTACGCCATCGTGGTCGATCCGCCCAGAGGGTGAGAGAAGAGTTTAGTAGATGCTACTTTGAGAAAACATGTCATTACACCTTTAAAGGTTTAAATGTCTGTCTTATACAAATGTTATCTATACTTATCAAAAACTCACCTTGATTGTGTTTTGTTTCATACTCACATTTAGTAGGGGCCCTCAAACACCCAATGTCTCAATCTGAGCTCCTGTAAAACTCGCTTTAGAAGTGTCAGTGTGACTGTTTTGTGTGATCAGAGCAGAGAAAACTCTACAAATGCACAAACTTAAGTCAGGACAGAGTCTAAACTTCTGCTTTGTCATATTCATGCAAAATCAAAAGTTGTAAAGATCACAATCATCACATCGAACTTTAATTTGCGCATGTTTTATTCACTGTATGTTTCGGACTTTTTCTCAATGACAATAAGGTAGATTGACACTGTACAGTGTATGGCGTACACACTATGGCCTAAAGTTTTCTCACGATATGTGAGAGAAAATATATTGATGCACTGTACCCAAGGCGTTCAAACAGTGACTTTGAGCTTATTCTTTCATTATTGTTAGTGTTTTAGCCTCTGCAGAGCCTCCAGTCTAGGTATGCTTGAAACCTTTGAACAAGCAACCTGAACACAGACATTGCAGGAATTAGCCACAATCTAAATCTATCTCCCTTAAAAATAGAAAAATCCGCTGCAATGCAGAGAAAGTGAGAGGCAAAAAATCGCCCTCGGAGCCACCAGTCATGTGTTTATCACAAATCTGCTTTACTATAAAAGGAGGAGACAATTAACACCAGCAGCATGAGCAGCTCCAACACACTCGCCCAACACCGGAACATGTTAAGAAGCTTCCACAAGTTTCTTTACAAGTTGTTCAATTAGTTGAAGCTTTAAAAAGTGCCTAAAGCTAACAAATCAAAAGTCTTACCTGCGCAGACTTGTTCTCTGCGCTGTTCCATTTAATCTCCACGTGTGTAGTTCCCTTACGCACATTTAGATGTAAGAAACAACAATAGCTCCAGAAATTTGCATTCTTCTTGCTCGAGTAAAACATCTACCTCCTCCCATTCTCTCTTGAAGCTAATTTTTGGAATCATCGTTCCGTCATCTTAATTGTGGTCAGCTGAAGGGACTTGTAGCTTGTAGTCTGATCCGATTGTAACATAAACTAAAACAATCTGTTGAACAGAAAATGTACTGGGCCGACTGGGGGAATCATCCGAAGATTGAAACAGCTGCGATGGATGGCACCATGAGAGAGACTCTGGTGGAGAAGAACATCCAGTGGCCCACAGGTAAACTGGGACTTTAACACAAAAGTAAATATTAATGAATACATAAACATACATGTGTGTTTCCAGGTTTGGCTGTGGATTATTTTAACGAGCGATTGTACTGGGCTGATGCCAAACTCTCAGTGATCGGCAGCATTCGACTCAACGGCAGTGACGCTGTAGTGGCCGTCAGCAACATCAAGAACAGTAAGGACATTCTGTATTTAAGGCTAGAAACTACTTTTTTTGTTTGTTTGGTTGGTTGTTTTTGGCCCGTTTGTTCTTTCAACATTTAGATTTTCTTTAAAAAAAAAAAACTAGACTAAATTGTCCAATCTGCTGTAAAGATACTTCGCTGGCACCATGATGAATGAATAGATGAAATGACGGTTGAATCAAGGGTCTCAGGATGGGGGTTTTGTCGTAGTGATCCATCCAGCTGATTCATGACCCCCAGAAAGGGGGTGAGAGGGTGAGGTCGATAGAGCTGAGACAAAACTTGTTGTTAGGACATTAAGTAGAAGCTTCTGGATAATTGGAGGCAGGGTTTGTTGATGAGAAGATTAGTGTGGCCCTCCTCCTAAAAGAGGGCAGATATTATAAGTTTTTAACTTCCCTCTGCTCCTTTTCATTCAGAAACTTTATGTTTCTCATTGTCAGAAATCCACCAGCCTTCAGCATCGATGTGTTCGAGGATTACATTTACGGCGTCACATACATCAACAACTACGTCTTCAGAGTCAATAAGTTTGGAAAAGGTCCAGTGGAGAATCTGACGTCAGGAATGAACCACGCCACAGATCTGGTCCTGTACCATCGCTACAAACAACCAGAAAGTGAGGACAAAGTCTATTTTCTGTGTAATAATAGTCTGTTTGTAGAGACAGTAGTCAAAATGTTCTGTGTTTTGTGTTTCCAGTGACAAACCCGTGCGACAGGAAGAAGTGTGAGTGGTTGTGTTTGCTGAGTCCCAGTGGTCCTGTCTGCACGTGTCCAAACGGCCGGACTCTGGACAACGGCACCTGTGTGGAGCTGCCCCGCCCACTCTATCCCCCATCTGTGAGTACTGACACACAAAGATATAAATCATGCAAGGTAATATATAACAATGCTTCTTAATCAAAAACATAGCTGGAGTTGTATTGCTCGTCTTTCACACTTGTTTTATTATTGTGTATACAAGCTTTTCTCTCTGCTCACTGATTTTCTGAGTCAAAATTCCCTCTCTTTCTTAGTGTTCCAGTCTGACACATTACAAGAACCAGTCAACAATACAATATTATTGTCACCCTAGCATCATGCTAGCTGCATCACAGGGTTTGGGTGTCCTATACCAGTGGTTCTCAACCCCTAAACACAAACTATAGGACATACAAAGTAATAAAGTAGTCTTTTAGTAGTCTTCTAGCCACAGGACTAGACTTCTAGCCACAGGACTAGACAACATGATCTGTAGGCTGCACCTGTCACTGCATTTGAAAGGTGTCAGACATTGTTTAGGATATAAATATAAAATTTCACATCTTGCGACCTCAAGAAATCATTTTGCAACCCATATGGGAGTCTTCACCCAAGGTTGAGAACCACTGCCCCACACAGGGAGAGTTTCTGAGTTGAATTACTACGATGTCTAAACAGTAAAGTTGTGTGACTCCATAGCGCCCCCCAGTGGCCGTGCCTTGTGCAGTGTCTGAATGGAGGCAGTTGTTTCCTGAACGCTCACAAACAACCCAAGTGTCGCTGTCAGCCGAACTACGGAGGCGATCGCTGTGAAGTGGACCAGTGCAGAGACTACTGCAAGAACGGAGGCACCTGCACACCGTCCCCTACAGGTCAGACAAGGGAACTACACCTCCAGTCATCAGAGCCTGACTTAGGATCATTACTAAATCAGTTGTCATTTAGTAAAAGCATTAATGTGATTTTATTTGACCACACTTGTTATCAAAGTGTGTATTAAGATATATATATGCCGCTCTACCGTAGGTTCGCCGACGTGCCGCTGTCTCACCGGGTTCACAGGTCCCACCTGTAACCTTCGCACCTGCAGCGGTTACTGTAAGAATGGAGGCACATGTTCTGTGAGCGCCGGAAACCAGCCGACCTGCCACTGCCCCCCTGACCTCCTCGGGGACCAGTGCCAGTACAGTAAGTCTGCATCAATCTGACAAGAACAGACATTTCTGTGTATTTATGCACATTTCAGCCATTAAAGTCTCTTAACAGTCCTGTAATAATGTGTTAGAATAATAGTTCATGAAATGGCCTTTCAGCTCAGCACTAATGTAAATCCTTTCAGAAGGCACTGGATCCAAGGTTAGAACAATACATTGTTCTGCAGGGTTTTAAAGTCTAAAATGTGCCGTTGGAGAGCTTAAACATCTTTGCACAGTCTTACATTTTTAGTGAAGCATTTTGTCAGATTTGTCAAACTATTCCACTCTTACTACAGAAATGTTTATTAGTATTCTCAATCTTATAACACAATTAGTGTGTTTCTACGCTTTTTGGTAGATGGAATAAATGGAATGTTGGTTGCTAGATAAATTGTGTTTTTTTGTTCATTGCAAAATATGAAATTATATCTTAAGAAGCCCCCTGGAAAAAAAGAAATACTACAGGTCACTTGCGAATTGGTCTTTATTTGTATGTTTTGTGTTCTTCAAAAGTCTTGTGTTTGACCTCTCAATTCCTGCAGAAACCATGTAATGTAGGATATTAATCTTTTAAATATACACTAGTAGCTACTCTGTTATCTTGTTTGCTGACAAGTTTGTACATATATATTTTTTAATGTAGTACTCACCTCATTGAAAAGCATATGTTTGTTGTGTGTTTGCAGCAGCTGTGAAGGCCACTGTCAGAACAGAGGCACGTGTCTGCAGAGCTCAGACGGCTCCAGGATGTGTCGCTGTTTGCCTCAGTTCACAGGAGGTCAGTGCGAGATCGACAAGTGTCACTACTGCAGAGACGGACGCTGTATCCCCAACAACGGCTTCAGCGCCATCCCAGAGTTCTCCTGCATGTGAGGCAGACGTTTTAGATAGGTTAAAACAATGTATTTGAAAGTCCTGCTGTGTTTGAACCTCTTGTGTTTGTTTCAGCTGCTCGAATGGCCGAGTCCAGCCCAGTTGTTACACGTGTGACACAAACGAGTACTGTGCCAACGGGCAGTGTTCAATAAACCCTCTCACACACCTCCCAGAGTGCAGGTGAGGACAATATACCAACACACCAGTTGTTAACAGGCAACGCAGACAGACAGTCATCAGCCAGTTTTATTTCATTTTGTGGAACGCACCATTAAGATTCTTTCACTCCACTGTAGGAGGCACTTTTTTGCTTTAATCAATCGCTGCTTTGTGGTTGCTTCGTAGTCCGGACATAGAGTGATCGTTGACGTTTCTGTGAGGTAAACTTACAAATTAAAAGGAACAATTTAACAAGTTAAACTCCAAACTGCAAATTACAAAAATGTCATGATATTGTGAAGATTCTTACATTGCAAATTGTTTTCAAAGCAGAAATAATAGTCTACCTGGAAATATTCAAAATATTTTCTAAAAGGGACGGAGAGCATAATTTAAGAGGAAGATTTAATTTTAAAGTCAGAATGGAGAAAAATTGTGTTTCTGCACAAGGAATAAGTTACAGGAACAACTTAAATAATGTCCTAATATAAAATTGTTTAAAAAAATAATTTTTTTGAAAAGAATAAGATTGAGAGTACGACACTTAGTTATATCATAATTATTAAATTAATGATGAACTGAATTATGAAGCTATTAAAGGAAGCAGAGTAGTTTTTTTTTTAATCTAGAAAGTAATAAGGGGTGGAAGATAATAAGTTTTTATTCAGTCAACTCCTTATTAATATATAATAATTGCTTAAAATGAACATACTAAAAAACTTAGTAAACAAACTAAAAACTCGTGAAAGCAGTCTGTATATGTTTACTTTGCTCCTATTTGCTGATTGGTCGATTGTGCTTCCTGGTTTTGGGAATCGTCTGCAGTTCTGTGGTACCTGAACTACCAAACTAACAGAAATTCAGCAGAGGCATTAGATGACCCCAGGTTATGAAATTACCACAATAAGAAAAAGTTTAAGCATTTGAAACTTTATTCCCAGATGTTCCCGGGTTGGACCGGACACAGATGTGCACTTGTGGCTCCCAGCGGTGAACAGGAACAGCCGGACGTAAGTGTGACTTTTACATTTTAACTCAATCAGTATGTGTTGATACATGAACCAGTCATTTATCTCATATGGACAATTTGGTAAATCTAATGGAGAGCTTGACCTCCAAAATAAGGAGAGGCTCACACTTTTTGTATCTTAAATTAACATGATGTGTAAACTGTGTGTTTGTCCAGGCACAGCGTCCATCGTGATCCCGGTGCTGGTGCTGCTGCTGCTGGTGCTTCTGGCTGTGGGCGCGTTGCTCTGGTACAGACACAGAATGAGAGGGTAAGACTGGCACACAAGAGGGCAGCACTGAGCTCATGTGTTAGACTGGTACTGGTGGATACAGAATGACAAAATAGTAAACTAATGTATTTGTGTCTCCTGTAACTGATTCTAAGCCTTTTCTCCTCACCCTTTCTCTTCACCACTTCTCTCTCTATCTCTCTCCCTCTCTTTTCCCCTTCTCTCTTCTCTTTCCCTCTTTCACTCTTTCCTTCTCCATGTTTTTTCTCTCTTGCACTCTCCTTTTCTCTTTTTTCATATCTCTTTCCTTCTTTTTCCATTTCTCTCTTATTTCTCTTCACCCTCCTCTTTTTCTCTTATCTATTCTCTCCCTTTCTTTTCCTCTTTTTCTCACTCTTTATCTTCTTTTTTTCCTCTATCTCTCTTTTCCTTTCTCTCTTTCCTCTCTTGTGCATTCTCTCTTTCTTGTCTTCTTTTCTCTCTTTCTTTCTCTCACTTTCTCTCTTCTTTTTCCTCTCTGTCTCATTCTCTGTCTCTCTCTCCCTCCCCCCTCTTTATTCTTTTCTCTCTTTCCGTTTGTCTTTCTCTCTTCTCTCTCTCTTTCCATCCCTCTTTCTCCTCTTCTCTTTCATCTCTCTCCCCTCTCTCTCTCTTCCCCCACGCTCTCTCTCTTTTCATCTCTTTCACTCTCTCTTCATAATCTCTCACTTTCCATCTCTTTCTCTCCTCCCTCTCTTTCCACCACCGCTCTCTCTCTCTTTTCATCTCTTTCTCTCTCTTTCCACCCTGCTCTCTTTCATCTCTTTCCCCCTCTCTCTCTGTCTCTCTCTTTCTCCTCTCGCTCTCTTCCATCTCTTTCATTCCCTCTCTCTCTTTCCACCCTCCTCTCTCTCCCCATTTGTTCTCCCCTCTCTTTCTCTCTCTCTCTCTCTCTCCCCCTCTCCTTTTTTTCATATTTCCCCTCTCTCTCTTTTCATCTCTTTCCCTCTCTCTCTTTCCATCTCTTTCCCTCCCTCTATCTCTCTCTTTCCACCCCTGCCTCTTTCCATCTCTTTCATTCCCTCTCTTTCCATTCCTCCTCTTTCCTCTCTCTCCCCATTTGTTCTCCCTTCTTCCCTCTCCCTCTCTCTCTCTCTCTCTCCTCTCTCTCTCTCTCTCTCTCTCTCTCCTCTCTTCCCCTCCCTCTTTTCTCTAACTTCATTTCCTCTTCTCCTCAGGTCTAGCCGACTTGGAAAAACCGGCTCCAAACGTTTGGGGTAACTCCTCTCCTCCTCAGGGCTTCTCTCTGTCCCTCCATCTCTTCATCGACTCACACTCGTTTATTATTATTCCTGTGTTTTCAGCCATTTTGTGGCGCTGGCCTCATGTTTCTTCTTGTGTATTTCAGCCGTTTTTACATCCGTGGCTGTGGCGTGTTTTACTGTGGTGAACCCGACTGTGGCTTTACTCTCAGATCTATTAAAAGAATAGATCTGTCTGTTTTCATATTGTAGTGCTGTACCGTTCTGTTCTGTGCTGTGATTGTGATAATTAAATGTATTGATAAGAGTGAACATTCACACAGGCTGAGAATGCTCTTATAAACCCAGCATTTACTATACATTATGTTAAGTAGGGCCGTGAATTAATATATTACTAATAAATCATGGTTTTAACAAAAAAAGTATTATTTTGACCACACTCTATAAAAGTTAAGATGAAAAACATTCTAATCACCCAAAACAACAAATATGTCAATTGTATGTGTATGTGCTTGGAAAAAAAATGTTTTTTGCACACTGGGATTTACAAATTATTAAAGACAGAACAAAGTCAGGCCTTTTCTTTGAGCCGACAGACGCCATTTTGATGAAAAAAGTGGATTTCTGTGGCTAAACCAATTAGTTGTGAGTCAAGACTTACATTAATTAAGCTGCCAGATGTATTGATTTGTATTTTTATCTGGTTAGTATCATCTTAAAACAATTCAAAATCTTTGTTCCGATTGTTTCCATTAGCTAATTGAATAGGCAGAGAGAGTAGTGTGAGAATACGACAGCAAATGCCTTTTAAATCAGTCTTTAATTAATTGATGGTTTAATAAAAGCACAAACCAAGTTAACCAATGTTAAAACAAAATGATTTTCAGGTGTTTATCACAATGACATGAGAGAATTTCACTTTTTCCCTGAAGATTGTTTAAATGGTCAGTCTGAGTAAACCTTATATGGACAGGGCTTTAGAGTCAAATATATTTGTTCAGGTTTTTTTTATAGGGTCAAGTATGTTTCATGAGCTCATGTCACACTACAACATTTTAGCCAAGGTTAATTCTCAATGTTTGTCCCTAGACGTCCCTAAAACAAACATCATCAGGGAAACATTTTAATGATATACAAAGGTGGAAAGTGCATCAGGTGACCAGGAATGGCATATTCAGAGCACAAATTATGCTTCTAAACTTGTGAAAAGCATAATGACCACAAAATGGTCATCATGTTTAATTTGAGTTGTTTTTTAGACATAGGATTTGCCAATTACATGTAAAGTTTCAAGCTTCCCGTTAGATTTAATGGTAGTGTCACTGAAGTAATGGCTGCTACTGCAAATTTAGTCAAGTGGTGCAGAGGAGAATAGTTGTACATTTTAAATGCTATTTAAAGCAGGTAGATTTCTATGAAATAAAAACAGTGTTTTGATTGTCTGTGCTTGGGTCCACTCTAGTTTCACTTTGTTGTCTGTAAAAATTTGCTATAATTCAGAGAAGCGTCGGGCTGCAGACCTCTTTCGTCCCGCCCACCTCTTGCTACAGGCTGGAGAAAGCTCTCCGCACAGACCGGACGTCCATATTTGTCAAGTCTCGACTTTTCACAAAGCCCTTAAACTTACTCAAATTATTTATTCCAACCCCAGCCCTAATCCTAACTCTAACCATCTGTCTTTGGGCTGTAAATGTTGAAAAATATAAACTTTTGCTAGCATAGCCACGCACGAGAGGTGACCGTAAATGGGCTTCTGGTCTGTAGGAAGAGGTAGCTTCCGGTCTGCAGAGGGAGATGGGTGGCACGTGTCTGCAGCCAGATGCTCTTGGTAATTCCAACCAAACATTACAGTAAAGCATGTAGACAAAACAATGAGCCAGAATGTACAGTATGTGAACGCATTAAGTTATTCACATAAAGTTAAATACTGTACATGATCAGGTACTTCCATTTTAATGTTTTCTATTACAATACTGCCTAAGACAGTGGCCTTATTCCATGTACAATCTTCTCAGTTCAAAGTGTGAGAGAAGCTCTGACACAGGACAGATGTTTAAATGCTGGGTTTGTTGTTGTTTTTGTGTGCTCTTGTTCCTTCAGCTGCCGTGGTGATCAGAGTCATGTGACGCCTCATTATAATAAACAGTTTAGAGCTTAACAGGAGACTGTTTGTGTTTATGTTTGTGTCTGTGATGTTTGTCCAGGGCCAAAGGCTTCCAGCACCAGAGAATGACAAATGGAGCCATGAATGTAGAGATCGGAAACCCGGCGTACAAGATCTACGAGGGCGAGCCAGACGACGACGCTGGGGAGCTGTTAGACGCAGACTTTACTCTGGATCCAGACAAGGTGAGACCAGCCAGCAGGGACAAGATTCACTCTGCTAACGGAGGTTATAACTCAGGGTTTCAAACTCGAATGGAGCTGGGGCCCAATTAAACAGAGTCAGAGTTAGTTTCTGGGTCATATTTTAGGATATGGGCCTGATTATGTTATATTTAAAATAATAGGCAAATATACTTTATAGAGCCTGTTAGAACGTATATTATAATAAGTCCACATCGGTTATTGTCCTTTTTACATCACACACACAACGTGATAAAGTAAGTAAAAGTGGGTAAACAGGGTCAGACTTTCATGCCCAAGATTGTTTTGGACAAAACTCAGCAATCTGCTGTATTTTAGAGCATTTAGAGACACATCTCAGTGATGTATTTGATCTAGAAAAAAGAAATCATCCTATAGGGGCCACATTAAATGAGGGGCTCAATTGTTTCCTGGGCCACGTGTTTGAGACAACTGTTTTAACTGGACTTACTCGTGTTTACATCAGATTTTTCAATTTTCTCACAATGACAGAATGAATATGACTCCATAAACATAAATGTAACAAAATGAGTGTGTTGTTGTGTATTTTTATGTCTCAAGAAGTAAAAACCTGTTACATTAGAAGAGTTTTGGCTTATTTGCAAAAGTTCTTAACCTTTTTTACTTCGAGGCCCAAATATTCATGTGAAAAGTATCTGGGGCTCAATCTCATATTAAATGTATTGTATTTTACGGAATGGAGTTCAGTCAAGAAGGTGGTCGCAGCCCAACTTCAAGGCCTAATGTATTACATGGTCGCTTGGCAACTCCCTAGTGTGACGTCATCATCGATGAACAGGAAGTACATTTGTAATCCGAACAAATGGCCAAACTGGGATGAACTTTGTCAAATGTTTAGGGAAATCTAAAACATAATGATCTTAACTTTGTTTTAGTGAAATGAGTCAACCTGTCAGAGGCACTTTGAAAGTTAAAGATGTATTATTTTAGGGGCTAAATAAAAAAAAAAGTCTATGTGGAACCCATGTAAAGGTCCTCCTCGTGTTTTTGTTTGTTTAGTTTTGTTACTGTTTTATTTATTTATTTTGGTAGGTTTAGAGTAAAACATAAATTTTTTAATTTACTTTTTTTTACATTTTTAGGAACTTGGTTTGTGTTTATCAGAGGGTGAACAAAAAGGAAGCATGAGCCGGGTTTCTTAGCCGTTTTAAGAAAATATTGCTAGTCAAAATACAGAATTCCAACTATATAGCTGACAAAATAAAAGTACTTTTTTTGCAGTACAACCAACTGCCAAATAAGAAACAACCTCACCAGTACATGACGAGGTAGTATAAATGTCTTGTATATAAGTCTAACAGTGTAATAATTATTGTGTTGCAGCCCACAAACTTCACAAACCCGGTGTACGCCACTCTGTACATGGGCGCTCACAACAGCCGGAACTCTTTGGCCAGCACCGACGAGAAGAAAGAGCTCCTGTCCGCGGCGATGAGGAGCCCCTGTCGACCCCCTGTCCTAAAAACTGTCCCAAACAAACACACACAGATGTTCTAATGCCTTCAGACCAACACAACCACAGCCAACCCGTGTGAACTCTGTAAAAATGTACAAAAACAAGGACTACTTTTGTATGTGATTGCAGTATTTTATTCTTTTGAGATCCTCTGGTCGAATAACATTTTCTATGAGAGAGATTTTTAATTTTCACTCGTCCTTCGACCCTTTACCTAAAGAGCCACTACCTCTGTGCACACAAGGAGAAGAAGAAAATCAGATTAACATGTGCCGTCACGGAGCGAGTTACATTTTTATTTTTGTATGAATTGTATAGAAGAAAAAGAGACATTGTTCCATTCTTCACCAGTGCCAAGTCGTGTTCGTCGTTCGGTTTTTGAGCAGGACAAGTTTCAGTCGGTACGTGTGTTTTTCCTCTTGGTACGAGTTTTGTGATTCGAAGATGTAAATTGTCAAAGCCAGAACTGCAGTTAGGGCTGGGTGATATGGTTGAAATTAAAAGTAAGTCCTGATTTCTTATTTTAGTGACAAATCAAACTTTTCTCCACATCAACCAGAACATGCACCATAGAGACAATCCAACAGTTACAGTCCTGACCAAGCACTTCGCTGTATTTGTTCACCTCTGATGCCGAAATACAGGATATAGTTTGGCTTTAAATATGGACCAACATTCAATAACAACCAATACCAGTGTAGGATTTGCGAATGGCTCAATTTTCTCGAAAAAGTGTTTTTACCAATGGTATCGAGCTATGTAATTTACAAAAACTCTGCAATACCACTAGAAAAACTTTCTGGGGAATACCGGCTGATTCTTATTGCATTTGATAATAATTCAGATTAAACATTTGCACATTCCTGTGTTGAATTATGTTTTAAAATTAGCAGGATTTATGAATGTCCCATATGATACTAAACCTAAACACATTTCACACAGCGCAGGGCAGGCTGATGAAAAAGCATGAGTAGAAGGTTAAAGAAGCGTTATTTTTAACCTACTTCTCTCAGCCTCAGAGTTGCCAAATCCAATTCTTTATAGCGACTTTAGGCTTCTGTTTCTAAAGTCTCTAATGAATTTTAAAGGTTGTGCTTCTTGAGCTGCACTTTAGAGTCATAAAGAGGTGCATTTTACAAAATATAACTATTTATGGCGGAAGCTGCATATTTTTTATGGATAAAGTTCTTTTTAAGGTTAGAAAAATGTGCTTTGCAGAGACTCACAATGTTCTAATTGATTATTTTATGAACTTTTTACTGAAGAGTTGAAGTCACTTGTTTTGGAATTTTTTTCCAAGGCTTGGTTGCTTGTTTTGGCAACACTGGTCAGCCTTTGACAATGAAGAAGTAACTCTGTAAAAGCAGAAGATTTTATTTACCACAAGAAAAAAGAATCGTGATACAAATGAAATTGTGTTCCGAATAATCATTTTTTGTCATATCGTCTCACTCTACACTTAATGTCCCAGCGCTCTACCATCCATATACTGACCACTTGTCTTATTAGCTTTTAAATCTGACGAGATCAGGCTTTAACAAACAGATATGACCCATGGATCAAAAATGGCCACCTGAAACTTGCTCAGTTTGCACTAAAAGGACCAAATAATGACTCCAAACATGGGCAATGCTATTTAAACAACATTCATAGTTTTTTGTGTTTTGCTTCACATTAAACAACTCAAACATATCACTCAGCCCAGACTCCTCCACAGCGTTACGTTCCCACACATATTTTCTTTCTCGACCAATGTCAGACGTGATAGTTGTGTCTTCCTTGCACAGATTTGCCGGTGCGGAGCTTCGGGCTTCACACTGCGAGGTTTTCAGCTAG